>CM064536.1:1085244-1202744 GCA_032716605.1 Paralithodes platypus
TATATATATATATATATATATTTATATATATATATATATATATATATGAAGCCATAGAACACTTATCTTCTGATCTAACCACCATCTCCAATTGAGACAGAGAATACCTTGTTACCTTTAATGCTTCCAAAACCCAATTTTTCCTTATATCTACCTGCCATGAACTCCCAGGAACTATCGCTTATTCTTCAACAATACAAAAATCAACCCTCTATCTTCTCTCAGTATTCTTGGTGTCTCTTATTCTTCTGCTCTCTCTTGGAAGGACTATATTACCAGTCTTGCTAAGGCAGCCTCCCAGAAGCTGGGTGTGCTCAACCGCCTCAAGCTTTTTTTTACCCCTGCTTAGCTTCTTGCTCTGTACAGGGTCACAGTGCGTCCTTGTAATGAGTGTTGTTCACATGTGTGGAGAGGATCCTCTCATGCAGCACTTCTAGACAAAGTCGAAAGGAAAGCCTTTCGTATCATTAACTCATCGACTCTCTGCAATCTCTCTCTCTTCGCCGTAATGTTGCATCTCTCTTTCTATTCTATCGCTACTACAATAATCAGTGTTCCTCGGAGTTCTCTCAGTGCATACCACCTCCTCTACGTAGGGTACGTAGTACCTGTTTTGCAACACAATCCCACCCTTACTCTTTACAACTCTCCAACTCATGAGTGAAACGTTACTCCCAATATTTCTTCTATTCAACAGCTGAGCTCTGAAACTCTCTCCCTGAATCCATTTTTCCCTCATCCTATGACTTAAATTGCTTCAAACTCCGTGTGTCCAGACATTATGGCTCGAACGTTCCTTGATTTTGGCCCTGTCATTCTTTTAACTCTGGGGGTGGCACTAGACACAGGCATTTTGCCTTCTGTCTCCCTCATCCACATACAAAATATATATATATATATAAATATACTATATATATATATATATATATATATATATATATATATATATATATATATATATATATATATATATATATATATATATATATATATATAGCCCATATATAAAAAGAGAGAGAGAGAGAGAGAGTAAAAAGGAGTACAAAGGAAATCAAGCAACAATAGGTCTAATGACCTTTCTAGGCTGCTTGTCCTCCAAAACACTGAGGATCAAGTGTCCAAACAGTGGTTTAGAGTGGGTAAGGGAACATTGGAAAGGGAACTACTGCCCTGGAACTAATGTCCGTGGCAGGACTAGGAAGTTAGTAGGGGACATATGGGTTAGTAACTGAGGGGAGGATAAAATAAAGTTATTCATTTACAAACGCAGTCAGTCGCGGGTTTGATGCGAGGTATTTGTCTAGGTGGAGTTTAAATGAATCAACGGTGCTGCAGTCTATAATGTCTCGGGGAAGCCCATTCCACAAGTTGACAACTCGATTGAAGAAGAAATTCTTAGATTCATGTGAGTTAAAAGATTTACCAAACATTTTGCAACCGTTTCCCCGCGTGTAATTAGATTGGTTGATAGTGAAGTACTTACTACAGTTCATATTGTCGATGCCTTTGATGATTTTGAACACTTGAATTAAGTCACCTCTTAATCTGCGCTGGGCTAATGGAAATAGATTTAATTCTCTAAGACGCTCTTCGTATGGTTTGTTCTTTAGGCTAGGTATCATTTTGGTAACTCTACGTTGAACTCTTGCTCTAGCTTGTTTATGTCTTTTTGGTAATAAGGGCACCAGGATTGAATGCAGTATTCCAGAAGAGGGCGGACTAAGGAATTGTAAAGGGTTAGGATAACGTCTTTGGATTTATGCTCAAATGACCTGCCTATAAAGCCAATTATTTTGTTTGCCTTCTTAACAACTTCTGAAAATTGTTGACTCGGTTTTAGGTTACTCGATATTGTTACTCCCAGATCGGTTTCTCTGTTTACATTCTTAAGCTGAGTGCCATTCATCGAATAGTTTGCTTTCTCATTTAGGTATCCGATATGTAGTACTTTACATTTATCCGCGTTGAAACTCATTTGCCAAATTTGGGCCCAATGTGAAAATTTATCTAGATTGTGTTGCATATCGTCAACTTGATCTTTGAGAGTACGCTATTTGCAATTTTTGTATCGTCAGCAAATTTTGAGATTGTACAGGTGAGACCCTCATCTATGTCGTTCATGTACATTAGAAAGAGAATTGGTCCTAGTACCAATCCCTGGGGTACCCCGCTACTTACATTGGTCCATTTAGATGCCTTACCATTTATGACTACTCTTTGCTTTCTGTCGCTGAGCCAATTTTCTATCCATTTCAACACACCGTCTTGTATTCCATGCGCTTTTAGTTTTAGCAGTAAACGTTTGTGGGGAACTTTGTCAAAGTCCTTTTGAAAATCAAGGTATATAATATCTACAGCTTTACTCTCATCGTAGAGGTTGAGGATATCGTGGAAGAAGTCTAAGAGGTTTGTTAAACAGGAACGTTTTTTACGAAATCCGTGTTGAGTATTTTTAAGTATGTTTTTTTCCTCTAAGTGATTTACGAGTCTGTCTCTTATGACCGTTTCTAGCATTTTACATACAACTGAGGTTAAGCTAATTGGATGATAGTTAATGGGTAGGGATTTACTGCCTTTTTTGAATATCGGTGTTACGTTGGCTATCTTCCACTGATCAGGCATAGTTCCAGACTGCAAGGATTTATTGAATAGTAATGTCAGTGGTTTGGAGAGCTCATCCTTAGCTTCCTTTAGAACTCTAGGCGAGATTGTATCAGGTCCAGGCGTTTTATTTACCTTGAGTTTATCTATACAATTCAATACTTCTCTCTCTGTAACGGTGATATTGCTTAGAACATCTGAATTATCAATCTGAATCGGCGATGGTGTAGGGATATCACTGAGGTCTTCTGTTGTAAAAACTGATGCAAAGAAGGTTTTGAGGGCATTACTCATTTGTACTTCGTCTTTGGTGTATTCTCCATTTTCATCGACTAACGGTCCAACAGTTGAAGTAACTACTTTCTTCTTTCTGATATAAATATAGAATTCTTTCGGGTTTGTTTTACTTTGATTCGCAATGTGTAACTCTAGGGTCTTTTTACTTTGCTTAATTAACTTTATGGCTTTGCGTCGTAGCTCTACAAATTTCACCCGTTCTTCGTCATTTTGTGAGAATTTTAATCTATCATTAGCAAATTTTTTAGCAAGCAGGCAGTTTGAAATTCTTTATTCCACCATTTGGGCTTATTATTATGGCCTGGACGCCGTATTATCGATGGTATGCAGTCTTGCACTGCTTTTAGGTAAGTGGTTTCGAATAACTTCCAAGATGTATTTATGTCGTTATTGTTAATTAAAAAGCTCCAGTCAGTTTCTTTAAACATAGCTCTAAGTTTATGAAAGTTTGCTTTCTTGAAATTAGGGACTTTTTCGATGCTACTATTTGGTTCGTTACTAGTAAAGTTTAAAGTGAAAGTTATCGTACGATGGTCGCTGTTACTGAATTCATCACCAACATACAAATTCTCTATTAATTCTTCTTTTGTTGCAAGTACAATGTCAAGAACGTTATTACCACGGGTCGGTGTTCGAACAAATTGATAAAGCGAACTCTCTTGCAAGTTCGTATACAAGTCATGTCCGGAGTGTGAAGTAAGACCACTTGGTCACAGGTAAATTAAAGTCGCCCAAAAATACGGTATCTTGTGAGTTACTTACATCTGCAATTTGTTCATAAATTTCTCGGTCAGTTTGCACTGATTGAGCTGGAGGTCTGTATATTAATGCAAGTATTATTTTTGTACCTTTATTATTCTTTATTAGCACAAAAGATGTGTCGACATTCACAATTTGAGGTTTTGACAAGAGGGTCGGGTTAAGACTTTCTTTGATATAAAATAAAACGCCACCTCCATTTTTATTTATTCGGCTTTTCTCAAACATTAAATAACCGGGAAGTGAATACTCTGCTAAAAAGTCTCTATCTACTGTATTGAGCCAAGATTCTGTTATACCAATCACATCATAATTTTCAGTAAACACTAGTTCCTCTAAATCTGAAAATTTATTGCATATGCTACCAGCGTTTGCATAGAAAACCTTTAAAGTTGCGGTTTTAGAACTCGCAGAACGTTCTTTAATATTTTTTTTGGTTCTGGTCGGATCTACATTTACATTCATGGCTGACATCGGTCCTCGGTCGTTATCCCTGGCGGTTTTGAATTTGGGTCGTGTTGGTGGAGCTTTATCCAAATTCGCAGTTCTTGACAGATTAGCATTTAATTCCTTCGCAGGTTGCCGCCCTCGCTGTCTTCGGTCCTCCTTCCTGGTTGTCCTGTGCTGAGTCGATTTCTTCTCCGAAAATCCTTCACCGCATCGTTGAGAAGTCGCCCAAAATGTGCTGCTCCCACCTGGTTCAGATGAACTCCATCGTCCGAAAACAAATAGTCATCGTAGTAGAAATTGTCCCAGGTGTCGACGAATCCCACATTTTCCTTCCTGCAGAGGTTTGCTAGACAACGATTTGTGCTGGTGGCTATGTTGTAAAATCGGCTCTCTACACCAAGCTGGGGGACGATTCCTGAGACGATGATCCTTGATGACTTCTCCTTAACCCTTAAAAAGCGGCCCACCACTTAAGTCGAGTTAAATAAAGCTGGACTTTGTGGCGGCGCTCGACATAACTCGAGTGGCAATTTCAGCACGTAATGTGGCTGAGAGAGAGAGACAAGTGGTGGCAGGAGACTAGCGAGCGTATGACTGCTCCAGACCACCGCGGCGAATCTACTAACACAAATCTCAGCTCCCTCCTCCCTCTATCACTCGCTACATACTCAATTATGTACCGAAAGTACCGAATTACCTGCTTTTTGCACTCGCGTTGCACGGTTATTGCAAGAAAACTATCCATCATACAAGGATCGTTATGGTGTCATTCAAAAGCTCTGTTTATGCCCTTTCAGGGATAGATACTTGTTTTACGTTCTGGGTCTTATTTAGGCATGAAAATGATCACGTAAACAGCCCTATTTTGGCTAAAAACACCCCGCTGGGCGGTACACATAAATAAACCGCATAGGCCGCTCGTAAGGTGTTAAACGACTTGATCAGCTGCTGGTACTTTAAAAGCAAATCTTCCGACCGGGTTCGCTGTACATCGTTGGATCCAACGTGGATGACGTACATTGTATTAGCAGGGGCCAGCTTAGATACTTCGTCAACTGCAGCAACTACGTCGTCCACACCACCACCAGGGATACAAAAACGCTTCCTGGTCTTAGGTGCTCTGGCGCAAAACTCTGTGAGCTGACCACGTATCATCGAGTCTCCCACGAGCCGGACTTCTTCTATTTCCGCTTCGTCATCTGAGTCTGTGAGTATCTGGAAGCGGTTTTGACACTCGGTAATCGGTATGGGTTTCCTGGTCTTGGGGCAAACGTTGTTCCTCACGACACGGAAGTTGTCTTGAGGGGGAAGAGCGTTACTATTTGTTTCTTGAGTATCGGAACCATCAGCTGAAATGGCTACTGCAGGCTTTGAATTGTTGGCAGTTGACGTTGGGGCGTTGGTGGCTGCTGGAGTTGCGGTGACAATTGAAGTTTGTGGTACTCCAACGTTGAGTGTTACAAACTCTTGGAGTGATTCCAGCTTCATGGTGAGGACGTTGATCTTGTTGTAGGCTTCATCTAATTTCACTGTCAAATTCTCTCGTTGCTGGCAGAGACGGCAGACTTGAAGATCGACAGTAACAAACATGGACTCACCAAACCCACCGGCGCAGTTCGTACAAGTGCGAGGCATGGTAACAGTCAGTTTCTTCAGATCACTTCACTCACTTTAAAACACTTAACTCACTTTAAAACACTTCACTCACTTTAGAAACACTTCAATGACTTCAACCGAAAACAAATATATCGAAATACACAACAATAGGTTATCAGGGGTGATAGCCTAACCGAAACAAAAAAATTTGAGATATGCAGAATTAGGCTTCCAGGGGCGAGCCTAACCAAAAGTTTTTTTTAAATTGAAATACGCACCAATAGGCTACCAGGTGTGATAACTTAACCTTAAACCAAAGCCCCACCCAGGGCCCTGTGCCCCTCAGCAATTATGAAGAGAAAGTTGAGGGGCAAGGGAAACATGTGATGCTTTGGCTTCCAATCTTGGTAGATTGGGAGGTCAAGCCACGGAAGAGACGCCGTCACTTGAGATCTAGAAAATATATAAGTTAAAGGAAAAGTCAGAGTAAGCTATGGGTATGGCAGAGATTGCTCAGCTCTCACTCTGATAGACCAGCCCATCACCACATGACTAGAACCCAATCCTCTCAGCATCAGCTAGGAAAGGCCCTAGAAAGCCGCCTTTGGCGGGGGGATAGCTCCCCCATTTCAACCCATTTCGGGGTTGGGCACCCGCCCGTTTCCGCACCCTCCTCAGCCCCCCGCCATGGAGTGGCTTCGGTCACCCAGGCTTTATTGTGGTCGGCGGGGAGGGTTCTGTGGGGGCACTCGGTTATGGCCTTGGAATTGCTCGGGGCCTTGGGGCTGTTCGGCCAGGCAGCTTGGGGAACAACAACAACAACAACCTAACCTTAAACAAATATATATATATATAACAGAATATGTAACTAAATATACAATTCACCAAATAGAGATTATATAAAAATAAAGTGTGACTGCGCACAACTGTATCAACAGATGGCCCTGGTGTCACTGTAGCCTAGTAAAGCAGTATCCTACTCTTTTTAGATAAAACAAAAAAAGTGTATCAGTCAAAGGTTACTACAAGATCGTGCAAGCAACAACTAAAATTACAGATATATAGCTACAGTAGGATACTAAATACAATATCTACTAGAGGGCTGGCTATAGGCTATAGGCTAGGCTAGGTTTGGATTAGGTTAAAAGCTTGGCAGGATGGGTTAGGCTAGGCTAGTCTGTACAAATACCACCCTTAGCTTAAAGTAAAATCAATCTGAGGAGAAAAAGTCAAGAATATTTCTGGGGAAAAGATAAATGAATGCACTTAAATTTACTACAAAATTGGCTGGAATTTAATATGTATAATCCCCCCAAAAAAGTTTGTTTACAAAATGGCGTCGGCGTTCGTTCCTGTAGGCAGGTTAGTTAGTACACAATATTGTTTATTAGCAAATTAATATGCAAAGCTTTACTTACATACAAGGCAGTTAAATTGATACTTACTACAGTAGGTAATGGGTAAAATTAGGGGCTACGATTTTATATCAAATAAGAAGAGAGCGTTTGTTTACAAACAAAACAAAACAAAGCAACAGATGGCGCTAGTGGCGCCCTGTCCGAGCAGGAGTCTTGTGATAAACACAAAGTTTATCAGTCAATACACAGCGAAATATCGTGCAGTGTTACTTACTAAGCTACAGGATGGTTAAACGTGCTCTTAACCACCTTTCATGCACAAGAATGAAGAGGATGAGTAGTTAATACTCAAATTATGATCGATATCGTGAGAGCGTTGACAGAGCGTCTGCAGCGTCTGACGGTAGCGAAAGAGAGAGAGAGAGACTGTATTGATGTAATGTTAATGCAGAATATAATATGAATGATAAATAAATGGTAAAGTTAATAAAACATTTTTTTTTAAATATATTAAATAAAACTATATAAGACAATACAACTATATTACCTAAATGTTCATCTGAAATTAAATAGAATATATGGTAAATAAATAATACAACAAATGAACAAAATAACTAATAAAATAAAACTGCAATACTAGAATAAAACAGTATATATGTCATCTGAAATAAAACTGCAATACTAGAATAAAACAGTATATATGTCATCTGAAATATAACTGCAATACTAGAATAAAACAGTATATATGTCATCTGAAATAAAACTGCAATACTAGAATAAAACAGTATATATGTCATCTGAAATATAACTGCAATACTAGAATAAAACAGTATATATGTCATCTGAAATATAACTGCAATACTAGAATAAAACAGTATATATGTCATCTGAAATATAACTGCAATACTAGAATAAAACAGTATATATGTCATCTGAAATAAAACTGCAATACTAGAATAAAACAGTATATATGTCATCTGAAATTCATAAATGTAATCTTTAAAAACTGCTCTCTTTTTGTGAGCAATAAACGTGCTCCTACAGTTCACCCATACCCCCCCCCCCCCCCCCCCCCCCCCCAACACACACACACACCGGTTAAGGGGCGAGTGGTTGTTTTTTGGGGCTACTTATTAATGTATTAGTTTGGAGCTGTGGATTGTATTGATGTTCAACGTATATGTTGTGTACATAAACAATACGTACCCTTTTGACTGTTCCACATTGAGTTTGTTTTTATTATTCTTAAAATCTGATATTAACCCCTTCTGTACCGGCAACGTCTTTTAAATTTTATTCTTGCTACTATTAGACGATTTTATTCAGTTTACAAAAGACCTCAAGCAATTAACAGGCTTCGAACTGTATAACTTAACCACCTTTACTACCACAGATCCTTCTTAAACTGCACAAAATCGTCTAAATATAGCAACAATAAAATTACAAAGACCTCGCCGATAAAGAAGGGGTTAAATATTGTATAATGTGTTTGTGTTTTGCCTAAAAACCCTGTTGGCTTATAAAAATCCTGTTGTCTTAAAAAAAGGCTTGCCAGTATTATAATCCTGTCTTTTATTTATTTATGTATATTGTATTATGGAAATAATAAAGTACCTAAAGTGTTTAATTAAAGTGTTAATGACAAGCAAGTAAATTACACTTCAAAGTAATTGAATAATTTATTATTATTATTTTATTATTTTTATTTGTTATTATTATAATAATAATTATTTGTATTATGAATATTATTTTCTCCCTAGACCTCCATTAAGTTTTAAGAACCCTCCCTACCCGGGCCATGGGCCTGTTCTTCCTAAATTGCAGCCTCGCTATCTCGAAAATAAAAACGATATCAAAATTGCACGAAAGATCTTAGAATTGACCGAGTAATAGGGCGAAAGATCTTAAAATGGCCTAAATAATGGGGTAATTGTCTTATAGTCTCAACATTAATGGGGCTAAACATGAGGGAGTAGGGGTCCAGAAAAAAACACCTCTAAAATCTAGAAATAATCGGTAAACCAAAAACAAGAAGTCAATGAAAATGTATCCAATACAAGCCTGAACAATAACGGTATTTTTGGTGAGCCAGAAACAAGTACATTACACCTCATATTAACCCCTTCTGTTCCGGCGACGTCTTATTAATTTGATTCTAGTTATATTTAGACGATTGTGTGCAGTTAAAGAAGGATCTGTGGTAGTAACAAGGGTTAAGTGAGATAGTTCGAAGCCTCTTAATTGTTGTATGCCCCTTTAAAATCGTCTAATGGTAGCCAAAATAAATATAAAAACCCGTCACTGGTACAGAAGCGGTTAATGCTATCTATTACGGAGGGTGTGCCTCTTAGATTATCCCTGTTTCGCCCCGATAGTTTGGTAATTTTACGAAGTTTCTCCTCATTAGTTTGGCGGCTATAAGACGTTTCACCCCATTCAGGTGCCGATTTTGTTAGGGTTGTGTAGGTGTGTGTATGGGTGTAATTGTGTGTAGGTGTGTGTGTGCATGAGTGTGTTTGAGTGTGTGTGTGAGTATGTGTGTGTGTGAGAGAGTGTGTGTGTGTGTGTGAGAGAGTGTGTGTGTGTGTTAATAACAACCGAGGTAATTACCCGCCATAAGGATAATTACTGGCTGGGTTAATACGGGGGTAGTGCTTGTTTGTTGGTCTATATAATTACTGGCTGGGTTAATACGGGGGTAGTGCTTGTTTGTTGGTCTATATAATTACTGGCTGGGTTAATACGGGGTTAGTGCTTGTTTGTTGGTCTATATAATACTGGCTGGGTTAATATGGGGGTAGTGCTTGTTTGTTGGTCTATATAATTACTGGCTGGGTTAATACGGGGTTAGTGCTTGTTTGTTGGTCTATATAATTACTGGCTGGGTTAATACGGGGGTAGTGCTTGTTTGTTGGTCTATATAATTACTGGCTGGGTTAATACGGGGTTAGTGCTTGTTTGCTGGTCTATATAATACTGGCTGGGTTAATATGGGGGTAGTTCTTGTTTGTTGATCTATATAATTACTGGCTGGGTTAATACGGGGTTAGTGCTTGTTTGTTGGTCTATATAATTACTGGCTGGGTTAATACGGGGGTAGTGCTTGTTTGTTGGTCTATATAATTACTGGCTGGGTTAATACGGGGGTAGTGCTTGTTTGTTGGTCTGTATAATTACTGGCTGGGTTAATACGGGGTTAGTGCTTGTTTGTTGGTCTATATAATTACTGGCTGGGTTAATACGGGGTTAGTGCTTGTTTGTTGGTCTATATAATTACTGGCTGGGTTAATACGGGGGTAGTGCTTGTTTGTTGGTCTACATAATTACTGGCTGGGTTAATACGGGGGTAGTGCTTGTTTGTTGGTATATAATTACTGGCTGGGTTAATACGGGGGTAGTGCTTGTTTGTTGGTCTATATAATTACTGGCTGGGTTAATACGGGGGTAGTGCTTGTTTGTTGGTCTATATAATTACTGGCTGGGTTAATACGGGGTTAGTGCTTGTTTGTTGGTGTATATAATTACTGGCTGGGTTAATACGGGGGTAGTGCTTGTTTGTTGGTGTATATAATTACTGGCTGGATTAATACGGGGGTAGTGCTTGTTTGTTGGTATATATAATTACTGGCTGGGTTAATACGGGGGTAGTGCTTGTTTGTTGGTATATATAATTACTGGCTGTGTTAATACGGGGGTAGTGCTTGTTTGTTGGTATATAATTACTGGCTGGGTTAATACGGGGGTAGTGCTTGTTTGTTGGTCTATATAATTACTGGCTGGGTTAATACGGGGGTAGTGCTTGTTTGTTGGTCTATATAATTACTGGCTGGGTTAATACGGGGGTAGTGCTTGTTTGTTGGTCTATATAATTATAAATATATTCTTGGGTTGTCTTTATATTATGTTGTCCTTATTTATTTTGGGTTTTTTATTGTGCATGTTTTAAATTACAATTTCCTAGCTAGACCTCCATCCTGGCTGAAGGCCGAAGGCCGAGGCAGGCTCGCTATGGCTCGCCAGAAAAAAATCGACAACTAAATGGCACGAAAGGTCTTAATATTGACAAAGACATTAGGTGAAAGGTTTCAAAATCGCCAAATTACTGGAACTAACGTCTTAAAATTTCAAAATGAATATGTTAAACATGAGGAAGAAGGGGGTCCAGAAAAAGCGACTACCTCCCCATTAATAGGCCTAGCTGTGGGTCGTAACAGGCGATTAACCCCTTCCGTCCCGGTGACGCCTTTATATAAAGTATTCTAGCCGTGCATCAGGTACTAGACTCTGATTATCTTTATCAGAGTCAAAATACATATTAACCCCTTCTATACCAGCAGAAGACTCGCTATCGCTCGCCAAGAAAATATCATCTAAATGCTACAAAAGGTCTTAAAACTGACAATGAAATGGGACACAAGGTGTTAAGATCGCCACACATTAGGCCACACAATCTCAAAACTAATGGGGCTAAGCATGAGGGAAAAGGGTGGTCAGAAAACCCGACCGTTCCCCCTTAACCCCTTCTGTACCGGCGACGTCTATTGTATTTTATTCTAGCGGTGTATCTGATACTTCGCTCGGATTAACTTTATCGGAGTCAAATTATATTTTTCCCCTCTGTACCGGCGACGTCTATTTAAGTGTATCCTAACTATATTTATACGAGTTTGTGAAGATTAAGAAGGATCTGTGGTTGTAAAAAGGGTTAAATGAGATAGTTCGAAGCCTGTTAACCCTTTGTGTACCGGCGACGTCTTCTTAATATTATTCAAGGCGTGTGTCCTAAGCTGAACATAATGGTCTAATTGGCCGGAATATACTATATTATTCAAGGCGTGTGTCCTAAGCTGAACATAATGGTCTAATATTGGCCGGAATATACTACAAAGGACGTCACCGGTACTGAAGGGTCTATACCCTGTTCCAAATATGTGGCCCAACACTCTTCAACATTAAGGCCAGATGGCCGGATTTATCTGATAATTTATGTATATTTTCATTATTTTATTAGTTTCCTCCCAAGACCTCCATCAAGCTTATAACAACATCCATTACATCCTCCTTCTAGATTAATTTGTACATTTTTCGGTAGAAAAATGTCCCAGCCGAAGGCCGATTCTTCCAAAATTACAGGCTCACTAACGTTCGCCAGGAAAAAATCGACACCTAATAGCATGACAGGTGATAATATTTATAAAGAAATGGGGCGAAAGGTCTTAAAATCGACAAGCTAATGGGGCGGACGTCTTAAAATCTAAAAACTACTGGGGCTAAGCACGAGGAAGAAGGGAGAGCCCGAAAAAACGGCCCATCCCCGCTTAGCCTCTATAACTCACAAACAACTATAGTAATCCAGCTATATCCCTATCGCCATCCCCATAACTCACAAACAACTCAAGCAATCCAGCTAATATTACGACCATCCCCCTTAACCTCTATAACTCACAAACAACTATAGTAATCCAGCTAATATTACGACCATCCCCCCTTTAACCTCTATAACTCACAAACAACTATAGTAATCCAGCTAATATTACGACCATCCCCCCTTTAACCTCTATAACTCACAAACAACTATAGTAATCCAGCTAATATTACGACCATCCCCCCTTTAACCTCTATAACTCACAAACAACTATAGTAATCCAGCTAATATTACGACCATCCCCCTTTAACCTCTATAACTCACAAACAACTATAGTAATCCAGCTAATATTACGACCATCCCCCCTTTAACCTCTATAACTCACAAACAACTATAGTAATCCAGCTAATATTACGACCATCCCCCCTTTAGCCTCTATAACTCACAAACAACTATAGTAATCCAGCTAATATTACGACCATCCCCCCTTTAACCTCTATAACTCACAAACAACTATAGTAATCCAGCTAATATTACGACCATCCCCCCTTTAACCTCTATAACTCACAAACAACTATAGTAATCCAGCTAATATTACGACCATCCCCCCTTTAACCTCTATAACTCACAAACAACTATAGTCTATCTATCTATCTATCTATCTATCTATTGCCTGACGCCGTGATCCCCGAAGGGGTGGCCACGAACGAACCGCCCCCATGCACCTCTGTCCCCAGTCAGTCGACGCCCCTCCCCCCAACCAGCACCGCCTTCGTTCATGTAGTTCCTCACTCCATCCTTCCACCTCATATTCGGTCTACCTCTCCCCCTCTGTCCCTCCACCTCGCTCTCGTACACCCTCTTAGTCATTCTCTCGCTTTCCATACGTTCCATATGGCCGAACCATCTCAAGTTGTTCCTTTTCACACTTTCCAGCACATCTACCTCCACACCACACCTCCTTCTTACTTCCTCATTAGTCTGTCTATCCCTCCATGTAACTCCGCACGCACTCCTTAAGTAATTCATTTCCACTGCTCTCACTTTTGGTCTGAGTCTCTCAACCAACGTCCATGCTTCGCTTCCGTAAGTCAGTGTCGGGATTACCACACTGTCATGCAAGGACTTCTTCACTTCCATACTGACCACCCTATTTCTTGTTACAACTATACAACTATAGTTGTATACAACTATAGTAATCCAGCTAATATTACGACCATCCCCCCTTTAGCCTCTATAACTCACAAACAACTATAGTAATCCAGCTAATATTACGACCATCCCCCCTTTAACCTCTATAACTCACAAACAACTATAGTAATCCAGCTAATATTACGACCATCCCCCCTTTAGCCTCTATAACTCACAAACAACTATAGTAATCCAGCTAATATTACGACCATCCCCCCTTAGCCTCTATAACTCACAAACAACTATAGTAATCCAGCTAATATTACGACCATCCCCTCTTTAGCCTCTATAACTCACAAACAACTATAGTAATCCAGCTAATATTACGACCATCCCCCCTTTAACCTCTATAACTCACAAACAACTATAGTAATCCAGCTAATATTACGACCATCCCCCCTTTAGCCTCTATAACTCACAAACAACTATAGTAATCCAGCTAATATTACGACCATCCCCCCTTTAGCCTCTATAACTCACAAACAACTATAGTAATCCAGCTAATATTACGACCATCCCCCCTTTAACCTCTATAACTCACAAACAACTATAGTAATCCAGCTAATATTACGACCATCTCCCCTTTAACCTCTATAACTCACAAACAACTATAGTAATCCAGCTAATATTACGACCATTTGGAAAGGGTCAGCCAGGGAGTAAGTCAGGCAATTTACAGCCCATTTGCTTAAGCCCTTTTTGTGTTGAAGAGGTTTGGGTTGACAATTTCTCGACTAACTACTTGGATGAGGGTATAGGCTCCGAGTCACTTTATCAGAGTCAGAATATATTAAGGGGACAGTGGTTACTTTGTATAGTCTATTTATTTATATATTCATTTATTTTTTAGTTTCCTCCCTAGACCTCCATCAAACTTAAAACAAACACACATCCACTAGATCGCCCTTCAATAAAAACAAACACACATCCACTAGATCGCCCTTCAATAATAACAAACACACATCCACTAGATCGCCCTTCAATAATAACAAACACACATCCACTAGATCGCCCTTCAATAATAACAAACACACATCCACTAGATCGCCCTTCAATAATAACAAACACACATCCACTAGATCGCCCTTCAATAATAACAAACACACATCCACTAGATCGCCCTTCAATAATAACAAACACACATCCACTAGATCGCCCTTCAATAATAACAAACACACATCCACTAGATCGCCCTTCAATAATAACAAACACACATCCACTAGATCGCCCTTCAATAATAACAAACACACATCCACTAGATCGCCCTTCAATAATAACAAACACACATCCACTAGATCGCCCTTCAATAATAACAAACACACATCCACTAGATCGCCCTTCAATAATAACAAACACACATCCACTAGATCGCCCTTCAATAATAACAAACACACATCCACTAGATCGCCCTTCAATAATAACTAGTATATGTTTCGGTAGACAAATGTCACGGCCTCCACAATTACAGGGTCGCTATCGCTCACCAGGACAAAATTCGACACCTAAAGAGCAAGAAAGGTCTTAATATTGACAAATACATGGGGTGAAAGGTCTTAAAATCGAAAAACTAATGGGGATAAGCATAAGCAAAAGGGCCAGAAAAACGTCCCATTTCCCCTTAACCCCTTCTGTACCGGTGACGTCATTTGTATTGTATTCTAGCTACATTTATACGATGTTGTGCAGTTTAAGAAGGATCTGTGGTAGTAAAAAACAGTGAAATTAGATAGTTCGAAGCCTGTTAAGGAGAGGTTTTTAGTGAGTTTCCTAGACTTCCATCAAGCTTGAAATTACACCCCCTTGACCCCCTTTCAAGATAAATTTGTACATTTTTCGGTAGAAAAATGTCCCGGCCAAAGGCCGATTCCTCTCAAATTACAGGCTCGCTATCGCTCGCCAGGAAAAAATCGACACCTAAATGGGACGAAAGGTCTTAAAAGTGACATAAATGGGGTGAAACTTCTTAACATCGCCAAACTAATGGGGTGAACGTTTTAAAACTTCAAAAGCAATGGGGCTAAACATAAGGGAGAAAGGGGTAAAGAAAAAAATCCCTCAACTGGTTGCATTGAGGTAGTTGGACAAAATTCAAAATAAAGCTATTAGATTAATCAATAACCCTGCAATCACACAGGACCTTCCTACATTATCCATACGAAGAAACGTTGCATCCCTTGCATTATTCTACAGATATTTTCACGGCAATTGTTCCGAGGAACTTGCTTCAATTGTGTGGCCTCTCCACATCTTTCCCCGTAGAACTAGGGCAGCTGAGAGCGTCCAAGAATTTACACTTTCTCCTCCACAATGCAGAACTTCTGCTTATCAAAATTCATTTATCCCTAGAACTACTACTCTTTGGAATTCACTTCCCTCGAGTTGCTTTCCACAAACTTACAATCTACAAAAGTTTAAATCCAGTTGTTACAAACATTTTATGAATGGAGGATGCCTTTAGGCACATGGACCTTTTTGTTTTATCTGTGTTTTTCCTTCCTCCGTTCATTGTCTCTTAAAAAAAAAAAAAAAAAAAAAAAAGTGGAAATCTCCCCTTTCTGTAACGGCGACGTCTTTATTTCATACTAGCTATATTTAAAGGATTGTGTACAGTTTAAGAAGGATCTGTGGTAGTATAAAGGATTGTGTACAGTTTAAGAAGGATCTGTGGTAGTATAAAGGATTGTGTACAGTTTAAGAAGGATCTGTGGTAGTATAAAGGATTGTGTACAGTTTAAGAAGGATCTGTGGTAGTATAAAGGATTGTGTACAGTTTAAGAAGGATCTGTGGTAGTATAAAGGATTGTGTACAGTTTAAGAAGGATCTGTGGTAGTATAAAGGATTGTGTACAGTTTAAGAAGGATCTGTGGTAGTATAAAGGATTGTGTACAGTTTAAGAAGGATCTGTGGTAGTATAAAGGATTGTGTACAGTTTAAGAAGGATCTGTGGTAGTATAAAGGATTGTGTACAGTTTAAGAAGGATCTGTGGTAGTATAAAGGATTGTGTACAGTTTAAGAAGGATCTGTGGTAGTATAAAGGATTGTGTACAGTTTAAGAAGGATCTGTGGTAGTATAAAGGATTGTGTACAGTTTAAGAAGGATCTGTGGTAGTATAAAGGATTGTGTACAGTTTAAGAAGGATCTGTGGTAGTATAAAGGATTGTGTACAGTTTAAGAAGGATCTGTGGTAGTATAAAGGATTGTGTACAGTTTAAGAAGGATCTGTGGTAGTATAAAGGATTGTGTACAGTTTAAGAAGGATCTGTGGTAGTATAAAGGATTGTGTACAGTTTAAGAAGGATCTGTGGTAGTATAAAGGATTGTGTACAGTTTAAGAAGGATCTGTGGTAGTATAAAGGATTGTGTACAGTTTAAGAAGGATCTGTGGTAGTATAAAGGATTGTGTACAGTTTAAGAAGGATCTGTGGTAGTATAAAGGATTGTGTACAGTTTAAGAAGGATCTGTGGTAGTATAAAGGATTGTGTACAGTTTAAGAAGGATCTGTGGTAGTATAAAGGATTGTGTACAGTTTAAGAAGGATCTGTGGTAGTATAAAGGATTGTGTACAGTTTAAGAAGGATCTGTGGTAGTATAAAGGATTGTGTACAGTTTAAGAAGGATCTGTGGTAGTATAAAGGATTGTGTACAGTTTAAGAAGGATCTGTGGTAGTATAAAGGATTGTGTACAGTTTAAGAAGGATCTGTGGTAGTATAAAGGATTGTGTACAGTTTAAGAAGGATCTGTGGTAGTATAAAGGATTGTGTACAGTTTAAGAAGGATCTGTGGTAGTATAAAGGATTGTGTACAGTTTAAGAAGGATCTGTGGTAGTATAAAGGATTGTGTACAGTTTAAGAAGGATCTGTGGTAGTATAAAGGATTGTGTACAGTTTAAGAAGGATCTGTGGTAGTATAAAGGATTGTGTACAGTTTAAGAAGGATCTGTGGTAGTATAAAGGATTGTGTACAGTTTAAGAAGGATCTGTGGTAGTATAAAGGATTGTGTACAGTTTAAGAAGGATCTGTGGTAGTATAAAGGATTGTGTACAGTTTAAGAAGGATCTGTGGTAGTATAAAGGATTGTGTACAGTTTAAGAAGGATCTGTGGTAGTATAAAGGATTGTGTACAGTTTAAGAAGGATCTGTGGTAGTATAAAGGATTGTGTACAGTTTAAGAAGGATCTGTGGTAGTATAAAGGATTGTGTACAGTTTAAGAAGGATCTGTGGTAGTATAAAGGATTGTGTACAGTTTAAGAAGGATCTGTGGTAGTATAAAGGATTGTGTACAGTTTAAGAAGGATCTGTGGTAGTATAAAGGATTGTGTACAGTTTAAGAAGGATCTGTGGTAGTATAAAGGATTGTGTACAGTTTAAGAAGGATCTGTGGTAGTATAAAGGATTGTGTACAGTTTAAGAAGGATCTGTGGTAGTATAAAGGATTGTGTACAGTTTAAGAAGGATCTGTGGTAGTATAAAGGATTGTGTACAGTTTAAGAAGGATCTGTGGTAGTATAAAGGATTGTGTACAGTTTAAGAAGGATCTGTGGTAGTATAAAGGATTGTGTACAGTTTAAGAAGGATCTGTGGTAGTATAAAGGATTGTGTACAGTTTAAGAAGGATCTGTGGTAGTATAAAGGATTGTGTACAGTTTAAGAAGGATCTGTGGTAGTATAAAGGATTGTGTACAGTTTAAGAAGGATCTGTGGTAGTATAAAGGATTGTGTACAGTTTAAGAAGGATCTGTGGTAGTATAAAGGATTGTGTACAGTTTAAGAAGGATCTGTGGTAGTATAAAGGATTGTGTACAGTTTAAGAAGGATCTGTGGTAGTATAAAGGGTTACGTGATATAGTTCCAAGTCTGTTAATTGCTGGAGGCCCTTTTTAAACTGAATAACATCGTTTAATAGTAGCCGGAGTAAAGTTAAAAGGAAGGGCACCGGTGCTAATAACCCTTAGAAGATACGATGGCGCTTTTATTTATTTATTAGTATTATTATTTTATTTGTGTTATCTAGTTATTACCAGACCATTTTGTTCAGATTAGGAAGGGTGTGTGGAAGTCGGAGGGTTAATATAGATGGTGTTTACCCTTTTAATTCCCACAGATCCTTCCTTAATTGTAGGAAATCGTCTAATGATGGCCAAAATAAACTGTCAAAATGCGTCATGATTTTCAAAGGTTTAATATTGGTGCTATGGCCACTCCTAAACGGCCACACTCCTAAACGGCCACACTCCTAAACGGCCACATTCCTAAGCGGCCAAACATAGTGTCTCGCTATAACTTGCCCAGAAAAAAATAGACATTCAAATGGGGTGACGCGTCTTATTATCGCCAAACTAATGGGGTGAAACGTCAAAGAATATCCAAACTATTGGAGCAAAACAGGAGAATTAAAAAAGATCCCTGTTGGACAAAATACGGTTAACAAAACTTAATTTTCGGCCACAAGAGAAGTTAGTCGGATAATCAGGGCGATATATTTATTTATGTTATTTGAAAATGCCTGAATGTTGTAACATTCTACATAATTACCAGTAAGTGCATTCCAAGAGTTATTTTTATTATGGGTATGCAAAGGTTAATTAGAGTGTCCATAATAATCTAGTCATGTAAAGGTATATTGGTGGTAAGGTAAATAATATGTACCTTTTGCATACCCTTTTTAAACCATTGATATTTTACAGTGAAGACTTTAAACACATACTCTCTCTCTCTCTCTCTCTCTATATATATATATATATATATATATATATATATATATATATATATATCATTATCCAACTCATTTACCGCTAATTCGTTCAAGATAAGCGCATTATCTATGGAAAATCGTTTAAATACCCTCATTATAGAAAATAGATCATTAAAGGTAATTAAATATAATAGTGGTCCTTAATATTACCCCACAGATGAATAATAATAATAATAATAATAATAATAATAATAATAATAATAAGGGTATCCAGGTGTGCTAGGGAAGCCACTTATATCCTTCAGTAATAATAATAATAGGGAAGCCACTTATATCCTTCAGTAATAATAATAATAATAATAATAATAATAATAATAATAATGATAATAAGGGTATTCAGGTGTGCTAGAGGGAAGCCACTTATATCCTTCAGTAATAATACTGGTGGTTCATTAAGGGGGATGAGTCACTTGTTGGTCGATGTTTTCATATATATACTATTTGTTCTAGTCTTCCGCTCTAGACCTCCTTCAGGCTTAAAAAAACACCCCCATGACCCCCCTTCAAGATAAATGTGTACATTTGTCGACACAACAATGTCCCGGACGACGAAGGCCGGTTCCTATTATATTACAGGCTCGCTATCGCTCGCAAGGAAAAAATCGACACCTAAGTGACACAAAGTCTTAATATTGACAAAATATATGGGGCGGTAGGCTTAATTCAAATATATGGGGCGGTAGGCTTAATTCAAATATATGGGGCGGTAGGCTTAATTCAAATATATGGGGCGGTAGGCTTAATTCAAATATATGGGGCGGTAGGCTTAATTCAAATATATGGGGCGGTAGGCTTAATTCAAATCGCCATACTAATGAGCCGAACGTATAATATATGAACACTATAGGGGTTAAACATGAGGGAGAAAGGGGGCCAGAAAGGCGACCCCTCTCCCCTTACGGCAGTGGTCAGTCTGCAAGGACGGAACTGGAGGTAACACAAAGCTATACCCTGTTCCAAGTAAGTAGGCCAACACTCTTCAACTCTCATCTCTATACCTCACAAACCACTAGGGTAATCCACCAAATATTAGGCCAACACTCTTCAACTCTCACCTCTATACCTCACAAACCACTAGAGTAATCCACCAAATATTAGGCCAACACTCTTCAACTCTCACCTCTATACCTCACAAACCACTAGAGTAATCCACCAAATATTAGGCCAACACTCTTCAACTCTCACCTCTATACCTCACAAACCACTAGAGTAATCCACCAAATATTAGGCCAACACTCTTCAACTCTCACCTCTATACCTCACAAACCACTAGAGTAATCCACCAAATATTAGGCCAACACTCTTCAACTCTCACCTCTATACCTCACAAACCACTAGGGTAATCCACCAAATATTAGGCCAACACTCTTCAACTCTCACCTCTATACCTCACAAACCACTAGGGTAATCCACCAAATATTTCCACCAGTTTGGAAGGGTCAGCCAGGGAATAGGTGTGGACAATTACAGCCCATCTGATCTAGCCTTGTTTTAATTACAAAGGTTAGGGTTCACTATTTCTGGCCTATCTATTTGGAACAGGGTATAGATATTTGGAACAGGGTATAGATATTTTGGAACAGGGTATAGATATTTGGAACAGGGTATAGATATTTGGAACAGGGTATAGATATTCGACTCTAGACTAACCCCTTCTGTACCGGCGACGTCTTTTTCATTTTATTCGTGCTATAATTAGACGATTTTGTGCATCTTAAGATTGATCTGTGGCAATGAAAAAGGTTAAATGAGGTATAGTTCGAAGCTTGATAATTCCTGGAGGACCTTTTAAACTGATTTTGAGACATTTCGCTTCATTATTATATTCAATATTAAGACCTTTCGTGTTCTTTAGGTGTCGATTTTTCTTGGCGAGCGAAAGCGAGCCTCTAATTTTAGAAGGAATTTGCCTTCGACCGGGAAATTTTTCTACCGAAAAATTTACAAACTTACCTTGAAAGGGGGTCTAGGGGGTGTTTTTCTAAGCTTGATGGAGGTCCAGCGAGGAAACCCTAAAATAATTAAATATATAAATATATAGCCCAAAAAACAAGGACTACCCCATTAAGAGGGTGTGGTGGAGTGGGTTTGCCACTGGACTGGTAATCCAATGATCCCGGGTTCGAATCCCGATATATCAATGGGATTTGTTCTGTACAGTTGTTCAAAGTTCCAGCTGACCCACCCTCGCTCTGGGGCTCTCAGAATTATCTGGCAATACTGGTGTAGTAAGGAGGTGTGTCTTACAAAGATTGGGATTGGTAGATCTGATTTCGGCTATATCATTGTTAGAACATATACTAAACAAGGGAAAGTAAGCCTATCTCAAATATAAATGCATACGTCGCTATGTATGATCCCGAACATTCACCCAAAGTTCGTATATTTGCTTAAATATTCAAGTTATTATATCCACTGATTGGCAACGCATATAAAACCTGCTGGCTGCCACAATATACTTTACTTGATTTTATAAGAATACATATTTCTGTTTTATTGGTGGCTGCTTAATGAAGGAGCATTTAGTCTTCACAACGTGAACATTACATAGTTTAATTTGCAGTAATATACAGGACAGCCGCAGGTAACACATTAATGGCAGTGGTATCCCTGCACCACTACACCAGTATTGCCAGCTAATTCTGAGAGCCCCAGAGCGAGGGTGGGTCAGCTGGAACTTTGATCAACTGTACCTAGTATCAGTGCATTACCACAAAGTTCACTGAAACACCAACAAAATACCCTCAGTGTTCCCCGATTAAATAACATTGTACGAATATTCATATATTCAAAATATGCTATAGGGGGGCAATACATAGTTAGTAATTTGCTCAATGGGTGGCATTCTGAGAGTGAGGGTCTGAGATAGTGAAGCGTGAAGGTGAAGCGGCTTCAGAGATGGGACTGCTTCGAGCCATAAGTAGAACTCTAAGTGCTTCACATGTCTCACTCCCTAGACTGAAACAAGACCTCATGGGCTTCACCGTGTTGAGCGGTTGGATGTACAGGCCCTCAGCCTATGCCCAAAAGGAAATAGTTGGAAAAACAAGAAAAAAAGCTATACCAGCACATTCAATCACCTGAAGCTAACCTGGCACAGAAGCCCCTCCTCCCTTCCTAGCCTCGCAAAGGATCTATGCTACCCTAACCAATCATTAGCTGGGGAGGTGAAGGTGTATCGGTAAAGATAAGATATCATATATAACCTGGCACAGAAGCCCCTCCTCCCTTCCTAGCCTCGCAAAGGATCTATGCTATCCTAACCAATCATTAGCTGGGGAGGTGAAGGTGTATCGGTAAAGATAATATATCATATATAACCTGGCACAGAAGCCCCTCCTCCCTTATGTTCTTCCTAACCTCGCAAAGTATCTATGCTACCCTAACCAATCATTAGCTGGGGAGGTGAAGGTGTATCGGTAAAGATAAGATATCATATATAACCTGGCACAGAAGCCCCTCCTCCCTTCCTAGCCTCGCAAAGGATCTATGCTACCCTAACCAATCATTAGCTGGGGAGGTGAAGGTGTATCGGTAAAGATAAGATATCATATATAACCTGGCACAGAAGCCCCTCCTCCCTTCCTAGCCTCGCAAAGGATCTATGCTACCCTAACCAATCATTAGCTGGGGAGGTGAAGGTGTATCGGTAAAGATAAGATATCATATATAACCTGGCACAGAAGCCCCTCCTCCCTTCCTAGCCTCGCAAAGGATCTACAGTATGCTACCCTAACCAATCATTAGCTGGGGAGGTGAAGGTGTATCGGTAAAGATAGATGACATTCATATATATTTCTTATATTTGTTTTATAAATTATATTTGTATTTCTTTTAACTGTCTTGCTAGCGTAATGGTTAGTGTGCTGAATTTATGTGTGAGTAGCGTAGGTTTGAATCATTGGAGTACCGCATGTATTCATTGGTTTAATTGATTTAATTAATTAGGTTTATTTTAAGGTCATTGGTGGGTTGGTGATATGGAAATAATGTGCACCAACAAGCAATATTAATTATTAAGTGTTGATCAAGAATGATATCGGAACTCATAAATGTAATAAATAACGCATTAACCCCTTCTGCACGATGACGCCTATTTATCTTTAATTATGGCTAAAATTTGAAGATTTTATGCAGTTTAAGAAGGATCTATGCTATTCAGAGGGTTTATTGAAAACGTATTTACTCCTTTGAGTTCTAGAGGTAGACAGACTACAGTATATCTGGACTGGACACGAAAATGGAACTTTGCAGTAAGGGACCCACAATCGGAGAACGAACCCCCAAGTTAGAACCGCGAAATGTTTCGAGGTTCGAACTTGGGGGTTCGATCTCCCATTTTGGTTCCCTTACTGCAAAGTTCCATTTTCGTGTCCAGTCCAGATCTACTGTAGTCCATGAGGTAGATAATAAGCTGAAGGAAACTGTCTAATGGTGACCAGAATATGATGGAAATGACGTCATCGGGCTGAAGGGGTTAAATATATTGTTAACGTGGATAAAGCGAACAGGAATAGAGTATAAAACAAAAATATTAACTCCTACTGTACGGGCCACATACCATAGAGTATGAATACCCTAGAGGGGCGTGTGGGAAAATCAGCCATGTTAATAGTAGTTGGCCATTATTTACAGATTTAGCTGGAACCCTGCACTAGATGGTGGTAGCGCATTAGCTCCTCCCTATCGCGGGAAAATACTTCTGTCGTCTGTTTATTGACAGTTCCTTTCCCTTGGCTGCAATGGTGTACACGGGTCTCGTGTAGAATCTGTATAAACACATGTATGTTGTTTGCTATCACCATATCAGCCATAGTCATTATGAATACAATGATTTAAGAGTACACTGATATGCAAAAGCACTCCAAAGTATTGCCTACACTGAAATGTGAACAATACTCCATTAATTACATAGCTTACCAAGCTGAACAAAGCTTCCGTGATGATGTAAGGAGGCTGTGATTGACCTTGAGAATAAGGATATGGTTTGCAATGGATCATGAAGGCTATTGATGATTATTTGATATTGACTGTAAATTTATTAACAATGAATGTATATGAATAACAATAATCTCAATTGAAGACAAGTATTTACATTGTAATATAAGTTACTAACTTGGTAGTACACACAGCCACACTCAAACTTTGGTCAAACATAAATTATATTATATATATATATATATATATATATATATATATATATATATATATATATATATATATATATATGAGAACCTCAGCAGGTGATCTTGGACACCGCAACTTCCAAATTAGTAGGGCAATGAGAAGAAATACGTTGTGGAACATCATGATTTATTCTAATTTTCGGCGACGTCACGCAGCTATCCTCAGGAAAGGGTTACCAACAGATCCTAAAAATTTAGTATAACTCTGTATATATTGCTAAAACAGGATCACTAAAATGTAATGCATTGTTGAACACGTGGCAATTTGCCTATCTAAAAAACAATTAAACAACATAATTTTGGCCAACTAGGCAAGGTTTGAATATAAAATAAATCTACGGCTAGACACCATCAAATTCAAAATTGATAAATCTCAATGCAACAAAAGAAATCAAAACGCATAAGATATCAAATTTATATTATCATTTCTTTTTCAATTCAAATATTATTCTGAATTGTAAAGGCTAAAATCTATTAAACAAATTTAACCTACCGCTAAACAGCGTCCAAAGTATTATGCTAATATCCAACCATGTGAGGACAAGACTTAGCAAAAGCAATCATAATAAACGAGAATATTAAAATAAATGACTTTACAAAACATTTCAAATTATCTAGTAAAATTAGAAGCAAATCATAATAATCCTAATCACATCGAACCGCAACATAAAGCAAAAAAGTACATTTGAATTACTTGACTCTAAGAAACAAAAGATAAATGTTGAAAATTCACATAAAGGAAAATTGTCACAAACAAATCGGAACTCACCATGATACCACCAGTCTCCAATGAAAGACGATGAGGGACTGATTAACTGAACACATTTGAACTCTATATGTAAACTCAATATATGGTGAATATTAAACGAAATAAAATGAAAAACCAAACTACATGAACACCCAAAAAGCAACCAATTGTACCCAATAATGAACCTTCAACTATTATTGACAAGATTTATTTCACCAAATGTTGGCGTTGTAAATATTTGTTCCCCGAACTTTCTGAAAATCAATATCTTGGGTATTGTTTTCCATCAACTTTCATTAAGTAATAGTTTACTTCTATTTTTTAATGGAGGGTGACTTTACAAATAAGATCTTTGCCAATTTATCATTCTGTTATCCATTAGTATTTTCTATGGGATATACTGTTTGCGTCAAGAGGTAGCCAATATATTATGTTATCCATTAGTATTTTCTATGGGATATACTGTTTGCGTCAAGAGGTAGCCAATATATCATTATGTTATCCATTAGTATTTTCTATGGGATATACTGTTTGCGTCAAGAGGTAGCCAATTAAGCAAACTTCACTATTGCCAGTGGTTTGGAAGCAGTCTAACTTGATCAACTATTATCATAATTCGTTTTGCTGTATATAAATGGTAAATGTGTCTGCTACTCCAGCCTTTGACAGAAAACAAAGTTAAAATTTGTATATATTATATAGAGTGCTTCATAAATACAGGCCGTGTGCCTGTCTGTCTATCCATCATTAAATGTGTGTCTGTCTGTCTGGCTCCTCGTAGTGAAGTGGTATTACCTCGCACGAAATCTACGATATTATTCATGATGTGAAAACAGGAAAATAACTATCATTTTAGTAATGAAAGTTTTATATATATATATATATATATAAATACTCCCAGCCGGGATCGAACCTCCGACAGACATTCAACACGATTTTAATCCACTACACCACGGCGGGATAAATTAATCTTAACCTGTTCCTATTTATATTAAGAAGAAGGGAAATTCTACTTGGAGGATGTATTTAAATTCATTCATACACAAGTCGCAGGATCCATATACCAGGATACCATACAATGATTTATATAAGATTATCCACGCAACTCTGGTTGGACACTTGTTTCTGAATGTCGGAGGTTCGATCCCGGCTGGGAGTATTTAAACATTTATTAGCTCACGTGTATTAATGAGATATACTTGATATTAATGACTCGTGTTTGGCTGGGCGAGACTAAAAATGAAATCTCTATAACCCGAGTTAAGTGGGTAACCTTGTAAATATCCCTGTATTGTGTCCTGGAATATGGACCCGGCGACTTATGCATGAAATGCAATAGATTCTCCAAGTAGGATTTCGCTTCTCCTTAATATATAGGAAATGGTTAAGAATACTTTATCACGCCTTGGTGTAGCGGATTAAAAGTTTGTCCACTCGTTCTGAATGTCGGAGGTTCGATCCCGCCCGACCGAGAGTATTTAAATATTTATTAGTTGACATGTATTTGTGATATATATATATACTGTATACGTCACGTCTGTGTGTGTATCCTATGTGTGTGTATGTGGAACCGGAAGCATAAATAGACAGTAAGCATAGATATTGACAACATTTGATATCGATTTATATAGATACGTCGAGGGCAGTAGTGATTTTCTGTACAATTTGACGGTGTCTGGCTTTGCTGATATGACAAATTGCGGTCATAATAAACGGGGATGATTGTTACACAGGTGTAAAGTTAAAGGTAACCAGTGTGTGAGAGAAGACAAACTCTTAATGCACGAAAAGGTAACGTCTTAGATTAGATAAAACCAGATTCCTATATTTGAAAGCTGCTTGTGCTATTCTTCGTTACCGTGCGTAGGTGCCATAAGGGGCTTTCCCACATGCGCGACTTTGCCCGATTTTCGTTCGCGGAATGCCTCTCAACTGATTTTCGTAACGAATTTGCCCGATTGTCTATTGGTGACCGTTATTTCAAGACAATATACAACTTGTTGCTAAGCAATCCGCAACATGTCTTGCAATACACTCACACCGACCCATACACTACCACATCCAATACAAGTAGCACTGTTAACACACACACATGCACACACATGTTTTCTATGTGTAAGAAGGAGACAAAAGGCAGGTTGCCTGTAACGAGTATCTTCCTAAAGCCAAGAGTGTGACAGAGCCAAATTCTTGGGACGTTGGGGTCAAAATGCCTGCACACACCAAGTTGAAAGCAATTTAACTATTAGGATGAAGGAAAGATTGATTGAAGGAGAGAGTTCCAACATTCACTTGTTGAGTAGAAAAAAAGACTGAGAAAACTTACCAATTCTTGGGTTGGAGAGCTGGACAGAATAGGAGTGGGGCTGTGTTGAATGGCGGGTGCCTCGCACTCGCCGCAAGAGAGGGCCGGGGTATGTACTGAGAGAACACTGATTGTTGAAATATAGATAGAAGAGTGAGAGAGATGCAACATTGCGGCGTGTAGACAGATAATGTAGGGAAATAGTAAGAGGAGGTGAGTTGATGAGACAAAATGTTTTGGACTCTATTCTTTCAAGAAGTGCGGTATGGGCGAAGCCTACCTACACATGCGAACAATACTCAATACAGGGGCGCAATGTGCCCCGATAAGGAGCACATACACATAATACAGGGGCGCAATGTGCCCCGATAAGGAGCACATACACATAATACAGGGGCGCAATGTGCCCCGATAAGGAGCACATACACATAATACAGGGGCGCAATGTGCCCCGATAAGGAGCACATACACATAATACAGGGGCGCAATGTGCCCCGATAAGGAGCACATACACATAATACAGGGGCGCAATGTGCCCCGATAAGGAGCACATACACATAATACAGGGGCGCAATGTGCCCCGATAAGGAGCACATACACATAATACAGGGGCGCAATGTGCCCCGATAAGGAGCACATACACATAATACAGGGGCACAATGTGCCCCGATAAGGAGCACATACACATAATACAGGGGCGCAATGTGCCCCGATAAGGAGCACATACACATAATACAGGGGCGCAATGTGCCCCGATAAGGAGCACATACACATAATACAGGGGCGCAATGTGCCCCGATAAGGAGCACATACACATAATACAGGGGCGCAATGTGCCCCGATAAGGAGCACATACACATAATACAGGGGCGCAATGTGCCCCGATAAGGAGCACATACACATAATCTCCCTTTAATCTCCTCCAAGAACCACAACAATCAACCACCACCAACCAGAACAAACCATCAAAACCAACACCAAACTACCACAATTTCCATCAAGCTACCACCACCACTACCAAGCCACCACAACCACCAGCTACCACAAACACCACAACCGCCACCACCAACAAACTACCACAACCACCACCACCGAACTACCACCACCACCACACACCTCACCAGCATCATCCCTATCAAACTTCCATAAACATCAGACACACCTACAACCACAACCACACACTCTCCCCACCAGCTACCAACCAGAAGCGCCTACACGAAAAGCAACCATGACACTACCACAACCACCACGACGATCATACACCACCACCACCACGACCATATATCATCACCACGTTCATGCACCACCACCACTATCAGTACCACAACCACCACCACCACAGCCACAACCATCACCACGACCATACATCACCACCATGACCATACACCACACCCACGATTACTACTACCACACTACCATTAATCTGAACGCAAACAAGAATACGGTTTCACGAAAAAAATTACTTGTTGGCGACCATGTTCAGTTGAGTCGACTGTACGACTGTGTCCCCGACCGTTCCTTCATGTTGCCAACACTGTCGAGTATAGCATAGTCGCAATCTGCCATGGTCGCATATGTTGTATACAACACATACAAGACCTGTCTTGCCATTTCGCTGATTGATCTTGAGACAAGTTCTGTGCAATCGCAGTGCATCGGCAAATAGTCGGGCGAGGTTGTGCATGTTCGAAACGAATATTTTTGGGCGACACCATCGCCGAAATTCGTGAACATTTTTTAACTTTCCACAAATCAGCACGACTCTCACGATCCAGTTCAAGACTCACCAGAACTCCAGGAACCAATCTGGGACATCAGACGATCATGCAAGAATTTTACATGACTTGACGACACAACTGCCGAATAGGGGATGTTGGTTTGTGTCGATGACCAAAATCGGGCATGTGGGGAAGCCCCTATACACAAGTTGTAATCGTATTTCTTTGTAGTGTACTCTAATTCAGCTGAACGTCATACAATCAAATACGGTATCAACCTTTCCTAGATGACCAAGCTCTTTTCTCTTTCTATATTGATCCTATTAGTTTTGCCTATGGTCTGTCCCTAAAGTTATTGTCTCACGATATTATTCATAGGCTCATTTTCACACAATTGATTAACCTATTTAGCTCAGATTTAAACAAAAATCCTCAAGAAAATGTAACCGTGAATCGAACATAATGTAGATGCTCTAAATTTCAGTAAAATAACATTTACCTATTCAGTAACGGTGACATCCTTTAATAAATAACATTTACCTATTCAGTAACGGTGACATCCTTTAAAGAATTTAACCTAGCCTAGACTGAAAGAACAAACAAAAATAGGCTAGGCTAATTGAAGCTAAATAATTTAGCCTAGCCTCACCAATTTAGCCTAGACTGAAAAAACAAAACAAAAATAGGCTAATTGCAGTTTTGGTAAGAGTTGTAGTTGTGGGCATACCAAAAGCTTTGTTTATATAGCCTAGTCGCACGCTCGCAGTTAGGCCTACATTCGCTTCTAATTTAACTGCTGGGGTAAACTTGGTAAAGCCACCCTCAATCCGCCGGCCGGTAACAAAACAATTTACCCAACGCCTGGCCGTGAGATACAATAATGGGTTGAAGGGGCTTTTTTTATGTTTAATTTTAAGGTCCCGAGAATCCAAGGACAGGGTAAGCAAACATTCTTCTTCACTGCCATCAAAGACTGGAACGACCTACCCCAGTCAGTCCGTGAAAAGAGAACACTGTATTCCTTCAGACGTAGCCTGAAGGAACACCTGAACCGGACAGCTGCGAGAAGGGAGCACCAAGCTTATGTCTACTACTAAATACGAGATAAGAGATAGACAAACCAAACTGAAATTATTACTGATTACGGATTACTGATATTTACTATAGGATGTAAGGTATCTTAAAATAACCCCCTAGAAATACTTTCTCTAAAGTATCTATTTCTTTATCCTCCCCTTTTCCCCAGCTAACCTAATCCCACAAGGACCCCAATGAAAATACGCCTAACGGCCTTATTGGGCTATCCTTAGTTGGAATTATGCAAGGCTGGTACATGTCATATTTGTAACAAACTATGTGGTACCAACTCTGTAAATTGCTGACTGAATAAATATTATTATTATTATTATTATTATTATTATTATTATCCCCCTATGACTTATTGTCATCATCATCTATATCACCAGCAGGGGCAAATAACCACAGTCAAATTAGACGCGAATGTAACTGCGAGCGTGCGACTACGTAAATAAAGGGGACGATAGACCCGCTAACACAACTCTTAACGCATTTTTTCCTAATGTATTAGATTTTTTTATATTTATGACCTCAACAGTTGACAGATGACAATTTTATGGTTTATTTTAGGCTATACAAAAACATTTGCTTTGTAACTTAGATACTCATATTGATGCTTATAATTGCAGTACGAGTGGGTTTTTTCTTTTTATATGTAGGCCTAGGCTAAACAAATGTTAGTTTTTGTTTTATAGGCTAAACTAGGCTGAATTTATGCTAATAAATATTAATTGGAGGGAGCAAATCTGTCAAGGAATAGCCTAGATGTGGAAATTTACAGCCAATTTGCTCTAGCCCTTTTTGAGATACAGAGGTTAGAGATCGTTGGATACAATAATATGTTGAGGGGGTCAATCGCCCCCCATGACATATTGTCATCATCATATATATTGCCAGCAGGGGGCAAATAGCCTAGGCCTAGCCCAGTGGTCTTCAACCTTTTTGAGACCATGGCCTACTTCTGGCATTCCCAAACACTTTTGGCCCACTTTCCTTCAGATTTTGAATATGATTTTAATGCATTCATATATTACACACTTATGAAATGTTATTACAGTTTACGTTTGTCTTCAAAAAATGAACCACTGTCCTGTAATCGCTGTAAATAAAACTTGTGTACTGTACTTTAAACTTTAAATATACTTTAACAGCCAAAAGATATATATAACAAAACTACTCTACTTCACCATGTAACTACTAACTAGGTTAGGAAGGTACCGTAATATAATGGCTGTACTTGCTTCGTATCTGTAAGGCTATCAAATCGGGGGGAAATTGCCGTTAAGGCACATTACATATCATCCTCCACCTTTAAGTACTTTCTCGATTTTGTTTTAATTTGAAGTAGGGTAGTAAAGCCTGACTCACACAAATAAGTGGAAGAGAAAGGTAGAAGTGTTTTTTGTGCAATCTTTCCTATTCTAGGGTATGATGCACTTACTTGGGCCCTGAATTCCTGTACAGAAAGTTTGTTGTGCAATTCTTTTACACCTGAACCAATTATTATTTCCAAGTATTCATCTTGGTCAGGGTCTGGAACAGAATCTGGTTCAAGATTAAATGGATTTCTTACAATGACAGATCTATGCCCTCAAGATCATGGAAGGACCTGGAAAAATCTTGGTCCTAATGTTGCAGGTGATTGATTATTTCTTGGAGACAATAATCTATTATGTTTTCCTTCAGCAACTTCTCAAACATTGCAAAGTTACCTGCGTTAACTCTACTAGCCCAGTTCTGGATCCTAGCAATACAATCATGCAATGGGTCAACATAAGGAATCACTGAAGTTTCAGATTAAGTTGATTAAGCTGGTCAAATAGATCAACTAAGTATGCTAAACTTATGCCCACAGTGAGTCACTGAAAAAATTAGATTCCTTATATTGCGTGTCCAAAAATGTCTTTAGAGCTTCTCCAAGTTCAAAGACTCGACTGAGAACATTGCCTTTTGACATCCATCGAACTTTAGTGTAGAATAGCAGGAATTGATGCTCTGAATCGAAGTCTTTACAGAGCTGTTTGAAAAGACGTGAGTTGTCAGGCTTGGACTTTACATAATTGACAATATTTATGGCACTGTCCAAGACGGCTTGAATTTCCCTAGGAAGGGTTCTGGATGCAAGTGCCTGATGGTGAATCATGCAATGATTCACTGTAAACCCAGGAGTAGCCTCTTAAACTCTGGATGTAAACCCTGACTTTGAACCTAACATTGCAGGTGCCCCATCAGTACACACGTCACACATATTCCCCGACGACAGTGCCTACTAATGCAAACCATGAATTACCTTTTTCATATCTTCACCTTTTATTATTTTTTATGTTTTTTTACATTCTACCTTACTTAGTAGATGTCCGTGGCCCACCTGAGAACCAGCCCATGGCCCACAGGTTGAAGACCACTGGCCTAGCCTAACTACAACAAAAATCGCCGTCAAAATAGACGCGAACTTATATTAACTACGGCGATCGACCATTGCCCGCACCGGCCGTCCCCCGGTTATTGTTGAGGTCCTGAGGAACCGTATGACTTTGATGAGCTCTTCCCTCCGCTGTCTCCGCATCCCATGTATCGTCGTACGGTACCCCTTCCCCTCCACATCCTACATCTGGTCGTTCTACATATGCCACCTAAGCCTCGCCTCGTCCCGACACTGAGCATGTGGATGGGCGTCCCTTTCTGGCTTCAAAGATGGATTCCTTCCGACAGCTCCTACGGGATTGTCTGGGGTTGGTTGATAAGGGCACCTTGCTTCAAGACATTGCTCTGGCCCTAGTACCGTGGTTTGTAGGTCTCTGGTTCACCACCTGATGACCTGCTATTGGGTTGTTGCCTTTACAGTGTTACGGTTCTACGAATGACCTAGAATGAAAGTGACACGGTGGTGAATTTTAACCTTAACTATAAACTAATTTAATTGTGACAGAGGATCTCCGCGACCGCGAACTTATATTAACTACGGCGATCGACCATTGCCCGCACCGGCCGTCCCCCGGTTATTGTTGAGGTCCTGAGGGAACCGTATGACTTTGACAAGCTCTTCCCTCCGCAGTCTCCGCATCCCATGTATCGTCGTACGGTACCTCTACCCCTCCACATCCTACATCTGGTCGTCCTACATATGCCTCCTAAGCCTCGCCTCGTCCCGTCACTGAGCATGTGGATGGGCGTCCCTTTCTGTCTTCAAAGATGGATTCCTTCCGACAGCTCCTACTGGATTGTCTGGGGTTGGTTGATAAGGGCACCTCGCTTCAAGACATTGCTCTGGCCCTAGTACCGTGGTTTGTAGGTCTCTGGTTCACCACCTGATGACCGGCTATTGGGTTGTTGCCTTTACAGTGTTACGGTTCTACGAATGACCTAGAATGAAAGTTATACAGTGGTGAATTTTAACCTTAACTATAAACTAATTTAATTGTGACATAGGATCTCCGCGACTATGGTAGGGCCGGAGTGGGCGAGTATTCGCCTGAGGTTGCCCCAAGACAAGACAAGACAAAATTCTAGTGCTGGTTTTACTCAGATTTTGTGAGTTTGAATTTAGCCTAGCCTAGGCCTAAGAGTTCAGAAAATTTGCAAAATGCACCCCATACTAGCCTACCCATAGCCTAATAGGCCTAGTGATTCTTTTTTGGCAGACCACCCACAAATTTTCATATAGCCTAGGCCTAGGCTAGCCTAAGTTCTGGAATGCATGTTGGAATAGCCTTCCTATAAACTGTAGGCTAGGCTACTTCCTTTTAATTTAAGTTTGATTCTTTGGAAAAATCTATTAGGCCTAGACCAGGGCAGGAAAGTAACTTTTATAATGACGTGTAAAAAGTCGCCCATAAACGGCGGGCCGCTATGTTATTGTAATTTGGGAGCTTATTTCTTTCTGTTGATTGACTTTGTCCTTAATTGGAGATCCTATGAATTAGCACAGATGATGATGACTTACCGTACATCATAATACGTGACGGGCCGACGTGGGGGGGCAGAGCCGCAGAGACCCCCTCAACATATTTGGTGTCCCACAGTAACTTTTAATGGGATGGATGTAGTTACTGGGTGTACGGTCGTCATGTTTACATAGGGCGATCGTCGCAGTTAACTTCGAGTCTACTGTTTTTGACGTCGATTTTTTTCGGCATATTTCATTTTATTCACTTCCTTCTATATTTAGGCTATAATCTAGCTTTGGCACGACAATAACCCTAACCTAGTCTTTCTTAAAGATTCTTCTAATCTTCCAGTAGCCTATAGCCTAATTTAGGTCATTTTTAAAGGCACACAATTAAATGGTTGGTATTTTAAGCGACACTACTGCAGCATTATGAGAAACAATTTATTAGAGATAATAGGCAACAATAGATTCGCCATATTTTTCTCCATAAGCTATAGCCCGCATGGAGGATTTTCGTTATCGACAAATTGAAAAAATTCCTACTTCACAGACAAAATAGACAAATACACCAAAAATTGGGGTGTGGGGGCAGCAGCCCCCACCCATAATAGCCTACTATAATAGGTTAGGTAAGGTTGTTAGGTTAGACTAGGCTAATGTCCTTTCAAAGGGGTATAGGCCTATTAAACACTAGGATAGCCTATACCTGGTCAAGGGTAAGTCCTGCTGTAGTCAACTTGAATGCTACCTTAAATTGTAATATTTGACTAGGCATAGCCTATAGAAAAAATAGCCTAGCCTATTTATTTATTGTAGCCTATAATATAGGCCTAGCCGGGTAGAATGTAGAATTCGGGCGTACCGCCACCATTGTTTACACTGCGCAGAGCGGCGACGGAAGCTTGCCATCATGTTCCCGTCCATTTTGAATGCCGTTGGATACGATAATATGTTGAGGGGAGGGCTTTGCGGCAATTTTGTTGGTTGTTTGCCCCCTACTGGCAATATATATGATGATGACAACACGTCATGGGGGCAAAGCCGCCCCTCAACATATTATTGTATCCAATGGCATTCAAAATAGACGGGAACATTATCGCAAGTGTCCGACGCCGACACCGCCGCCGTAATGTTTACATATGTCGATCACCGTGGTTAAAGGCTGGTTCACACATAGCCGAGTCAGTGCGCGAGTCCAACAGGAGTCACACTCGTCGATTATCGCCGTCGCTGGAGGCTGAGTCGGCCGTGAGTAGCAATTGTTCCCGAGTCAAGGAGAGTGTAACACGAGTTAACTCGATTCAATACGAGTCAACACGTGTTCATGCAAGAGTCTGTACGAGTAACTGAGAGTCAAAACGAGTGTAACACGAACCCAACACGAGTGTCAAAAATTTGAAAAAATAATGGCCACATTCCAGGGCACGTAAACAAAGAGTATGGACGAGTCAACGCGATTGTTACACGGATCAACACGATTTTTATACGGATCAACACGAAAGACAACACGTTGACTCTCGTTGGATCTCTGTTGCACACGTGTTGACTCGTGTTACATCCGTGTAAACTCTCGTTGATTCTTCCTACATTTTTGAAATAACGGTATTTCAAATGACACTTGCTTTTTCGTGTTACACTCGTGTTTTTTACTCAGTGGATCGTGTTTACTCTTGTTTACTCGTGTTTTCACTTGTGTTTGAATCGTGTAAACTCTGGCATCATGGGGGCACCAAATCTTGGCACTCACATTCGTGCTTTCTACTCTTGCTGATACGTGTTGCATGTGTGTTACATACGTGTTGTTGCGTGTAGACACGTGTTGCTTAGTAAACGTCGAAATGATGACGAAAAGCGACGAATCACCAAAGAGTGTTACACGGGTTTACACGAGTCGACACGAGTTAACACGAATAACGAAGAGTTATTCAGAGTCAAACACGAGTTCACACGTATGTACACGAGTCTACACGTATTTAGGCCTACACTCATGGGTACTCGCCACGGGACCCAAAAATGTCATGCATGCATGACATTTTTGGACCCCGTGGCGAGTACCCACGAGTGTGTCGAGTATACACGAGCGTAGCACGAGTCTATACGAGTGTTGAGGAGTATCGACGAGTCATTGCTGAATAGCAAAATTTCATCACTCGTGTTGGACTCGCGCACCGACTCGGCTATGTGTGAACCAGCCTTTAGTTCGCGTCTATTTTGAAGGCGTTTTTTTTCGGTTATTTGCCTCCTGCTGGCAATATATATGATGATGACAATATGTCATGGGGGGGTGACCCCCCTCAACCAATTATTGTATCCAAAAGCAGTCAAATAGACGGGAACATGATGGCCAGCATCCGCCGCCGCTCCGCGTAGTGTAAACAAGGCTGGCGGTACACCCGAACTCTACATTCTACCCCACTAATTTTCCAACTAGCATAACCGATGATTATCAATGATCAATCCCAGTCAGAAACGTCCATGCTTCCCTCCCATAAGTCAATGTCGGGATTACCACACTGTCATGCAAGGACTTCTTTACTTCCATGCTGATCACCCTATTTCTTCTTACTGCTTTCAGAGTTCCTACAACACTCTTCCCCTGTTACACTTTCTCCCACACTTCTTCATCCATAGGCCTACTCACATCTTTACTCAACACACTGCCCAAATACTTAAATGAGCTGACATTCTTCATAGCCGTTCAACCTCACTTCACACTCTATGGTTGCACCCCTTTCAATGACCATAATATTGCTCTTCCTAGCATTTACCTCCAGATTCCGTTTTTCACACACTGTTCCAAACATATTTACCTGACCCTGCAACTCCCATTCACTATCGCTCATCAGAACTGTGTTGTCAGCAACAGTAGTACCGGTACTGTACTGTTGAGGCAACTTCCACTCGTTTCCTTCCCTTATCAGCGGTACACCAACATCCGCTGCTCTTCCTTGTATTTCTTTCATGACTCCATCCATATACTGTACTGGTATATATTGAACAACCATCGGGACATCACATACACCCTTGCTTTAACCCAACATTCAGATTAAAGAACTCGCTCTGTTAATTATCCACACATACTGACACCTTTGCACCCTCATACATGCTCTTAATTGCTTTCAGCAACTTGCCATCTACTCCGTATATTTTCAGTACCGGTACCGGTACTTTCCACATACCTTCTCTATCAATTCTGTCATAGGCTTTCTCCAACTCCATAAATGCAGCATACAACTTTTGTCGCTTCTCCAGATATTTCTCCACAACACATTTCCGGGCAAAAATCTGAGCTACACATCCTCTTCCCTTCCTAAGATGACTACAGTATGCTAACCGTTTCCCCAGCAATACTGACTGAAAATGCCCAAATATATTGCATGTCCTCTTCAGATTTATCTAAAATATGTAAAATTACACCAAATACCACTACAGTAGCACTGAAATCAATAAAACTCACTAACAGGATAAATAAATGGAAGAAATACTCCAAAAGATTAATATGTTAACCCTTTACCCAGCAATACTGACTGAAAATGCCTAAATAGATTGCATGTGCTCTTCAGATTTATACATACATACGTACATAACATTTTAAGACTGAGTGCTCCACACAGATGTGCAGTTTCAGTCTCTTTTCCTAATGGCGGCGTTCCAGGCAACCCTGTTAAGGGATGCTTTACTTGTCAAGTTTTTGGATTTGAGATCAGCACGTATAGTCCGATCCCAGGTCTTACTCGGTCCACCCCTTGGTGCAGCTCCCTCCACAATCGCAGACCTGCATCTTTTCACCCAATTTTGTTCATCCATTCTCTCCACATGTCCATACCATCCCAGTTTACTTGTACGCATCTCCTCGCTAATACTCTTTATACCTAAACGTCTCTTCAGCTCATCATTTGTTATTCTGTTGACATCCTTTATCTGAAATATGTAAAATTACACCAATTACCAACTACATTACCAACAAATTTAATAAAGTACACTAACAGGATAAAGAAAATGTAAGAAATAGCCCTAAAGATGAATTTATCTATCTATCTATTGACGGGCGCCTAATCCCCGAAGGATTGGCCACTAACGAAACACCCCTATGCACCTCTGTCCCCAGTCAGTCGACGACCCTCGTCCCATCCAGCACCGCTTTCATGCATATACTTCTTAACTCCATCCTTCCACCTCTCTCTCGGTTTATTTCTCCCTCTGTCCATCCACCTCACTCGTACACGCTCTTAGTCATTCTCTCGCTTCCCATACGTTCCACATGGCCGAACCATCTCAAGGTGTTCTTTTTCGCACTTTCCAGTACATTCACACCACACCTCTCTCGTACTTCCTCATTCGTCTGTCTATCCCTACATGTAACTCTGCACAGACTTCTCAAGTAACTCATTTCCATCCCTTTCACTCTTGGTTTGAATCTCTCCAACAACGTCCATGCTTCGCTTCCGTAAGTCAGTGTCGGGATTACCACACTGTCATGCAATGACTTCTTCAGTTCCATGCTGACCACCCTATTTCATGTTACTGCTTTCAGCATTCCTACAACCCTCTTCCCCTGTTGCACCCTCTCCCACACTTCTTCATCCATACTCCCATCTTTACTCTGTACACTGCCAAAATACTTAACCCATATTTAGCGGGTGGTAAGGTATTTTACACTGTACCGCTCAGCGGGCATAATCCCTAAATATTCGCTCAATTTCACTCGCCCTAGTGCCGTTACTATGGCTCCAATGCGAACGAAACGATCATTTTTGGAAAGAGCAACTCTTTGTCTCCCCATATAAGTCTATGAATGGATGTTATGAATGAGTGTGGAGGGTGGGAAGAGGTGAGGAAGAGGAGGTACTTTTTGGTCTATTTCCCGGGCGCGTTCGGTTGCGTTCGCTTTGGCCTGACTTCGGCCTCTCGCGCGTCTACTATTCCTTCGGTAATCGGTCTTATTTTTCTCTTATTTCTCCTTATTTCTGTATTCTCTCTCTCTCTCTCTCTCTCTCTTTCTTTCTTTCTCTCTCTCACTCCTGTCTCTCTGTCTGTCTCTCTCTCTCTCTCTCTCTCTCTCTCTGGCTCGCTCGCTTTCCCTCTCTCGCGGGCTGTCTCTCTCTCTCTTCCTCATCCGTATATGTAATTCTCATTATTATTTTCTCTAATCTCTCTCACTCCTCCTGTCTGTCTGTCTCTCTGGCTCGCTCGCTTTCCCTCTCTTGTGCTCCCTTTCTCTCTTCCTCATCTGTATTATGTATTTCTCATTATTATTTTCTCTAACTAATCCCTCTATTTCATTTATTTGCTTGTAATATTTCTGTATTATTATATCTTTTTCACTCTTTCTTCAGTTCAGTTTCTGCATTCTCTCTCTCTCTCTCTCTCTGTTTCGCTTGCTTTGCAGGAATTTTGTTTTTGTTTTATATATAATATATAATAATTTACTTATTACTTACTATATCGTATAAACAATAGTAGGTAGCCAACTTACCATAATACCGATACACCAAACCGATCCGCATGCGGGTTTGTTTATCACCTGTTTACTAAAGTGCCACCATTATCGATTTTCTTGGAGCAGACTCGAGCGGGAGGGTTACCAATTGAAGTTAAATCCGCTAGCATATATTGTTAGATGTAAGACATGATAAATACCACTAGAAATATGAATTGGCAAAATCCATATAATATCACTTCGAAATTGTTCTGAAATTTCAAAACAAAACCGCTAGTGTAAGTCATTGCTGCTAGATCGAAGTAAAGGTCTCTAGATCTAGCGGAAGTCGCTATACGTATTGACAGTACTGCACACTCATTCATTTCATTCATTCATTTTCTATTGAGCTCGTCCTGGAATCTTTACGACTCTGAATCTTACGATTGCCGACGGAGATACGTTGTTGACATTGTTGTTGATGTTCCAGTGGAGGGATGAACAAAATATGTTCCTTGTCCAATAATAGCTATTTCATAGTCCCACAGGACTTATTTTGATATATTTATCAACTTTATTGAACGCCTGAAAATAATACGCTATAAAATGCTTGCAATCAAACTTTCAAGCAATTACAAGGTCACATGCAATTATAAAAAGGTATATTGTAGACCACAATCTTCGCCAAGCTACGTTGTTGCTTGTATTATCGTGAGAAATGTACCATACACCCTGGTTATCGTGAGAAATTTACCGAACGCCTTCAAATAATACGCTATAAAATGCTTGCAATCAAACTTTCAAGCAATTACAAGGTCACATGCAATTATAAAAAGGTATATTGTAGACCACAATCTTCGCCAAGCTTCGTTGTTGCTTGTATTATCGTGAGAAATGTACCATACACCCTGGTTATCGTGAGAAATTTACCGAACGCCTGCAAATAATACGCTATAAAATGCTTGCAATCAAACTTTCAAGCAATTACAAGGTCACATGCAATTATAAAAAGGTATATTGTAGACCACAATCTTCGCCAAGCTTCGTTGTTGCTTGTATTATCGTGAGAAATGTACCATACACCCTGGTTATCGTGAGAAATTTACCGAACGCCTGCAAATAATACGCTATAAAATGCTTGCAATCAAACTCTCAAGCAATTTCAATGTCACATGCAGTATAGGTAGACCCAGAGAGGAAGAGACAGACAGAGAGAGAGGGGAGGTCAAAAACATCTGCTAGGTGTGATTTCCCCTGGGAGGGAAGAGATTAGTTAGGGGCGTGCCCTGGCCTACATCAGACAAAGAGAGTACAAAGGAGTACAAACAAAGAGAGTGAGACAGAGAGAGAGAGAGTCGTGAAAATATAAAAATGTTACACGTGTATCATATATATGAAAACATAATATATACGGTAGGTCTACATCTGTTCTCCACAATCATATAATGCCAAGCACAAATATTCAATCTTTCGTTGTTTGTATTACCGTAAGAAATTTACCGAACGCCTGCAAATAATACGCTATAAAATGCAAAGGAAATTTCTTGTAGAGTGCAATTTTGAGGACGTAATGTGCTCTGAGAGAGAGCGGAGCGGTGATTAAGAGCATATAATTATTACATCAGACCGCTCGCCACACAGGGAATTATATAAGGAAATTACCGTATTTTAGGATTTTTGCACTCGTGTTTTACGATCGTTGAAAGACAACCAGTGATCGTAAAAGGATGGTTCGGATGTAATTGGAAAGCTCAATTTACGCACTTTCAGGATACATACTTGTATTACGCTCTGGGTCTTGTTTATGCATGAAAAAGAGCACGGAACAACCCCATTTAGGGTAAACAAAAAAACCCGCTGGGCGGCACAGTGAAATATACTCCACCAGCCGCTCGTAAGGTGATAAAATGCTTGCAATCACATTTTCAAGCAATTATAAAATATAAATTGTACTTACCAACACCCACACCAGTATGTTCTTCGTCAGGAACGTCTCCAATTTGCTCAAGGGTCTGTCCAATATCAACCACAACATCCACCCCACGCAAATTATGCTTGGGGTGAAAGCCTATGATCGGGTTATTTTCGTCTTCCGAGTCATCCACACTACCAAAACTCTCACCCAGACCTTCGACGTTTCATCCAACAGCTTATTAGAAAGTTCTGAAGAGGTCAGCATGATATCTAGTTCCTGGGTGGTAAGCCGGGCGTGGTTAGTAGGGTGGCGCGACGCACCTGGGATGGCGGCCACCAAATCGAACACGGCCAAATCTTGACCTTCCATTATGGCTGCTTGAGGGTCACTTAGTCATGGTCACACAGTGGGGATGTGAGGGTGGGCCCTTGTAGTACACCGCCTGACCACCAAGTTTCGCTTTCCACCTAAATTAGGGCGGGAATACGCCCACGGACTTAAGTCCGACCCCGCCATTTAGTCCAATTTTCTCGTATCGGACTTAAGTCCGACCCCGCTAAATAAGGGTTAAATGAGCTGACAATCTCCATAGCCTGACCGTTCAACTTCACCTCACACTCTGTGGCTTCACCCCTTTCGAAGACCATAACCTTGCTCTTCCCCGCATTTACCTTCAGATTCCATTTTTCGCACACTGTTCCAAAAATATTTACCAGACCCTGCAACTCCCATTCATATTATCAGCAAACAGCAGTACTCAAACATCCACTGCTCTTCCTTGTATTTCTTTTATGACTCCATCCATATACTGTATATATAGAACAACCATCTGGACATCACACACCCTTGCTTTACCAAACATTCAGATCAAAGAACTCCCTCTGTTCATTCTTCACACGTACTGATACCTTTGCACTCTCATACATACTCTTCACTGCTTTCAGCAACTTGCCATCTACTCCATATATTCTCAGTACAGTACTTTCCACATACCTTCTCTATCAACTCTGTCATTCCACTCGTTGCCTTCCCTTATTAGTGGTACACCAACATCCACTGCTCATCCTTGCATTTCTTTTATGACTCCCTGGGGGTTAGGGAATAGAATATGGCCCACGTGCCTTCTGCGTGTCGTAAGAGGCGACTAAAGAGGTTGGGTCGGTGGGCTTGCGACCCCCACCCGGAAAAAATATCTAAGCAAAGAAAAATGAACGAACAGCCTCGGATGCGGACGGAACCAACGTTGACGAACCACGACCGACTAAGGACATGCCTTCGGACATTCTGAGAATGGCTACGTGGAATGTTAGTGGCATGAATGATGGAACAAAAGAGAGAGAGGTTCTGGAAGTGTTAGTGAATGCCAGGCTGGATGTATGTGGAATGACAGAGACCAAATGGAAAGGTTCAGATGTGAGAGAATGGGAATGTGGAATGGGTGTGTGTGCTGGAGTGAGTGAAGGAACAGTGAGAGAAGGTGCATGTTTGTTTGTAAGTAGCAAATGGAAGGAATGTGTAAGAGAGTATGGGTTTGTGGGTTCAAGGATTGTGTGGGTGAGAATGAAAGTAGGAATACAAACGTGGGTGATTGTATGCGTGTATGCCCCGACAGAGGATATACTTGAAAGAAAGAAAGAGGAGTTCTGGATGAATGTGGAGGCGTGCCTGGAGAAGTTTGACAAGAACGAAAGAATATTTCTGATTGGGGATATGAATGGTAAGGTGGGTGATAGGAAAGTTGAGGGAGTGGTGGGAGGGTGGGGGGTACCATCAGAGGTGAATGGGAATGGTAGTGCACTTGTGGACGTATGTGTGGGGAGGAGGATGTGGATAGCCAACACCTTCTTCCGACATAGAATGATCCACAGGTACACGTGGAAACGGATGTTGACGATGAAAGATAAGACAGTGGTGGAACGAAAGTCATTGATTGATTATGTATGTGTGGATGAACGAATGAAGAAATCTGTGATGGATGCTAGGGTGTATAGGGGTATTGGAGGGGGTCTGTCTGATCATTATGTAGTGGAAGCTAAGGTTAGGATACAAAAGAAATGGGTGAGGAGAGCGGGAGGGAGGCGAGAGGAGGGTGGAATGGTGAGGAGGGTGGAGAGGTTGCAGGAGGAGGAAGTCAGGGAGGAGTACAGGAGAGCAGTGGAAAGACGACTAGGTGGGTTCGACCTGGAAGTAATGGAGGAAGTGGAGGAGATGAGCAAGGTGTTTAAGGATGAGATCTGTGCAGCATGTGAGGAGGTGTGTGGAGTGAGGAGAAGAGGGAGGGGAGTGAAAGGAACAGCATGGTGGACAGAAGAGGTAAGAATAGCTGTGGAAGAAAAGAAGAAAGCATATAGAGTGTGGTTGGGTAGTAGAGGGAATGAAGATTCCGAGAGACAGAAACGAGCGAGGTACGTGGAGAGTAAGAGGGTGGTGAAGAGAGTAGTGAAAGAAAGTAAGAGAAGAGTAGATGAGGAATTTGGAAGGAATCTGAGTGTAAAATGGAGGGAGAGTAAGAAACTGTTCTGGAAAGAAGTCAAGAAAGTTAGGGAAGGTAGCAAGGGAAACAGTAAGGGTGTGAAAGATAAGAATGGGAGAATGCTAGCCGAGAAGCAAGAGAGAGTCGAAAGATGGAGGGAGTACTTCAGTGAGTTGCTAAATGAAAGGAATGAAGAGCCAGCAAACATAGCTGGATATGGTATGGGAGGGAGAAGAAGAGAAGTAGTGGAGGAGGAGGTGGGGATCAGGAGGTCAGAAGTGTGGGAAGCCATGAAAAGAGTGAAGTTGGGGAAAGCACCAGGAACAGATGGAGTGTGTGGGGAAATGTTGAGGTATGGTGGTGAGATAGTGATAGAATGGGTATGGAAAATGTGCAAACTAGCATGGGAGAAGGGGAGTGCACCCGATGACTGGAAGACTGGCATAATAGTCCCCCTATATAAGGGCAAAGGGGAAAGAGGAGTGTGTGGTAACCACCGAGGAATATGTCTTCTAAGCGTAGTAGGGAAGGTATACAGTAGGGTAGTTATTGAGAGAGTGAGAGTGAGAACGGAGAAATGGATAGGCGACGAGCAGGGAGGTTTTAGGAAGGGAAGAGGATGTGTAGATCAGATTTTTACCCTGAATTGTGTTGTGGAGAAGTATCTGGAGAAGAAACAAAAGGTGTATGTTGCCTTTATGGACTTGGAGAAGGCCTATGACAGAGTGGATAGAGAAGGTTTGTGGAAAGTACTTAGAATATACGGAGTAGAGGGCAAGTTGCTGAAAGCAGTGAAGAGCATGTATGAGGGTGCAAAGGCGGCAGTACGTGTGGAGAGTGAGCAGAGCGAGTTCTTTGACCTGAATGTTGGTTTGAAACAGGGTGTGTGATGTCCCCGTGGTTGTTTACTGTATATATGGATGGAGTCATGAAAGAAATACTATCAAGAGCAGTGGATGTTGGTGTATCGCTGAAAAGGGAGGGAATTGAGTGGAAACTACCTATACTGCTGTTTGCGGATGATACAGTTCTGATGAGTGATAATGAATGGGAGTTGCAGGGTCTGGTAAATGAGTTTGGAACAGTGTGCGAAAAACGGAATTTGAAGGTAAATACGGGGAAGAGCAAGGTTATGGTCTTCGAAAGGGGTGAAGTCACAGAGTGTGAGGTGAAGCTGAACGGTCAGGCTATGGAGATCGTCAACTCTTTTAAGTATCTGGGCAGTGTGTTGAGTAAAGATGGGACTATGGATGAAGAGGTGCGGGAGAGGGTACAACAGGGGAGAGGGTTGTAGGAACGCTAAAAGCAGTAACAAGAAATAGGGTGGTCAGTATGGAAGTGAAGAAGTCCTTGCATGACAGTGTGGTAATCCCGACACTGACTTACGGAAGCGAAGCATGGACGTTGGTTGAGAGACTCAGACCAAGAGTGAGAGCAGTGGAAATGAATTACTTAACCCGTTGAGGCCCGGCTAGTTATAATATTTTGTTCACCCCAGTCCCAAGCCATTTTCACTTATTTTTTTTGTTTGCTAAAATGGAAGACAAGAGAGAATGAAAAAAAACAAAAAAAAATTCTGACATTTTTTTTTTTGGGGGGGGGGGGGCCGGGGGGGGGTGGGGGGAGGGAGCTTCAAAAAAATTTGTTGAGCAAAATGGAAGAGAATGGTGAGAAATGAACACACAAATAAAAAAAAACTCATTTCGGTCATTTGGGGGGCGGGGGGGGGGGGTTTCATAGGTCGTTTTCCCCGCATGGCCACCCCCGGAGCACTAGGGTAAAAACTGAGTATGGCATTGTACGGCATACATCCTAAGGAGTATCTCACATAAATCTCAAGCCTCTAGCTCCCATACGACCGGAGTAATGAAGGTTCAAAGTGGCGGTAAACTAGGGGTGTAAACTATCCCCACTAAGCCCACCACCACGGGCTGTCTCGGCCCGCTCACACCTACTGGCCCGGCTCCCCCACACACTACGGTACCGCCCCCTCCTATTCTCCCGCCATTTCCTACCTTACGAGCCACGTAAGTGTTTTTTATATGTCGGACGCACGTGATGCGTCGCTGGGAGTTGGTGATCAAAGACTGCCGACGCAACACGTGCGACGCTGGGTCTCAACGGGTTAAGGAGTGCGTGCGGAGTTACATGGAGGGATAGACAGACTAATGAGGAAGTAAGAAGGAGGTGGTGTGGAGGTAGATGTGCTGGAAAGTGTGAAAAGGAACAACTTGAGATGGTTCGGCCATATGGAACATATGGAAAGCGAGAGAATGACTAAGAGGGTGTACGAGAGCGAGGTGGAGGGACAGAGGGGGAGAGGTAGACCGAATATGAGGTGGAAGGATGGAGTGAGGAACTACATGAACGAAGGCGGTGCTGGTTGGGGGGAGGGGCGCCGACTGACAGGGGACAGAGGTGCATGGGGGCGGTTCGTTCGTGGCCACCCCTTCGGGGATCACGGCGTCAGGCAATAGATAGATAGATAGATAGATCCATATACAGTTCAGTATATATTGAACAACCATGGGGACATCACACACCCTTTCTTTAACCCAAAATTCAGATCAAAGAACTCGCTCTGTTCATTCTCAACACATACTGACACCTTTGCACCCTCATACATGCTTTTCACTGCTTTCAGCAACTTGCTATCTGCTCCGTATATTCCAAGTACTTTCTACATACCGGTACCTTCTCTATCAACTCTGTCATAGGCCTTCTCCAAGTCCATGAAGGCAGCATACAACTTTTGTCCCTTCTCAAGATATTTCTCCACAACATATTTCAGGGCAAAGATCTGAGCTACACATCCTATTCCCTTCCTATGATGAATACTGTATGTTAACCGTTTCCCCAGCAATACTAACTGAAAATGCCCAAATATATTGCATGTGCTCTTCTGATTTATCTAAAATATGTAAAATTATACCAAATACCAACTACATTAGCACAAAACTCAATCAATCACAGAAACAGGATAAAAACATAGAATAAATACCCCAAAAGATGAATACGTTAACCCTTTCCCCAGCAATACTTACTGAACATGCACAAATAAATTGCATGTGCTCTCCAGATTTAGCTGAAATATGTGAAATTACACCAAATACTAACTACATCATCATCATCATCATCATCTCCGACGCCTTGCTTCCCCCTGGGAAACCCCCACTAGAGGATGGCCATGACAGAAACGTCTCCAAGCTACTTTGTCAAGACATGCCTCCTTTGCCCGTGCCACAATGCCCCTTCCACTACGTGGAAGTTTTTCTTCAATATATTTTTCCACTTTCTTTTCCCATACCATAGGTGGTCTTCCACTACTAGCGGTTCCACTCACCTGACTCCCATATATCTTTCTTGGCATTCTGTCTTCATCCATTCTCTGAACATGACCATACCACCTCAAAGTACTTCTCTTTATCCACTCAACCACACCACAATCAATGCCCAAAGCCTGCTCTTCCATTCCAAAGGACTCGTACACTTCCCTATTACTTGGCCCATGTAGCCTATTCATGCCAGCTGCCATTCTGAAAAAGCTCATCTCCACAGCTCTTAGTTTGAAGAGGTCCTCGTCACTTGCCGTCCATGTCTCGCTTCCATACGAGAGTGTTGGGAGCAGCACACTGTTTCTCAGTGACTTTTTGACTTCCTGGCTAACCATTCTTCCTTTGAGAATACTATCAAGTTCTCCAATCACTTTTCTCCCTTGCATTTTTCTCTCTTTTATCTCACTCTCCATTTTACCATATTTGCATAGTACAGCTCCCAAATACTTGAAACTTTTAACCTCTTCTAGTACTTCATTTTTCAATTTTATTTTACAACTTTTCTTGTGTTCTGTCTTGATTCTATATTTTTCCTTAAAATCTATAGTTTCATGCATTCTTCTCTCAAACACCATTACCTTACATTTCCCTACATTGACCTTTAACTTTCTCTTTTCACATACCCTGTCAAAGTCGGTGACCACTCTCTGAAGTTCTTCAGCATTTTCCGCCAACAGGACTGCATCGTCCGCATATAGGCATGTTAAAATCTTCCATGTTCTTCCCTCTGATTCCAGTCTAGCTCCCACACCCATTGATACAGCCCTACATTCCCTAATCTCTCCATCCATGTATATATTGAACAACCAAGCTGACATGACACATCCCTGTCTTACACCTACATTGACCTCAAAACTTTCACTTAACTTATCCCCTACCTTCACATTTGCCATTGCATTCCTATAAAAAGATTTTACTGCCATTAGCAACTTTCCTCCCACACCATATACTGTTAACACATCCCACAGGCCCTCCCAGTCTACTTTGTCGTAGGCTTTTTTCCAAATCCATGAATGCTGCATAGAGTTTTCTGTTTTTGGCCAGATACTTCTCTACCAACAATCGCATTGAGGCTATCTGGTCAACGCAGCCCCTGCCCTTTCTGAAACCACCCTGTTCCTCGCCTATTTTGTCATCCGTTATCTTCTGTAGCCTCTGTGTTACTACTCTTGCGTGTACCTTTCCAGGTATGCTAAGCAAGCTAATTCCCCTATAATTCTTACACTCTTTTTTACTACCTTTCCCTTTGTACAAGGGTACTATCACTGCTTTCCTCCAGTCCTCTGGTACACTTTCCTTTCCCCATGCTAATTTACATAACCTATGCATTATGTCAACAGCTTCTTCTCCTCCATATCTCAGCATTTCACCTGGGATGTTATCTACTCCAGCAGCTTTGCCCATTTTAAGTCTATTGATTGCTTCTTTTACTTCTTCTCAGCTTATCTGGCTTTCAACTACCCTGTTTATTCTACCTCTCTCCATTCCTATGGATGAGATCTTTGCCTTCCCCCTACTCTTTACAGCTAAGCTACTAAAATGATCTTTCCATACATTCACCACACCATCACCCTCTACCACTTCCCCATTCATGTCCCTCATCCTACCACCTGAGACACTCTCAGTCTTCTTCCCTCTGGCTTCTTTCACAGCTCTGTAGCACAAAAATCAATCAAGGACTTTAACAGGATAAATAAAATGGAAGAAATAGCCCAAAAATGAATTTATCTATAGCCTACCGGTATATATTGCCGCACACCTTGATCCCCGAAGGGGTGACAATGAACGAAACGCCTGCATATTTCAAGCTCGCTTGAGTTATCACTCGATCGTCTTTTAGAGCTTTTTGGCCCGGGGTAATTACCACACCATCGCGTCATAAGGAGTTTGAGGGGGTTAAATTGCTAGATACATAGAGGAAGAGGAATGCCAAGTAAAGCTAAGCAAAAATATATAAGATATTTTTAACATCTATCTATCATCTATTGCCTGACGCCGTGATCCCCGAAGGGGTGGCCAAGAACGAACCGCCCCCATGCACCTCTGTCCCCAGTCAGTCGACGCCCCTCCCCCCAACCAGCACCGCCTTCGTTCATGTACTTCCTCACTCCATCCTTCCACCTCTCATTCGGTCTATCTCTCCCTCTCTGTCCCTCCACCTCGCTCTCATACACCCTCTTAGTCATTCTCTCGCTTTCCATACGTTCCATATGGCCGAACCATCTCAAGTTGTTCCTTTTCACACTTTCCAGCACATCTACCTCCACACCACACCTCCTTCTTACTTCCTCATTAGTCTGTCTATCCCTCCATGTAACTCCGCACGCACTCCTTAAGTAATTCATTTCCACTTCTCTCACTCTTGGTCTGAGTCTCTCAACCAACGTCCATGATTCGCTTCCGTAAGTCAGTGTCGGGATTACAACACTGTCATGCAAGGACTTCTTCACCTCCATACTGACCACCCTATTTCTTGTTACTGCTTTTAGCGTTCCTACAACCCTCTTCCCCTGTTGTACCCTCTCCCGCACTTCTTCATCCATAGTCCCATCTTTACTCAACACACTGCCCAGATACTTAAAAGAGTTGACGATCTCCATAGCCTGACCGTTCAGCTTCACCTCACACTCTGTGACTTCACCCCTTTCGAGGACCATAACCTTGCTCTTCCCCGCATTTACCTTCAAATTCCGTTTTTCTCACACTGTTCCAAACTCATTTACCAGACCCTGCAACTCCCATTCATTATCACTCATCAGAACTGTATCATCCGCAAACAGCAGTATAGGTAGCTTCCACTCAATTCCCTCCCTTTTCAGCGATACACCAACATCCACTGCTCTTGATAGTATTTCTTTTATGACTCCATCCATATATACAGTAAACAACCACGGGGACATCACACACCCCTGTTTCAAACCAACATTCAGGTCAAAGAACTCGCTCTGCTCACTCTCCACACGTACTGCCGCCTTTACACCCTCATACATGCTCTTCACTGGTTTCAGCAACTTGCCCTATACTCCGTATATTCTAAGTACTTTCCACAAACCTTCTCTATCCACTCTGTCATAGGCCTTCTCCAAGTCCATAAAGGCAACATACACATTTTGTTTCTTCTCCAGATACTTCTCCACAACACAATTCAGGGTAAAAATCTGATCTACACATCCTCTTCCCTTCCTAAAACCTCCCTGCTCGTCGCCTATCCATTTCTCCGTTCTCACTCTCACTCTCTCAATCACTACCGGTACCCTACTGTATACCTTCCCTACTACGCTTAGAAGACATATTCCTCGGTGGTTACCACACACTCCTCTTTCCCCTTTGCCCTTATATAGGGGGACTATTATGCCAGTCTTCCAGTCATCGGGTGCACTCCCCTTCTCCCATGCTAGTTTGCACATTTTCCATACCCATTCTATCACTATCTCACCACCATACCTCAACATTTCCCCACACATTGTTCCTGGTGCTTTCCCCAACTTCACTCTTTTCATGGCTTCCCACACTTCTGACCTCCTGATCCACACCTCCTCCTCCACTACTTCTCTTCTTCTCCCTCCCATACCATATCCAGCTATGTTTGCTGGCTCTTCATTCCTTACATTTAGCAACTCACTGAAGTACTCCCTCCATCTTTCGACTCTCTCTTGCTTCTCGGCTAGCATTCTCCCATTCTTATCTTTCACACCCTTACTGTTTCCCGTGCTACCTTCCCTAACTTTCTTGACTTCTTCCCAGAACAGTTTCTTACTCTCCCTCCATTTTACACTCAGGTGCTCGTTTCTGTCTCTCGGAATCTTCATTCCCTCTACTACCCAACCACTCTCTATATGCTTTCTTCTTTTCTTCCACAGCTATTCTTACCTCTTCTGTCCACCATGCTGTACCTTTCACTCCCCTCCCTCTTCTCCTCACTCCACACACCTCCTCACATGCTGCACAGATCTCATCCTTAAACACCTTGCTCATCTCCTCCACTTCCTTCATAACTTCCAGGTCGAACCCACCTAGTCGTCTTTCCACTGCTCTCCTGTACTCCTCCCTGACTTCCTCCTCCTGCAACCTCTCCACCCTCCTCACCATTCCACCCTCCTCTCGCCTCCCTCCAGCTCTCCTCACCCACTTCTTTTGTATCCTAACCTTAGCTACCACTACATAATGATCAGACAGACCCCCTCCAATACCCCTATACACCCTAGCATCCATCACAGATTTCTTCATTCGTTCATCCACATATACATAATCAATCAATGACTTTCGTTCCACCACTGTCTTATCCTTCATCGTCAACATCTGTTTCCACGTGTGCCTGTGGATCATTCTGTGTCGGAAGAAGGTGTTGGCTATCCACAGCCTCCTCCCCACACATATGTCCACAAGTGCACTACCATTCCCATTCACCTCTGATGGTACCCCCCACCCTCCCACCACTCCCTCAACTTTCCTATCACCCACCTTACCATTCATATCCCCAATCAGAAATATTCTTTCGTTCTTGTCAAACTTCTCCAGGCACGCCTCCACATTCATCCAGAACTCCTCTTTCTTTCTTTCAAGTATATCCTCTGTCGGGGCATACACGCATACAATCAATACAATATTTTTAACATGAGGTTGCTTATAATAATTTGTACCTCTGCAGTTTCTCCATGGCTAACGAAAAAGGTCACATTCCTAAGAAGCCCCAACCAAAAAGGCCAAGCTTCTGTACAGAACAAATGCCACACCATTACCCTTATGGTGACCCTATCAAATAATCAAAACAACCACACTTCTTAACCCAATTCCCGCGGGGCCCCTCATATGACGGAGACGATTTTCCGGCTATTTTGTAGCCTGTGAGCCAGGCCAGCTTTTGCAAACAGCACGGATGGACGTCACCCGGAGCCTACAGGCCCCGCCACGACACGGAGGTTTATGTGAGAGAGAGTTCACTTATGTGCAGCGTCACACATAGCGAAAACAGAAAATAATTGGTAATTATTAGCGATTTCGCCTAGGCTTATCGGATTTGGTAATTTTTAGCAATTTTGCCCTTCGTTTGCAAGATCCTTACAAGAAAACCAGACGTGATTCAGGGATGATTCAGGAGTAATTTGAAAGCTATTACCGTACTTTCACGAATACATAATTGTATTACGCTCTGGCTTTTGCTTATGCATGAAAATGAGCAGGGAATGTAGGCAATTTCGGGCAATTATGCCTACTCGTACAGGAGTCCTTGGAGCGGCTTCGGTCGCGCCGGGAATTTCCACACCTCACACCACGCACACACATCACACAGTTTTTCCTACACCGAGAAATGACTCTCCGGCTGTCATTTCTCGAAGACTTCTTCTAGCCGGAGACATTGAGAGCAACCCCGGACCCACCTACACATACATATGTCCAACTTGCTCAAAACCCATCACTTCGAGTCGCCACACTAATGGTTCAGTTCTCTGCAATTCATGTAGGAACTGGACCCATTTTACCTGCACAACACTTGCCTCCAAGAAACACTACACGAACACCTGGACCTGTTCCTCATGCTCCTCCCTCTTCCAGTCAAATCCCTCGCCTAAAACCCGTCCACCTCCCCTCCCCAACCCCCCTAACCTTCCCATATCATCCACTCCCCCCCCTAAAACCTGTCCACCTCTCCTCCCTAACCCACCTAACCTTCCCATACCATCCACATCCTCAACTCAACATACCACACCCCATCCTAATCCATTCCAACCCCCATCTGCTCCCCAATCCCCACCCCCACCTCACCCATCCCAACCCCCAGCCCCTCCCTCACCCCCACCCCATCCTCATGCAGCAGCACCCAACATACATCGTGCACATAACATTAACATTCTCCAATTGAACATAGATGGCATCAACACAAAGAAACACGAACTCTCACACTTCATCAAACAACACAACATACACATTGCCATCTTACAAGAAACAAAACTCCGCACAACACAAAAAACACCCACATTTCATGATTTCACCACCATCAGACAAGACCGGGCTGTCGGCGGAGGCGGTGGACTCATCACCCTGGTACACAAAGAAATATCATACATAGTTACCAGTGTACAAACCAAATCCCTCCTCCCCCCAAATGAAAACACAACAGAAATACAATCAATTAAAATACGCACTGGCAACAACTCTAACATAACCATCATAAACACATACATCCCCTACAGTACCAAATGAATACAGACCACACTTACAACACATCACAAACACCCCACACATCATCCTGGGTGGTGACTTCAACGCCAAGACGTCGGCCTGGTTTGTCGACAACCCCGACACAGACAGAGGGCTGGTACTACAAAACCAAACTGTTAACCTCATCATCCTTAACGACATCCATCAACATACCCATATTCCTCACCAAGCCCTCTATAACCCATCATCTCCAGACATCACCTTTTGCTCCCCAGAACTCGCCCCCACAACATCCTGGAGGGTGGTGAGAACATTAGGCTCTGACCACCTCCCGATCATTATCACCACCAAAACCAGACTCACCCCAGCTAACCACAAACACACATACACCAATTATAAAAGACCTAGCTGGGAAGCATTCACAAATGAGACAGAACAACACTTCACAACTCTAAATAGTACACCCATCACTAACATCAACAATGCTGTACACATACTCAATAAAACTATCCAAAACACTGACAAGAAACACATTCCAAGAGGTAACAGAAAAAGACACAACCCCAACTTCACACCAGAAATTCAAAACCTCATCAGACAACGCGACACACTGAAACACTCCCCAGCACCCCACACACAAGACATCACACAACAAATCCAAGTACTCAACACCCAAACTAACAACAAAATACAAGAACAACAAAAACTAAATTGGAATAACTTCCTACAAACACTTGATCACAAAACAAACCCCAAAACACTAAACAGCATCACACTTTCCAAAAGCAACACAACACAATCACATGCTGCAATCACAACAACAGACTCTACTCCTTCATGTAAACAACAAGCAAACTCTCTCATCAATCACTTCTCACATGTCAGTCACCAAAAACCTCACAAAGACGACCGACGTGTCATCCGACGTAAGAGACAATTCCCCACAGACCCTGACTATACACCCTTCACCAATCACCAGACAAAGCATATCATCAACAATCTCAAGCATTCACCTGCTTGTGGCCTAGACAACATAAGCAACATACACCTCAGACACCTGGGACCACAAGGCATACAAGCACTCACTAACATATCAAACTACAGTTATTCACACAACACAATACCAGACATTTGGAAGCATGGTCTCCTCACCACATTCCCCAAACCCAACAAAGACCCCACGCTACCCTCCTCGCACCGCCCCATCACACTCCTTTGCTCCCCCTCCAAAGTCATGGAACGCCTAGTGTTACAACTAATTACACCCGACCTACCCCTAGCTCCAACACAACATGGCTTTAGGCCACTGCACTCCACAAACACTCTTCTCACAGACCTTACACAAAGAGCTTTTGACAGCATCAACTCAGCTAGACCACCACACAGATCACTATTAGCCACACTCGACATTAGTAAAGCCTTCGATGCCATCCCCCGCCACAACCTAACAAACAAAATCTACAACACAAACATGCACAACACACAAAAAGGTGGCTGGCCAACTTCCTAGCAGGAAGATGTGCACACGTATCTTTTGCCGGTCAGTCATCTAAAATCAGAAACTTTCCAAACGGAGTCCCACAAGGATCCGTCCTATCGCCCGCACTCTTCTATCTGTACATGCACGATATAACTACACCCAATACGCCCCAAATAAACTTAGCCTTCTATGCAGATGACATAACACTCACATGCACACACCATGACCCAAAAAGAGCAACAGATCTCCTTCAACCCTATCTCAACACACTACATGGCTGGTGCACTACACACAGACTTAATCTACCCCCAGCCAAATCCACCGCAACCCTGCTCACAAGCTGGACAGATCACAAATACATCCCTCAACTCACCATAAACAACACACCCCTAACACATACACACACACAAAATCCTAGGAGTAACATATGATACTCATATGACATTCAAACAGCACGCCACAAACATTTAAAAGAAATGACACCCAGACTTAACGCCCTCAGGTCACTTGCTCACACAAAATTTGGACACAACAAAGAAACTACCACCACAGTATATAAACAATACATAAGATCAGTGATCATGAGAGGCACTCAATTCCTGGCAATAGCCTCCACGAACCAAGACCACCCACTAAACTACATGGCAACACACCCGCAGACACCAAGAAATATCAAAACAACTACCAACACACGGTATCACACACAATTACTGTCCTCTCTCCCACCCCGAACCACCTTCCAGAAGCACATCCATACTCATATCTCTCGCCGATCCATCCACTCACTCACAGACAACACGCATCTGCAAGCACGACCTCCCGAAATCCATCCTTCCGATTCCTCCCTTCCTCGCGAGGACAGAGTCCACCTGGCCAGGCTGAGATGCGGACACCATCCAGCTCTCCTGAGCTATCAGAAGAGACTGGATGACTCCGTTGTCGATGCCTGCCCGGGATGTAACACAGCACCCATACCATTAAACACATCATAGAAGACTGCATTTCACACTACCACTTACGCCAACAACACAATCTACACTCAATGAGAGCTCTGTGGGAAAGCCCGATCGTGGCCATGGCCTTCCTCAGGGACTCGGGGCTGTTCGGCCAGGCAGCTTAGGGAACAACAACAACAACAACAACTCGTACAGGATTAATAGCTTTAACCAAAATGGTCACACTCCTTAATGGTCTAAGTGGCCATAGCCAAAATGGCTACACTATATTCCTTCTGTACTTTCTCCATGCCCGATGAGATACATGATATTTTGATATATGTGGCACAGCCCTTGTATCCAACACAATACCCTGCGTGCAACCCCGCTCGAACCCCGCACAACGTTGCTTGCAACTTTAATTATTATTATTATTTTTATTTTTATTATTTTTATTATTATTATTATTATTATTATTATTATTATTATTACATTTCTTTCACTATTAACCCTTTCTGTACCGGCGACGTATTTGATTTCAGCTGCATTTAGATGATTTTAGGAAGCTAGGGAAGGATATACTTGTGTAGTCGATTCCGAATCAATAAGGGAGTTTGAAAGTAATCTTGATAAAGCATGGGGAAGACAAGATTTGAAGTTTGATTATAAAGCAAAAATACAGAATAGTAAAAATGTTGCGTCTGCTACCGCCGCCGCCAACACCGTGAACGACCGCAGCAGTGCAAGTACTGGTACTGAGCTAGATACACAGGCCTAGTTTGCCTTTTTCCAGAGGATCTACTCTAAGAAACTGTAAGTATGGTAGCTGAAGGATTAATTGGGTTGGTTTATTTTGCAAGCTTTACAATTTTATTTTCATTTCAATTTTATAGTCTGTTGCCTTGTTATTGTGACGTCTACCAGCGTTGGCAGAATCGCTTCTCGTTAGCCACTAGCGCTCGCCAGGGACATCGAAATGGGCTACAGTTATCAGAGAATGTTGTTCTTTCTTTCCCTGTAATCGCATTGTCACAGACAGTCCAGTGGTGGTCTTTGTTTTCGTCTGTGACAACGGGTTGTATTTTATAGCAATAGTAGTGATGATAGTACCAGCGTGGGAATGAGAGAGACTTTCAGAGCGAGATGGTAGTGAGTGTCTGTAGGTGCGGGCGCTGTGTCACGTGACACCTGCTGTCTTGTGACGTCTCGGCTCGTGATTGGCCGACCATCGCGCCTTTGCGGGCTCCTGTGTAACTTGCCTCCTACATGAGGGTCCACAGGAGCTGTCCTCCTCAGGACAGGCTAGGCGCGCATGCTTCTAACATCCCTTTGCATACTCTCTCCCAATCACCCCCTTTACCACTGTCTCTCTCTCTGATCTTCTTCTTTTCCATTGCTTCTCACCTTTATTCAATTACTTGTCCCCTTGGGTTCTGCATACGGTTTCCATAGCCGGCCCATTGTATTGCATGCGCCATCCTCAGAGATATTTATATGTACTTAGAATAGGTTTTGAGGGTTCTTAGTTAGTAGAGGTTGGGAACTCTGTGTGTCTCCATTATTGATTTAGTGTTTCTGCTCTTTTATTTAATGCTAGACTGGGATAAGGTAACTGTAGTCGTTGTCTCCGATGTGTGTATGGTTTACTTATACCTACACGACTTCGACCGGTCCTGTGGTAGCCTGTGCTGTCTTTTCGGTTGCGTCCTTTGCGAGTGCAGCATTGTGTTGACTGAGGGTTTTGGCCTGTTCCAGTTCCACACTTTGCTGCCTCTTTGCTTGTCTTTAGAGGGTCGCCAGGATAGAACCAGATACTTGTGATCTGGATCTATCAAGAGAGCACCCTAGTCAATTAACGTAACTTAAAGGATGCAGTCTTAAGGACATCGCTAGGCTACGAGCCTGTCTTGTTCGACCACAGTTCCTTACCTAGAGTATTCCAGCTAGACATTATTAACCTCTGAAGTGCGCGTGGGGGGTATGGGACAGCACACTCCTGTGCTGAAGTATTTGAGCTGTTCCCATCACTAAAATATTTATTTTACCATAAATAGCATTAATATTTATCTATATGTACCTATTATAGGTTGATTATAAAGGTATTAAACTGTTACAACAATAAAACAAGTGGAAACAGCGTTTGGATGGTCAAAATCGGCGCTACAGGCCGGGAGTTACACAATGTATGGCTGAGGCAACCTCCCAGCCCACCACTTTCCTCCACCTCTGGAGAGAGACTGTCGATCGATGCTCTCTCTCTCTCTCTTGCACTCGCTTGCTAGCAGTGATGACAACGCCCTGCTACCAACTCACTAATGTTAGCACGAAAATAGACCACAGGAAAAGGGAATAACAGGGAAAATAGGTGATAACTGAAGGAGGGGAGGAAACTGGGGAGGAGGGAGGTGGAGGAGTGATATTTGGCATGGCCCAGGGGCAAAAAAAAAATAAATAAATAAATAAATAAAAAAAAAAAAAAAAAAAGAATTGGTGTTTAAATTGATTTTTTTTCCCCCTGACTCTTAAGAGTCTTCCCGCAGTCCGCTGGGGGAACTCTTAAGAGTCTTCCCGCAGTTCCCGGGTTAATCGAGTAGACACTTATTAGTATTTAATATAAGCTCTTTGATATGTACGCATTATTATTCACAGCATTTATTAGTCTAGGTTGTTGCTGAGCCGCACAACCATAGTAGGCTGTTTCGTTGATGAGGAAGTAATAATAATAATAATAATAATAATAATAATAATAGTTCTTAAAGCTAGCGCATGCTAAGCTAGCTAAGGATAGCTCAATAAGGCCGATTAGGCGTATTTCCAGTGGGGTCCTGTACTACTACCCCATCCCTTTGCTCATGAGGGATGGTAACGACTCGGTGCTTGTGAAAAATCTTTAATGCGCCGAGCATGGGCGCGAACCCGGGCCTTCTGGGTGGAAGTCCGAGACGCTAGTCACTACACCAAGCGAGCCGCTTGGCGAGCATTGCTACCGTTGCGCATTTATAGTATTCTCGTGTCAGTTAACATTATATGTCCTATCTTTTAGTGTATTCGCTTTACACGTGTGGTGTCCTGCCTCCTGCCTTTATATAGTTTAAGATACGAGCATCTTATGAGCATCAGACTTTCTTCAGAAGTTTCCAGGTCTATGCTGTAGGACTATACTTCACTTTCTTTCAGATAGGAGTGAAGAGTTTATTGTCGTTTAGAGTAACTATATTGAAGCATCTTTTTATTGTATTAAATCTTGCAGTGATTTAATTGATCTTTCCCTAGATTCCTTTTTATGCATTTTAACGTAACTTGCATCTTGTTTGTTATCAGGCTATACCAGTGTGGGTTAGCCTGAAGTAGAGTACATTTATGCCCAGTTAAGGATACCCCATTATCGCAGATTAACTCTGGAGGGTATAGGTGTTTTTGTTCGCCGGCATATAAGTTCGAGGGTTTGGATCTAGCATACCGTTGTTGCATAGTGCCCTATTACTAGTCCAATCACTAAGTGCCCTTGTTTAATTCGTAGCCCCAGTCGTAACATTATTGATAGATGTCCTTCCTAAGCTGAATAAATGTGTTTAACCCAGGAACTGCTGTGGTGATGGGCTGGTCTATCCGAGTGAGAACTGAGCGATCTCTGCCATACCCATAGCTTACTCTGACTGTTCCTTTTACTTATATATCTTCTAGATCTCAAGTGGCGGCGTCTATTCCGTGGATTGACCTCCCTACTGCCAACCAAGAAGTTGTCAGATTGGGAGCCAAAGCATCACATTTTTCCCTTGCCCCTCAACTTTCCCTTCATAATTGCTGAGGGGCACAGGGCCTTGTGTGGGGCTTTGGTTTCCCGGGCGTTTCCGCACTCTCCTCAGCTCCCTGCCTTGGAGTGGCTTCGGTCACCCGGGCTTTGTTAGTGGTAAGCAGGGAGGATTTTGTGGGGGCGCTCGTTTATGGCCTTGGCCTTGCTCGAGACCTTGGAGCTGTTCGGCCAGACAGCCTGGGGAACAACAACAACAACAACAACAACAACCCAGGAACTGCGACGGTCCTTCCGGAAGCCACAGTATTTATACAAGTGTAAAAATAACCATATAAATACCAAGCCAGGGCCGGAATATGTTCTTTTATTTATAATATTAGTTTGCTAAAGCCGTTGTTTCCACATAGCGATTTGGTAAGTTCTTTTGTCCTTTTACTGTGTTCGTCTAAGTTTTGGTTTATTTATTTTGCAAGTTTTATATTATAATTTGGGTGAAACATAGAAAGTAGTGGCATCTCTCTATACCACATCCTCCACTCCTTCCCCCCTTTATACCCCAACCTCAACTTGACTTTTATTTTGTCCATTTATTAGCAGTCCAGGGGTTAATAGTTGCCAGAGTACAATGAAAAGGTTGTCCCTGGTATTGTATGGGTTAAAGGACGCATTTTTACAGTTTATTCCGGATATAATTGGACGACTTTATGCAATTTAGGAAGGCGTCATAAGTGCAGTCACTCAAAATTTGTTGTCAACCTTTCATATTTTTTATTATGTGTGCATAGCTTTGGAGTTCAATAAGCGAAGGTTTCCGAGTGAAGTGTCCTTAATTAACCCCTTCTCTGCCGGTGACATCTTTTTAACTTTATTCTGGCAACTATTAGACAATTGTATTCAGTTTATAAGGGCCTCTAGCAATTAACAGGCTTCGAACTATCTCACTTAACCCTTTTTACTACCACAGATCCTTCTTAAACTCCACAAAATAGTCTAAATATACCGGTAGCTAAAAAACAAAACGAAAACGGCGTCACCGGTACAGAAGGGGTTAAGTTGAAATACAGTATTGATAGAAATAACCCTATGTGAATGCTGAAATATGCAGAGCACAGTGCACATACTGTATTTGATTCTAGATATCACAAGTCACGACCCACCCTGTTCTGTTCTTCATCCTTATGTGCAATTTCTTACTTGATATAACTATACTGTTTTTTTGCAGCTGACGGTAAATTGCTATGTCTTCAGCTTGATTACTCCACTATTATGCAGGTTTTGTAGCGAAATCTGTTGTTAATTATGAAAACTTGGCACTAATAATTATGAAGCAGAGACATGGTAGTTTCTTATTTTGTGTTAGTTATCGAGAAATCAGTTGTTAAGGGATTTAATTTACCATTAGATGAAATCATACCGAGTAAAGAAACTGTACATAATTTTACCGAGTAAAGATACTGTACATAATTATACCGAGTAAAGATACTGTACATAATTATACCGAGTAAAGATACTGTACATAATTATACCGAGTAAAGATACTGTACATAATTATACCGAGTAAAGATACTGTACATAATTATACCGAGTAAAGATACTGTACATAATTATTCACTCCTTTACGCTGTTTCCTACACTTTTCTTCCTTGATTCTGAGAAACCATATTGTGCAAATAAAAAACAATGTTGGAGTGAGCATCCATATGCCTTTTGTCACTTTTGTATGTATACATATACACAGGCACATACCCCATAGCTGGGGGTGGCCGACTCAAGACAGAGCCCGAACAGGGACAACACAACATAAAAAACAAAATATAAATTCACACACATCTAGGTTGCCCAGGCGAAGACCCAGAGACCCAGGATCACTAGGGGCCTCCAGCATTTTCCCGGTATCAGACTTCTCGGAGAAGTTCCGGTCTCAGCACGCAGACACGCAGCGGAGCACACCACAATGCCTGCCCCCCTCACATCCAAGCATGAACCCTTAATTCATATATACGGGTTCCCCGAGCCAGGCGCCTGACGGACTATTATCTAGTCCAACTGGAGCCCGACCCCCTCTCCCAACGACCGCGTTATCACTCATCTATTCACAAGCATTCTCCATTAATTTCTATTTACAGTATTACCACTTCTCTTGCCTGTTCTACAGTCATCTCTTTATCTTCCAACGCTTCTACTACACAAGCTCTCCATCTCAACGGAGGTCTTCCTACCCCTCTACCTCTCCTTGTATCTGTCTCTACGAGTCACTCCACATATACTCTTCAAGCAGCTCATTTCCATCACATCCAGCTTTCTTCTCTCTTGTGCCTTCAGAGCCCATGTCTCAGCACCATACATCACTGTTGGTACAACTATCTCTTGATACATTGCACTTTTTTTTTTTCCTGGTGATGGGCTGGTCTATCAGAGTGAGAACTGAGCAATCTCTGCCATACCCATAGCTTACTCTGACTGTTCCTTTTACTTTTATATTTTCTAGATCTCAAGTGACGGCGTCTCTTCCGTGGATTGACCTCCCAGTCTACCTAGATTGGAAGCCAAAGCGTCACATTTTTTCCTTTGCCCCTCAACTTTCTCTTCATAATTGCTGAGGGGCACAGGGCTCTGGGTGGGGCTTTGGTTTCCTGGGCGTTTCCGCACCCTCCTCAGAACCCCGCCATGGAGTGGCTTCGGTCATCCAGGCTTTATTGTGGTCGGCAGTGAGGGTTCTGTGGGGGCGCACGGTTATGGCCTTGGCCTTGCTCGGGGCCTTGGGGCTGTTCGGCCAGGCAGCTTGGGGAACAACACCAACAACAACAACAACATTGCGCTTTTAGATTTCATTCTAAGATTTCTCACCTTCCACATACTTCCCATTGCTCCAAAAACTTTCCTTCCTTCATATACTGTACTCTCTGATTTACCTCCATTTCCACACCTGTGTCCTCACTTATCACTCCTCCCAGATATTTAAAACACTCTACTTGTTCCAGTATTTCCCCATCCAGCCGCACATCTAGATTCACCCTACGAGCACCTTTATTACACACCATCACTTTACTGTTATTGACATTCACCCTCATCTTCCTCCTCCCACATATCACACCAAACGTTTTTACTACTCGCTGCAGTTTCTCCTCAGAATCCGTCACCAACGCTGTGTTGTCAGCAAACAGCAACTGGTTCAACTCACAATTTCTCACACCTCTCACACCACACACACACATCACACAGTTTTTCCTACACCGAGAAATGACTCTCCGGCTGTCATTTCTCGAAGACTTCTTCTAGCCGGAGACATTGAGAGCAACCCAGGACCCACGTACACATACATATGTCCAACTTGCTCAAAACCCATCACTTCGAGTCGCCATACTAAGGGTTCAGTTCTCTGCAATTCATGCAGGAACTGGACCCACTTCACCTGCACAACACTTGCCTCCAAGAAACACTACACAAACACCTGGACCTGTTCCTCATGCCCCTCCCTCTCCCAGTCAAATCCCTCACCTAAAACTCGTCCACCTCTCCTTCCCAACCCACCTAACCTTCCCGTATCATCCACTCCCCCCCCTAAAACCCGTCCACCTCTCCTCCCTAACCCACCTAACCTTCCCATACCATCCACATCCTCAACTCAACACACCACACCCCATCCTAATCCATTCCAACCCCCATCTCCTGCAGACCAATCCCCACCCCCACCTCACCCATCCCAACCCCCAGCCCCTCCCTCACCCCCACCCCCACCCCATCCTCGTGCAGCAGCACCCAACATACATCGTGCACATAACATTAACATTCTTCAACTGAACATAGATGGCATCAACACAAAGAAACACGAACTCTCACACTTCATCAAACAACACAACATACACATTGCCATCTTACAAGAAACAAAACTCCGCACAACACAAAAAACACCCACATTTCATAATTTCACCACCATCAGACAAGACCGGGCTGTCGGCGGGGGCGGTGGACTCATCACCCTGGTACACAAAGAAATATCATACATAGTAACCAGTGTACAAACCAAATCACTCCTCCCCGCAAATGATAACAACAGAAATACAGTCAATTAAAATACGCACTGGCAACAACTCCAACATAACCATCATAAACACATACATCCCCTACAGTACCAAATGAATACAGACCACACTTACAACACATCACAAACACCCCACACATCATCCTGGGTGGTGACTTCAACGCCAAGACGTCGGCCTGGTTTGTCGACAACCCCGACACAGACAGAGGGCTGGTACTACAAAACCAAACCGATAACCTCATCATCCTTAACGACATCCATCAACATACCCATATTCCTCACCAAGCCCTCTATAACCCATCATCTCCAGACATCACCTTTTGCTCCCCAGAACTCGCCCCCACAACATCCTGGAGGGTGGTCAGAACCTTAGGCTCTGACCACCTCCCGATCATTATCACCACCAAAACCAGACTCACCCCAGCTAGCCACAAACACACATACACCAATTATAAAAGAGCTAACTGGGAAGCATTCACAAATGAGACAGAACAACACTTCACAACTCTAAACAGTACACCCATCACTAACATCAACAATGCTGTACACATACTCAATAAAACTATCCAAAACGCTGACAAGAAACACATTCCAAGAGGTAACAGAAAAAGACACAACCCCAACTTCACACCAGAAATTCAAAACCTCATCAGACAACGCGACATACTGAAACACTCCCCAGCACCCCACACACAAGACATCACACAACAAATTCAAGCACTCAACACCCAAACTAACAACAAAATACAAGAACAACAAAAACTAAATTGGAATAACTTCCTACAAACACTTGATCACAAAACAAACCCCAAAAAACTATACAAAACACTAAACAGCATCACACTTTCCAACAGCAACACAACACAATCACATGCTGCAATCACAACAACAGACTCTACTCCTTCATGTAAACAACAAGCAAACACTCTCATCAATCACTTTTCACATGTCAGGCACCTAAAACCTCACAAAGACGACCAACGTGTCATCCGACGTAAGAGACAATTCCCCACAGACCCTGACTATACACCCTTCACCAATCACCAGACAAAGCATATCATCAACAATCTCAAGCACTCACCCGCCTGTGGCCTAGACAACATAAGCAACATACACCTCAAACACCTGGGACCACAAGGCATACAAGCACTCACTAACATATCAAACTACAGCTATTCACACAACACAATACCAGACATTTGGAAGCATGGTATCATCATCACATTCCCCAAACCCAACAAAGACCCCACGCTACCCTCCTCGCACCGCCCCATCACACTCCTTTGCTCCCCCTCCAAAGTCATGGAACGCCTAGTATTACAACTAATTACACCTGACCTACCCCTAGCTCCAACACAACGTGGCTTGAGGCCACTGCACTCCACAAACACTCTTCTCACAGACCTTACACAAAGAGCTTTCGACGGCATCAACTCAGCTAGACCACCACACAGATCACTATTAGCCACACTCGACATTAGTAAAGCCTTCGATGCCATCCCCCGCCACAACCTAACAAACAAAATCTACAACACAAACATGCACAACAACACAAAAAGGTGGCTGGCCAACTTCCTAGCAGGCAGATGTGCACACGTATCTTTTGCCGGTCAGTCATCTAAAATCAGAAACTTTCCAAACGGAGTCCCACAAGGATCCGTCCTATCGCCCGCACTCTTCAATCTGTACATGCACGATATAACTACACCCAATACGCCCCAAATAAACTTAGCCTCCTATGCAGATGACATAACACTCACATGCACACACCATGACCCAAAACGAGCAACAGATCTCCTTCAACCCTATCTCAACACACTACATGGCTGGTGCACTACAAACAGACTTAATCTAGCCCCAGCCAAATCCACCGCAACCCTGCTCACAAGTTGGACAGGAGAACACGAATACATCCCTCAACTCACCATAAACAACACACCCCTAACACATACACACACACCCAAAATCCTAGGAGTAACATATGATACTCATATGACATTCAAACAGCACACCACAAACATTAAAAAGAAACTGACACCCAGACTTAACGCCCTCAGGTCACTTGCTCACACAAAATTTGGACACAACAAAGAAACTACCACCACAGTATATAAACAATACATAAGATCAGTGATGGAATACGCAAGCCCAGCCTGGGCTTCTAACCTAGCTGAAACACATCATAAGACCTTACAGACTATTAAAAACAAAGCCCTGAAGAACATTACAGGCTGCACAGCTACTGCACCCACAGATCACCTACATCAAGAAACCAAAATCCTCAAATTCAAAGACCATCTGGACATGAGAGGCACTCAATTCCTGGCAGCAGCCTCCACGAACCAAGACCACCCACTAAATTACATGGCAACACACCCACAGACACCAAGAAATATCAAAACAACCCCCAGCACACAGTATCACACACAATTATTGTCCTCTCTCCCTCCCTGCCCACCCCGAACCAACTTCCAAAAGCACATCCATACTCATATCTCTCACCGATCCATCCACTCACTCACAGACAACACGCAGCTGCATGCACGACCTCCCGAAATCCATCCTTCCAAATCCTCCCTTCCTCGCGAGGACAGAGTCCACCTGGCCAGGCTGAGATGCGGACACCATCCAGCTCTCCTGAGCTATCAGAAGAGACTGGATGACTCCGTTGTCGACGCCTGCCCGGGATGTAACACAGCACCCCATACCATTAAACACATCATAGAAGACTGCATTTCACACAACCACTTGCGCCAACAACACAATCTACACTCAATGAGAGCTCTGTGGGAAAGCCCGATCGTGGCCGTGGCCTTTCTCAGGGACTCGGGGCTGTTCGGCCAGGCAGCTTAGGGAACAACAACAACAACAACAACTCACAATTTCTACCATTCTTTCCTACTACACCCAATCCTTTACCCATAATTCTCATTTTCACCTCCCTCACCACACCATTCATATATACATTTGTCACTTTTAGCGATAAAAACTAAAGCGTTCAGTAAGGTGAACAGTTAATTTTCAAGACGTAGTATCTAGATTATGGCATATAGATAAGATGCAACATCACTGCACCTCTGTTGCTGTCTTTTCAAGCTATTAGTCCACTAACAAACTACCATTCCTAGACTGAATTTAACTGATTAGTCAAATTTGTTAAAATGTATTCAAAAATGATGTCGGTAGTGTTTAATCATTTATAATATCTGCACTATAATGTGTATCTAATGGCTATGTTAAGGGAGTAGTGCTTATTGTTAAGGGAGTAGTGCTTATTGTTAAGGGAGTAGTGCTTATTGTTAAGGGAGTAGTGCTTATTGTTAAGGTAGTAGTGCTTATTGTTAAGGGAGTAGTGCTTATTGTTAAAGGAGTAGTGCTTATTGTTAAGGTAGTAGTGCTTATTGTTAAGGGAGTAGTGCTTATTGTTAAGGTAGTAGTGCTTATTGTTAAGGGAGTAGTGCTTATTGTTAAGGTAGTAGTGCTTATTGTTAAGGGAGTAGTGCTTATTGTTAAGGGAGTAGTGCTTATTGTTAAAGGAGTAGTGCTTATTGTTAAGGTAGTAGTGCTTATTGTTAAGGTAGTAGTGCTTATTGTTAAGGGAGTAGTGCTTATTGTTAAGGTAGTAGTGCTTATTGTTAAGGGAGTAGTGCTTATTGTTAAGGTAGTAGTGCTTATTGTTAAGGGAGTAGTGCTTATTGTTAAGGGAGTAGTGCTTATTGTTAAGGGAGTAGTGCTTATTGTTAAGGGAGTAGTGCTTATTGTTAAGGGAGTAGTGCTTATTGTTAAGGGAGTAGTGCTTATTGTTAAGGTAGTAGTGCTTTTTGTTAAGGGAGTAGTGCTTATTGTTAAGGGAGTAGTGCTTATTGTTAAGGGAGTAGTGCTTATTGTTAAGGGAGTAGTGCTTATTGTTAAGGGAGTAGTGCTTATTGTTAAGGGAGTAGTGCTTATTGTTAAGGTAGTAGTGCTTATTGTTAAGGTAGTAGTGCTTATTGTTAAGGGAGTAGTGCTTATTGTTAAGGGAGTAGTGCTTATTGTTAAGGGAGTAGTGCTTATTGTTAAGGGAGTAGTGCTTATTGTTAAGGTAGTAGTGCTTATTGTTAAGGGAGTAGTGCTTATTGTTAAGGGAGTAGTGCTTATTGTTAAGGGAGTAGTGCTTATTGTTAAGGGAGTAGTGCTTATTGTTAAGGGAGTAGTGCTTATTGTTAAAGGAGTAGTGCTTATTGTTAAGGGAGTAGTGCTTATTTTTTGGTCTATATATTTGTTCATGTATTTATTTTTAGTTTCCTCACTAGGCCTCCAACAAGCTTTAAAACAAAACCCTAGACCCCCTTTTAAGATATATTTGGGAATTTTTCGGTAGAAAAACTGGTTAGTTCCTCCTAAATTACAGGGTCGCTATCGCTTACCAGGATAAAATTGACATCTAAATGGCACAAAAGGACTAAAAATCTCAAAACTAATGGGTCTAAGCATGAGGGAGAAGGGGTCCCAAAAAAAAGCAACTACAGTGTTAACATAGGCAAATGTTGTTGTTGTTGTTGTTGTTCCCTAAGCTGCCTGGCCGAACAGCCCCGAGTCCCCGAGAAAGGCCATGGCCATGATCGGGCTTTCCCACAGAGCTCTCATTGAGTGTAGATTGTGTTGTTGGTGTAAGTGGTTGTGTGAAATGCAGTCTTCTATGATGTGTTTAATGGTATGGGGTGCTGTGTTACATCCCGGGCAGGCGTCGACAACTGAGTCATCCAGTCTCTTCTGATAGCTCAGGAGAGCTGGATGGTGTCCGCATCTCAGGCTGGCCAGGTGGACTCTGTCCTCGCGAGGAAGGGAGGATTCAGAAGGATGGATTTCGGGAGGTCGTGCATGCAGCTGCGTGTTGTCTGTGAGTGAGTGGATGCATCGGTGAGAGATATGAGTATGGATGTGCTTTTGGAAGTTGGTTCGGGGTGGGCAGGGAGGGAGAGAGGACAATAATTGTGTGTGATACTGTGTGCTGGGTGTTGTTTTGATATTTCTTGGTGTCTGTGGGTGTGTTGCCATGTAGTTTAGTGGGTGGTCTTGGTTCGTGGAGGCTGCTGCCAGGAATTGAGTGCCTCTCATGTCCAGATGATCTTTGACTTTGAGGATTTTGGTTTCTTGATGTAGGTGATCTGTGGTTGAAGTAGCTGTGCAGCTTGTAATGATCTTCAGGGCTTTGTTTTGAATAGTCTTTATATAACAGCCCGCACTGAAGGAGTTAACAAGCTTCAAACTGTCTCACTTAACCCTATTTACTACCACAGATCCCTCTTAATTAAACTGCACAAAATCTTCTAAATATACAGTACAGTAGGTAGAAATAATATAAAATATGTCGCCGGTACGGAAGGGGTTAAGGGGCAGGTACTGTATGTTAGTTACATGTCGTCCACATTAAAAGAAGAGGATGAGAGTGTTAACATAGGCAAATATGTTAATGTGTGTGGGAGTGCACACTGGTTATATGTGTGAGCAAATGACACAGGAGATGCTCTACTAGTTTCCCGCCAATTAATGTGGTCTACTGTCTGCTGACGTTGGAGAGATGACGTCACAACGGGACCGAGGTGGCGGGCAAGCTGGCAAGACGGGGTCAGTCGTTTACATATGGGTGAGTTGTGAACACCGCCATTGGACTAATTAACATTGGTAGCAGAGCGTAGTTCCGGAAATAATGGCGTGTTCAACTAAGTGGCCAACTAAATTGGAGAATGAGGATGCGTATGAAAACTGGAAACCAGTTGGCGGGAAACTAGTAAAGCAAAATCCTGTGTCGTCTGCTCACACATATAACCAGTGTGCACTCCCACACACATTAACATATTTGCCTATGTAAACACTCTCATCTTCATCTTTTTATGTGGGTGACATGTAACTAACATACAGTACCTGCCCCTTAACCCCTTCCGTACCGGCGACATATTTTATATTATTTCTACCTACTGTACTGTATATTTAGAAGATTTTGTGCAGTTTAGTTAAGAAGGATCTGTGGTAGTAAATAGGGTTAAGTGAAACAGTTTGAAGCTTGTTAACTCCTTCAGTGCGGGCTGTTATATAAAAAATACGGTCATCACTGCAGCACTTGTCATATGACAATTGCCAAATTTCTGCCTTGAACAAGGGCTGGGAGGCATGCGAGCGAGTCTAAGCAGCGCGGGACCGTCCCATACACCGCCCCCCTGTGTCTGAGCCATCACTAGTGGCAGTGGGAGACATCTCCAGCTCCCTTACAGACTTGGGAATAGCGGAAACCGCTTAAACTCGCTATTTTTTTACCGATTTAGCGTCACGTGTGCAATATCGTTGCACGGCAACCAGTGGTCGTACAGACATAATTCAGGTGTCATTGGAAAGTTCTATTCCTCTGCTTTCAAGGATATATCATTGACATACATTCTAGCTCTTGTTTATACATGAAAATGTGCAGGGAATGAAGGTTACTTTTAGTCCAAAACCCCCATATGGTACAGTGCAGACCAAGCAATTGTCATATGACAAGTGCCGCAACATAAGTGTTAATTGCTGGAGGCCCTTATTAAACTGCATAAAGTTGTGTAAGTATAGCTAGAATAAAATTTAAGATGTTGCCGGTACAGAAGGGGTTAAAGCTTGGTTACCTTGGTTTTTCAATGCAACCTAAACAATCCAACCCACGCTTAAAATGTACTGACTTTTGGAATGCGGTATCCACCAATGATCATGTCAGCGGACGCCATGTGTTGCACCCCGAGAGCAAACAGGGAGGACATACGCAGCACCTCGTGGATCACAGCGTCAGTGTAGGGCATCCTGGAAAATGTAGTCTTGGTAAAAAGTCTGGAAAAATGTTATTTTAATACCACAAATTTTCCGAGTGTTTTTTATAAACAAAATTGTTCATTTGCATCAATATATAGTGTTTGTAATTAATTAGAAATCTCGGGAAAACCTATTTTCCCCATAAGGCCTATCGATCGATCTTGAGACACGCCCCCCGATAGTGATTTGAAAAGACATTAGCCTAACCTAACAACCTTACCTAACCTAACCTAGTATTATGGTGCAGGAAAAATAGCGGATCTCAAAGAATGGTGGCGGAGAGTACAATCGGTAGGCGAAGTCATTGGGTACCATCCGAATGCTAGTAAATCTGTACTAATAGTGAAAGAAAACAAGTATGAAGAAGCGGTGCAGACTTTTGATGGGACAGGAGTGAAGATTACAAAGGAGGGTCAATGCCATTTGGGAGCAGTAATAGGCACAGAAGAATGCAAGAGAGACTATGTGCAAAAAAAGGTAGCGGAGTGGGTAAAGGAAGTGAAAACCCTGGCAGACATTGCGAAATCTGAACCACATGCTGCATATACTGCCTTCACATATGGTGTTAAGCACAGATGGACCTTTCTTATGAGAACAGTGCCTGGCATTAGACAGATGCTCCAACCGCTTGAAGAAGCAATCAGAGGAACATTCATACCGGCCTTAACAGAGATGGAAGGCGTCACGCAAGAGCTAAGAGATCTCCCAACAATTTGCGTATTGCTACTTATAACTGTAGGGGGCTCCCTAAAACCAACAGAGGGCTTCTCCTACGCCGTGATGTAGTAGACGTATTTAATACCAGTGATATTGTGTGCCTGCAGGAGACTTGGTATTTTAAACAGGATTTGGGTAACCTCAGTACTATCTGTGATAATTTTCATGGGTTTGGGGTCTCGACAACCGATGCTATGGATGGTCTAGTAGCAGGTCACCCACCGGGAGGAGTAGCTAATTTGTGGAGGGACTCTTTAGACAGCCGGGTTAAACCACTTGTAACAAATTTACCATGGTGTACAGGTATAGAAATAGAAGATATCCAACGGAAAGTAGTTATTCTTAGTGTGTACTTGCCCTACCAATGTAATGAAAATGAAGAACAATACCTGGAATGCCTTGGAGAGCTAAGTGCCCTTTTACAAGAACTAAATACCACCTGCTACTCTGTAATAGGGGACTGGAATGCTAATCTGAAGGACATGAGTAACTCTCTGTTTGCTAGTCATATGACTAACTTCTGTGGTGAGCATGATCTAATTATCTCTTCTCAGCTCATGCTCCCTCATAGTAGTTACACATGTGTCAGTGCAGAGCATGGGGCTCAACGTCTTGGCTAGATCATACCGTAGCTAGTGCTGATTTCCATGATATGATAACAAATATGGAAATTCAGTATACATATACAGATGAAGATCATATCCCATTGACCTTAACAGCTAGTTTGGAAAGAGCGCCAGAATTAACCCAGTCAAACAATAGTGTAAATCCAAAACTGCCATGGGGCGGGCTTGACGAGGAGGAGTGTGAGCAATTTTGCACTTTAACACACACTCTCCTTTCTGAGCTTGATCCTGGCAGTGAGGATGCCATTACCTGTGAAGACCCCTATTGGGTTAATGCTAGTCATCGAGAAGAGGTCAGCAAGCTGTACAATAATATTATATCTTGTCTTACTAAGGCTAGTGACATAGTATTTCACAAGCATAACAAAAATTACTCTTTTAACAAACCTGGGTGGAATGACCATGTTTCAGAACTATACCAGGCATCCCGAGATGCTCGTAGTGTATGGCTGGATCATAACAAACCGAGACAGGGACCCATTTTTGACATGTTCACCAGACTAAAGGCTAGATGCAAGTATGCAATCAGATATATAAAAAACAATGAAAATGTATTAAGAAGAGAAGCATTGGCCAAAAACTTTGCTAGCAAAGACACATTGGCCTTCTGGAAGGATATTAAAAACATGCATAATAGCTGCACACCTCTACCCATTAGTGTAGATGGGATCTCTGGTACTAATAACATAGCCAATCTTTGGAAAACACATTACCAAACTTTGTTTAACTCTGTTGGGCACCAAGGAAATACCATTGCTGCTACAACAGAGTGTAACAAAGAAGAAAAATATGACACAATTAAAGTTACAAGTGAAAAAATCAAGGCTGCAATAAGTAGGCTAGATGCTAACAAATCCTGTGGTTTTGATGGTATATATGCTGAACATTTGAAGTACTCCTCCACTCTCCTCTTGGAGAAACTCAGCAGTTGCTTTACCAGCTTTCTAATCCATGGTTTCCTACCAGAATCTGTGATGTCCGTTACCTTGATACCAGTAATTAAAGACAAGGCTGGCAAAATTACATCAAAAGACAACTATAGACCTATTGCCCTTGCCAGTATTGTAAGTAAGATACTAGAGTTAATCATTTTAGACAGAATCTCAGTGTATATCTCAACTAATAGTAATCAATTTGGTTTTAAAAAGAATCATGGTACGGACCAGTGCATCTACACTCTGAAGGAGATAGTGGATGGGTACATCAAAATGAACAGCTCTATTTTTGCATGCTTTCTTGATGCTAGTAAGGCATTTGACAGAGTCTGCCACAATATCCTGTTTGTTAAATTAGCAACAAGGGGAGTGCCATCCTATATACTGACAATCTTGAAGTACTGGTACGCCAATCAAACATTTAATGTAAGATGGGGAAACATTATTTAGGATTCCTTTACAGTAACCAATGGAGTGAGACGGGGTAGTATTCTCTCACCTTACTTATTCAATGTATATATGGATGAATTAAGTGATAAATTGAATAAAGAGCAGATTGGATGTTATGGTGGGAATAAAATCATCAACCATCTCATGTATGCTGATGATCTAGTCATTATTGCACCGTCTTCTGCGGGTCTGAGCAAACTTCTTGATATACAGTATGTGAATCTTTTGGTAGTAAACATTGTGTTAAATTAAATCCACTGAAAAGTGCTGTTCTTATATTTAGATCAAAATTACTGTATAAAAGTAAACTGACAAATTTCTCACTCAATAATCAAATTATTCAAGAAGTAAACAAAATAAAATACCTGGGACACATTATCTCAAACGATTGCTCAGATGATGCAGATATCGGCCATCAGCGCAGACAGCTATATTTACGTGGTAACACCATCTTGAGAAAATTCCACATGTGTAATTGGGAAACTAAAGTCACTTTGTTCCGGACATATTGTTCCTCTATGTACACGGCCCATTTGTGGTGGAAGTATAAGAGAGCCACCATAAAGGTCTGTGTACATCCTATCATAATATACTCAAGATGTTCATTGGTCTCTCTAAATATGAAAGCACTAGTATGGTGTGCACACTGTTGGATGTGCAGTGCTGTCGGGCTGTCATCAGGAGACTGGTGTACAGCTTTTCGCAGCGACTGCAATCCTCCAGTAACACGCTGATTGTAGCTCTTTGGTCTAGTGATCATATCTATGAATCCCGTATTATATCTCACTGGCAGAAGCTGCTGCACACATAGTATGTAATGTAATATATAGGCCTAATTGAACTATGAGCAATGATCTGTGCAATAGGTGTTAACCAACATTGCCTTAGTTAGCCTATCTGTGTTATATTGTGACAAAATGTGATATGTGCTCTATTCTGTAAATAGGCCTACTGTATTTTTTTATTTTATTGTGTCTTTATTAATATATCTTTGTGTATAATTATTATCTGTGCTCTGACGAGAAGTGTATGTGATATGGACCATTAGGTCGTACTGTATTTATACTGTATCTATCTTATGTGTCTGGAATCAAGAATTATTATTATTATTATTATTATTATTATTATTATTATTATTATTATTATTAGCTCTTCCGCCAAGGTTCGGAGGTATGGGGATCATAAACCCAGTGGAGGCGGCACTACATGAGTACCAAAATTCCCTTAAACTTACTACGTCTCTGACAGAAAAAATACGGGAGCAAAATGAAAATGATGAGGTGGACGAAGAGGAACAACGAAATGCAAGACAGGAAATTACAAAGAGCAGAGAAGAGAGACAGAAACATAGCCTAGAACAAATTAAGACCAGATGTAGGGAAGAACTCAAAATGAGAGTTGAGATGGCACAAGACACGGGGCTTCAAATTGGCTCACATCATTACCAATAAAGGAAAAAGGCTTCAGCTTAAATAAACAAGAATTCAATGATGCCGTAGCCTTGAGGTATGGGTGGCCAGTTTCGAACCTGCCGCTGAAATGTGCATGTGGTGAAATAAACAACTCAGACCACTGTATGACTTGTAAGAAAGGAGGATTCATCTGTATCCGGCATGATGAAGTACGAGACATCACTGCACAAATGCTGGACGAGGTGTGCCATGATGTCAGAATCGAACCGGAACTTCTGCCTATGGACGGACAGCGCTTGGCCCACAATACTGCAAATACTTCAAATGAAGCAAGAGTGGACGTAAGTGCTCGAGGTTTTTGGACGAGGGGACAACGGGCTTTTTTCGACATCAGAATCTTCAACCCAAGAGCACAAACATATCGTGAGCGAGGACACAAGGCGGCATACTTGAGAAACGAAAGTGAGAAAAAATGCGCTTATGAAGAAAGAATTTTGAACAGGGATCAAGGAAGCTTTACTCCTCTGGTCTTCTCATCGTCGGGAGGTATGGGACCTTCTGCAAGTGTATTCTATGCCAGATTAGCTGAACAAATATCGGAGAAAAAGCGCCAGCATAGAAGCCAAGTCATAACTTGGATGAGATGCCGGCTCTCTTTCTCTCTTCTCAGGTCTGCACTCCTATGTCTCAGGGGTACAAGGTCCTCCCCGCTACAGAGGACAAGAGTGAGAGACTTGGACTTTGAAATGGTCGTGGCGGAGGGACGAATTGGGGAACAACTAGGTTGATTGTAGGGAGGTACTGGTACAATAAGATAAACTACAATGTTACTAGAATAAGATAGATTGTACACCACTTTGTAACTGTCACCATTATGGGTGGGGGCTGCCGCCCCCACACCCCCGCTGGTTGAGTACCCCTTAGTAGCGCAGTAGCGCAAAGCAGAGTAGACGTGTGCCGCCTGAGCTCTGCCTCCCATGTTACAAAGACTGTTCTATCGAAACCTTTAATTGCTATTGGGATGGCTCCTGACGTAAAGTGTAATAAATGCGATAAAACTGATGGGGAGAGAGAGAAGTTAAAGTGGATTGGATGCTCAACTTGCAAAAACTGGGCCCATATCAAATGTGAACACTTGATTGGCATAAAGACTGAAAACATAGCGCACATAAACTATGTCTGTGATCCATGTAAGACAAAGCTTGGAGTGTTAACTTCATTTAAGAATGAAATGGAAAACATAAAAAAAGAAATGATGAAAGAATTGATTGAATTCAAAGAAACGATGACCCAAGGTTTTGATGTAATGAGCGATAAACTAAAAAACATCAGGAATGAATTAAATGATAAGATGACCCAAGGACTAGACGGTATAACTCAAGAACTTTCAACTCAATTGAAAGTAGTGAAGATGTAGATGCAAGGAGTCACTAGTGGTATGGGAAATGTTGTTGATGCTATAAGCGCTGACCCCGCGCAAACGTCAGCGGTTTCTGACTCGCCTGGGTGGTCGGATGTGGTGGCGGGGAGAAGAAAGAAGAAAGAAAAGAAGAATCTACTCGTTCTGAAGGCGAAGGATGAGAATGAAAAGGCAACTGACAAGAGAGGAGAAATTTCTCAGGCGCTAGAGGGGATTCAAATTCAGGATACGAAGTTTACCCCTAAAGGGAACATGGTGATGAATTTTGGCACTGTGGATATGCTGAATGATGCAGTTAAAAAGTTGGTAGAGGTGCCGGCTGTTACTACAAGGAGTGTGAACAAATTAAAACCAAAAGTGATGATTTGCAATGTTCGACCTGAAGAGTCCAAGAGTGAGATAATTGATACATTAATTGCAAGGAATGATTTTCTTGGTTCGATTGATGATACTAAGGGAAAGATTGCCATGATTTTTGATAAACCAGCAGCTGGAGGTACAGTCCATTATATCCTGAAATGTGAGCCTGAAGTCCGTGCGGCTCTCTACAAATATAAAGACAAGGTGAAACTTCAATGGGGAATATATAATATAAGAGACAGGTACCATGCATTGGCTTGTTTCTATTGCCAGAGATTTGTGCATGCAGAAAATAAGTGTGCTGCTAAACTAAACAGTGATGTGCCTGTTTGTTTTAAATGTGCTGGAACACATAGGTCGAAGGATTGTAAGGTGACTGTGAGAAAGTGCATAAATTGTATGAGATACGGGAAACAAGACGTGTATCATTCATCATCAGATGCCCGGTGCCCGGTCTTTTCGAGTGAGATAGTCAAGGTGAGAGACCTAACTGATCATGGAATCTAGTGCTTTAATAAAGATAAAGGGGGGACTGATAAACATTCAATCAGTGGGAAATAAAACCTTTGAAATTCGAGACTTAATTAATGAGGCAAAATATGATGTACTAGCGGTAACTGAAACATGGCTGAGTGAATACGATACTGCTAAAATACTTGAAATGACTCCTTTAACGCATACCTTCTTGCACAATCCACGAAAAGGGAAGGGAGGTGGTGGTGTGGGAATTTTTCTTACAAACACGTTTAAGAAGATGAAAATATGTAAATCTGCAAGGTTCGGTAGTTTTGAACATATACAGGTGGGCTGTGAGATTGGAGGCTGGAAATGTACTTTTATTGTTGTTTATAGACCCCCAAATTTAAGTGCCAGTACATTTATTGATGATTTTAGATTATACTTGGAAATAATTGATATGGTTAGTACGAATACATTCGTCTTTGGTGACTTTAATCTGTGGGTGCATGTTCCGAATGATTACTATGCTACTATCTTTATAGAATTGATGGAGTCTTTCCACTTGATAAATAAAGTGCATACTGCAACTTCAAGAGGTGGTCATGCATTAGACTTGGTTTTTACTAATCGAGAAAGCGATATGATAAATGAGCTGTATGTTGAAGATGAGTGTTGTATTTCGCCGGCCATAAACTAGTTACTTTTAACATGCCGTTTGTAAGTAAACCTAGACAATCTAAGACAATAAAGTGTAGGTCAAAAAGAAAATTTGAGCCACAACTACTAATATCGACTGTTGCGAATGAAATACTGATTAAGAAAAGAGAACACTGTGCTCACGGTGAATTAATAGATGACTGTACGTCATGTTTCACTAATCTGTATAACAGCATTGCTAGAGAAAAATACGAAGATATGTGCCCCATTATTGAAAAGGAAATAGTAATAGTTGATAGTGCGCCATGGTTTAATGCTGATATTCAAAGAGCAAAAAAGGCCAAGAAGAAATATGAGAGGCTATGGAGACGTCCACGAACCGAAGAGGCAAGAGATAACTATAAAAGAGCTCGGAATATAGAAAACAGGCTCATTGTGCTTAGAAAACGTGAATACTATATGAATAAAGCAAAAGAAGCTGGATCTGACATGAATAAGCTGTATGTGGTACTTGACAACTTGACGGGAAACAAGAAGAAAAATAAGTTACCAGAAGGGATTCCGGATATGACATTGGCGAATGATTTTTCTGACTTTTTTTGTGATAAAATTAATGCCATTGTTGGAAATTTTGGAGTAGTCGAGACTCAAGACGTTGTTGTAGCTGAGCCTACTGTGACTAAGTTAACAGAATTTACTATGACGGATCTGAATACAGTTAAATCCATAGTTACGAAAGCCAAACTTACCCATTGTAGTAATGATCCTATACCGATACGTGAAATAGTGCACTGTAATAATTTTAACAGTTTTCTGGACATATATGTTGACATAATAAACTGTAGCATTGCAAATAATGTATTTCCATCGTCTGAAAAGAATGCAATTGTGAAGCCTATTATTAAAGGGAGCCTTGATTCTCAATGCTTGAGCTCTTTTAGGCCTGTTTCCAATTTAACATTTCTATCAAAAATTATTGAAAATGTAATTCTGGGTCAGTTATGGGATCACTTGAGTTTAGTGAAGGCTCTCCCAGACAACCAGTCCGCATATAGAAGACTTTACTCTACGGAAACCACGATGTGCTCTGTGATTAATGATTTACTCGTGCAAATGGACAATGCGAAGTGTGGAATCTTAATTTTGTTGGACTTGAGTGCTGCGTTCGATACAGTGGTGCATAGCTTACTAATAGAAGACTGTAAAGCTATTGGTATTGATGGTAATGCGCTGGAATACCTTCAAAGTTACCTTACTAACAGAACTTATTGTGTGCAAATAGGTAATAAATTCTCAGAGATGAAGCATCTAGAGAGGGGCGTCCCTCAAGGGAGTGTTCTTGGACCAATTCTATTCTGTATATATACAATTGCACTATCTAGCATATTAATGAAACATGGAGTGAAATTCAAGCTGTTTGCGGATGACACCCAATTCTATCTGGCACTAAGTGACGTGGTGAATGTTGAGGAGAAGATTAGTGGTTTACTAAAAGACATTGGGAAGTGGATGGAGTCAAAGCAACTGAAATTAAATGAAAATAAAACTGAATGCCTATTAGTAGGCAGACGGGTGGACCTTGAGAGACTGGGCGTGCAAAGCCTCAATATCAATGATAGTGTGATGATTGTGAGTAGTGTGGTGAAGGATTTGGGAGTCTTGGTTGATAGTGAACTGTCATTTAAAAACCTGATTAATCAAACAGTGCGAATCTCTGCCTATCATCTGAGGAATATTGCTTTTGTGAGAAAATATCTGGATATTAATACAACCAAAATGTTGATCCACAATCATGTAATTAGTAAATTAGACTATTGTAATTCTCTATATTATCGACTACCAAATTACTTGCTACGAAAACTACAACTTATAATGAATAGAGCAGCAAGATTAATAAAGAGTCTACCATTCCGTGCGAGTATAACGCCGGCATTAATTGACCTGCATTGGCTGCCGGTGAAAGCGAGGATCATATTCAAACTGTGTGTTATAGTGTATCAAGCTTTGAACTTTGGAAAGCCGGAATATGTGCGAGACTTATTGGAAGACTTCAATGTTGGTACTGATATGATGCTGAGACATGGCAACGTGCTGCATCAATTGAATGAGCCACGGTGCAATCATGAATTTGGATTTAGGGCCTTCGAAAAGAGTGCACCGAGACTTTATAATAATCTACCAGTTAATGTGAAAAGGTGTGCGAACATAAAGGCCTTTAACCCTTAAAAAGCGGCTCACCACTTAAGTCGAGTTGAAAAAACTGGCAAAAAACGGGTGAAAAAAGGGTGGAAATCGAGTGAAAATGGGTGGGATAGTAATGATCCATACGTCCGACATCTGTGGCCTCCCGGCCCACACTAACTCCAGTTCCCCCACCGCGCATGAGGATGACAGTGTAACCAATAGTTCGCTAAAAGTGAGCAAGGTAGCAAAATCAGCTAAACTTCCATCTTCGAGGTAACACTGTCAGTGCTCCACGAGTGCTACGTAGCTGTATGTGGCGTCATTGTGTAGCGATTTCCACCTAGTTTTCGGCGCAATACAGTTCCTTTCATACTGATGGTTGATATAGCAGTCAGAACGGCCCAGAAAGGCCCAAAACGGCCACAGAGCACCCGCTAGAGGAGGGTTAAAAAGTCACTTAAAACACATTTGTTCAGGGAGTGTTATGACTTAGAAGATGGCACTGTGAGACAAGACTACAAGTGCTAGATGGTTTAATCCTTAAAAAGCGGCTCACCACATAAGTCGAGTTGAAAAAACTGGCAAAAAACGGGTGAAAAAAGGGTGGAAATCGAGTGAAAATGGGTGGGATAGTAATGATCCATACGTCCGACATCTGTGGCCTCCCGGCCCACACTAACTCCAGTTCCCCCACCGCGCGAGAGGATGACAGTGTAACCAATAGTTCGCTAAAAGTGAGCAAGGTAGCAAAATCTGCTAAACTTCCATCTTCGAGGTAACACTGTCAGTGCTCCACGAGTGCTACGTAGCTGTATGTGGCGTCATTGTGTAGCGATTTCCACCTAGTTTTCGGCGCAATACAGTTCCTTTCATACTGATGGTTGATATAGCAGTCAGAACGGCCCAGAAAGGCCCAAAACGGCCACAGAGCACCCGCTAGAGGAGGGTTAAAGGGCAGCTGCGACGAGCGTCACATATAGTGACGGAGCGCGGCTGAGAAACTCCACACCAAGTAACAAAGTAAGTAAGTAAGTAAATACAAAACAAAAAAATGGCTGTCGATTATACGAAGGTGAAAGAAAAGTCGATGAAGTCTATGGTGTTTACTCTGCAATGTTCAGCTTTGATTGTACAGTGGAATCTCGCATCTAACGCATTTTGATCTAACGAATTTGCATCTAACGACCCTATTGGAGCTCTACCCGATCTCAATCTAACGAACCAAAATCCATATCTAACGGCAATTATTCTGGGTGCCCGGTATCGAATTTACAAATTTCCCGCCAAATAGGCCTACCGTACTGAGCTAATTGGCGTCCCTCCCTCCTCCCTCCCCGTCACTGTCGTCAGTCCAGTCCGCGCCGCGCCTTAGGCCTACATTACTCAACCCAACTCAATCTTTTGTTGTGTTACTCGCCCCAACCTTAAGCTTTTGTTGTGTTACGCCTTTTGTGATGTCGACCCAATCCTCAGGTACTGGAGAGGGGAGTGGTGAGAATGGAAATATGCATGAAAGAAAGACAAAAGTACCAGTGAAGAGGGTTAGGCGTGTTGGAAAAAAAATGAATAAATATACGGCAGAGGATAAAGCGAAAGTGATTGAACTAATTGAAAAGTCCTCAAGAACTGCGAGATAGTGAAAATAACTGGGTTTCCCGTGGTGACAGTGCGTAACTTTAAGAGTCAGAAAACTAAAATTAAAACCAGCCTATCTGTTGCAAAGACGTGTTTTAGTGGCAATGTTAAGAGAGGGAGGCGGTGGTGGAGGTGAGGAGGTGCGCGGCGCATCCCAGTTAGCCTAATATATTTGATGTCACAAAATAGCACTCGGAAGGGCAAAAATAGGTAAAAATGGGGACTGTCTAAATTTTGGCACCAATTACCATTTTTCCCATTAGTTTATGTATTCATATCTAACGAATCTGGATCTAACGCGATTTTTTCGGCACCTATTATTCGTTAGATACGAGATTCCACTGTACATTGATAACGGGAAAGTACCGTATTGACAACCTTGTTACGAAAATTAAATTTTAGTAGCATAATTTTATATTAGGTTTTCCGAGGGTTAAACACATTTTCATATGATCTTTAGAGCTGTCGATAACTGGAAGTACCGTATTGATAACCTTGTTACGAAAAATAAATGTTAGTACCATACTTTTTTATTAGGTTTTGCCGAGGGTTAAAACAAAACTTCTTATGATCTTTAGAGCATATTGATTCAATATTTATCTTCAAATATATCAATAAAATTTGTGGTATTAAAATAACATTGAACCAAAAGTCTCTATTCAGGCTCTGTCACGAGTCGGCCACCCCCAGTAGAAAATAAAATAAAATAAAAATAAAATAAAATGTGGAATGGGCCTGAGTAAATAGACATAGATAGTAAAAAGTCATGTCCTACACTATAAGAATTGTGTGTTCAAATATAACCAAACATAATTATATTGTAAAACTTGCAAACTAAACAAACTAAAACTGGGAAGACACAAGGTATAGGCATAATCACTAATCAAAATCGCTGTGTGGAAATAACACTTAATAAAATAAAATTTGAAATAAAAGAACACAAAACCACCACATAGGATGTAGCCTACTGTACATAAACTACATGAGCAAGATAATTTGTGTCCCCCAAAGTTGCAAAAGTAATAGAGAGTCGCTATGTTCAAATTAGTACACAAACAATTGAAGCACCTTTATGTGCATCATACTGCTACAATTAAAAGTTTTATTTTTACAGTGTACTGTACACTCTAAGGTATAAAGCCCAATATGAACAGTCGAACAGCCAAACGAACCACCAAATTATAAATAGTAGGCTAAACAAATTGAGAAAGTACGTTTCACTTCAAGAGAGTTTCGAGAAGTTGAGGCCACGATTATTATCCTAGAGTGTATATTCATAGCATCAAGTCTGGTTAACTGTTTTTGGCGTGAGTGATTGTGTGGAATGCATAGAAGACTGCATTCCACACAATCACTTAACCCGTACTGTACCGTAGGATACAGTAATAAAAGTCCACAGCAGTCCCAAACAATGTGGCCAAAATGGCAGGAGAGACCACCTTTCCACCTCCAGAGATAAGGCAACACTGGCCCTCCCACCATTCAGTGGGTCTCATATAAGCTGAGAAGTGTTGCCATAATGGGAGCAGTGCTTAAATGGTCGTGGTAACTGGTACAGCCTTGTAAAGGCAGTTACAAGGAAAGTACATTACTGATGACTACTAGCCTATATCAGTTGCTGGGACTGGGGAGTTACTTATCTCCTGAAGACTATAGTCATCTCTGGGATTGAAGGGGTTAAGCCAACAACATAATCTACACTCCTTGAGTGCCTTGTGGGAAAGCCTTACCTCGGCCATGGCCTTCCTTAAGGACTCGGGGCTGTTTGGCCAGGCAGCCTAAGGAACAACAACAATTCTCTAGCTATAAATGCAAAAATAACCATAGGAAACACCAAAAAGAATTACGAATGGAGGCGATTGTACAGTACATGTACAAGTAAACAAACCTTCTCCGGTCGTCCAGCATAGGAAGAGTGCCCCCCAGAGCCTCGTCTATTTCTGCCTGCATCTTGGTCTGGGCCTTGGGATTGTTGGCCAGGTAGTAGAAGAGGAAGGTCATGGTGTCTTTGGTTGTGTCACTCCCGGCCGTGAACAGATCGATCAGGAGGAAGATCAGGTCTCTCTCTGAAAATGTATTGAAGGCGTGTGGTGCCATAACTATTTTAAGGGGCCCACCTCGGTTTTTTTCCTCTCTCTCTGGGTTGTATCCATTCGGCCCCATTCAGCCTACTGGCTTATGTAATTTATACCCATCCAGGTGTCGATGCCGCTGGCCAGCATATTTTTTATAATGTTTTTGACAGCAGGCTAAATTTGTAAACAAATTTATAAAAAAAAATCTCCGGCGAAGCCGGATTTCTCCATACAATGCGGAAGAAATCAACACCTGAATGGGGATAAACGTCTTAAAACAGTAGGCTGAATGGGGCCAAATGGATACAAGCCAAAGAAATTAAGGAACACCCCGTTCTTAACATAAATCATCCATTACAAACCCCAATGTACTTGAATAAACTAATGAAAGCATATAGTCTTCCCAGGATTCAAACTTAGGACACCACACCCAGAGAGAAAAAAAGCCGATAATAAAAGAGGAAGGTGATGGTGTCTTTGGTTGTATTACTCCCGGCCGTGAACAGGTCCATGAGGAGGAAGGTGATGGTGTCTTTGGTTGTATTACTCCCGGCCGTGAACAGGTCCATGAGGAGGAAGGTGATGGTGTCTTTGGTTGTATTACTCCCGGCCGTGAACAGGTCCATGAGGAGGAAGGTGATGGTGTCTTTGGTTGTATTACTCCCGGCCGTGAACAGGTCCATGAGGAGGAAGGTGATGGTGTCTTTGGTTGTATTACTCCCGGCCGTGAACAGGTCCATGAGGAGGAAGGTCATGGTGTCTTTGGTTGTATTACTCCCGGCCGTGAACAGGTCCATGAGGAGGAAGGTGATGGTGTCTTTGGTTGTATTACTCCCGGCCGTGAACAGGTCCATGAGGAGGAAGGTGATGGTGTCTTTGGTTGTATTACTCCCGGCCGTGAACAGGTCCATGAGGAGGAAGGTGATGGTGTCTTTGGTTGTATTACTCCCGGCCGTGAACAGGTCCATGAGGAGGAAGGTGATGGTGTCTTTGGTTGTATTACTCCCGGCCGTGAACAGGTCCATGAGGAGGAAGGTCATGGTGTCTTTGGTTGTATTACTCCCGGCCGTGAACAGGTCCATGAGGAGGAAGGTGATGGTGTCTTTGGTTGTATTACTCCCGGCCGTGAACAGGTCCATGAGGAGGAAGGTGATGGTGTCTTTGGTTGTATTACTCCCGGCCGTGAACAGGTCCATGAGGAGGAAGGTGATGGTGTCTTTGGTTGTATTACTCCCGGCCGTGAACAGGTCCATGAGGAGGAAGGTCATGGTGTCTTTGGTTGTATTACTCCCGGCCGTGAACAGGTCCATGAGGAGGAAGATCAGATCTCTCTCTGTAAACTTATTGAAGATTAGGAGGAAAGACGTTCGGTGCCATGAAAACTTTAATGGACAAATTATATACACATGAAGAATAAATAATAGTTTTCTCGTAACAACACAACCATTTTTATTCTCTTCAGACGACTGGAGAGAGAGCCAAACTGTTGTGTCATTACAGTACAGTAAAATCCTTTCTCCGTAATGTGGGTATAATTTCTTTGGATACTTCATGTTCAAGTGGTGCCGGGGGAATGTGTTGCGTCTTGCTGAGGCACAATTATCACTATACCAACCCCAGCCTCAGTGATGAGTCCAGTGGCGTCACCAGGGGTAAAATTTTTGGGGGGCTGTAGCCCTGGCATAGATAGGTGGGTGGGTGGTGAGTGAAGCGATCCTGAGCAGCTGGGGGGTCCGGGGGGGCGCTGTAAGCCCCCCGGAAAATTTTGAAATTTGAGCAGTTTCTGGGGCCTTTTTGAGGCCTAAAAATGTGTATAAGTAAGAAACATGTGACACATAAATATTGATGAGCCTGATACCAGGCATCAGTCAGTAAGTTACAAGGCCAATGGTAATTGTAGGGTATAAAGCCTATGTGCAGAGAATAGTTTTTTCTTCATAAACTATCATACTATAGTCCATTCATTATAGGTAGGCCAGAAATTGTGACCTCTAACCTTTGTAATTCACTAAATGGCTAGAGCAAATGGGTTGTAAATGTCCATACTTATTGCCTGGCTGACCCTTCCCAAAGGTAGAAATATTAGCTTGATTACTCCAGTCTTTCCTTAGGTATAGAGGTAAGTGGTCTAGATGTTTCGCCTACTTATAATGAATATACTATAGTTTGTAACGATTTCTTAGCATATTAAATTGGATAATTTGAAGAACTTTTATTATTGTACCATTATATAGATTTAATTGGCAAGATTTTTCTTCCATTACTGTGATAGACAAACAAAACCATTCACTTAAAACAAAAAGTATAATTTATTAACTCCAAATCATAAAGCAATTACTTTAGATAAGTCTATTGATAAAATACGAGATTACAAACAATTGTTATTCTATAAAACTGATATCCTTTCAAAGTTTCATATAGTGACATGGCCTAATGGTATGTGGATATGTGTCTTTTATTTCACAATTTCACTTTTCACTGATGCTGTATCATAGCACTGTGCTGTTAGTTTATTAATATTTAGTCCTAGCTTACAGAGTTCCTCCAACAAAGCATTAGCCACAGAAGCAGCATCAAGATCCTTTAGAGCAATGAATCCTAAGAACCTCTCATTTACAGTTTCATCCGACACATACCTGATACATACACTAAGCTGCTCAGTAACACTAGCGTCTCTAGTCTCATCAGCTATTATTGCAAAAAAGGGAACTGATTTTGCTTCTTTGGTTATGACATCAATCACACAATCAGCTACAGCTTTCAGAAGAGAATTCTGACTCAATCCAGATGTGTACTTGGCATTTACTGGAATCTTCTTTTGTAAGCTACAAAACTTTTCTGACTCCTTACTTACCAAGTTACATACCTCTAGAAAGACACCCTTGTTTAACGAACTTTCAGCTTCATCGTGCCCCCTGAATGCAAAAGTTATGCATTATTTATTATTTAATTTTTATTTATTTATTTTAATTACTTTTGGCAGTTTTGGAGTTTGCATTTTTGGGGGGGCTGAGTCCTTGATTTGGGGGGGGTAAACCCCCCCCAAGCCCCCCCCCCCCCCCTGGTGACGTCACTGGACTGATGACATGACGGGGCAGTGTCGTGGCAAGACTCTATTGTACTGTACCAAAGTAAATATTAAGACTGCAACCACATTCTCTTTAAACTTGTACGTACAGTACAGTATATATAAGATTAATGACATGACGTGTACAGTCGGCTTAATAAGTGATGTCTCGGCACCAATTATGTTTTGATCAATAATTGGTATCAGTAATATTTACACATAATTTCATCTTTTTGAGTGAGATATACAAACATGTTCCTACACATACCCACCCTATTCAACATCTGATAGACATTAATACAGCACAGAGCGAGCCAAACGTAATGACAGCTTAGACATGAGTTATTAGCGCCACTGTACATTCATGAGCACTAATAGCTATTCAACCATTTGAATCAGTATCCAACACAAATGATACGATTGTTGTATTATAGACCAGATGCTTTGGTACTTTGCCAAATAAGCTCAAACTATGTTACTGTAACCTTATTAGTGCTCTTGATCGTACAATTGTCTGCAGTAATATGTGATTAATATTTAATAGGATATTTTGTATTCTAAAATGCTGTCATATTTACATAGCAATCCCAGACAGAATCACGTCATCTTGTCATTCTTTTATCCAAAGGAGAAATAATTCAGGGATTCATTTAAACAAGAATCTGAAAGTGACAAAATGTGTGTCCTCCAATGTACTTTCACATATTCACAGGGGTAATAAGTAACACCCCGTTCTTAACATTAATCATCCATTACAAACCCCAATGTACTTGAATAAACTAATGAAAGCATATGGTCCTCCCGGGATTCAAACTCAAGACACCACACCCAGAACATAAGCATCTAAACCATTACACCACCAACACAGTTATGACAGTGTTAACCCCTTCAGGATAATGATGTGTTTGGACAGTGTATTTTAGCTATTATAAAACGATATTATTCAATTTAGGAAAAACCTGCGGTTAGCTAGAGCGCTAGTTGAGATCGTCTTAACCTCTATACTGTACAGTATTTCCTACAGATCCTTCACACATTGTATAAACTAATTTATGTTTGGAATTGAACATTCAGTCAAATGTAATCCTATAAAGAGCAATCTCATAATATTTAAATCTAACCTTCTATTGAAATCAAAGCTACCTAAATTCCATTTGTATGAAGAAATTGTAGAAGAAGTAAGTAAAGTAAAGTATCTAGGACACTATATTTCAAGTGATCGCTCAGATGATGAGGATATGGGTCGTCAGCGAAGGCAACTTTACATGCAGGGAAATTCAATATTAAGAAAATTTCATATGTGCACATGGGATACAAAAATAACATTGTTCAACTCCTACTGCTCACCAATGTATACAGCACAACTATGGTGGAACTATAAGAAAATGACAGTGAATAGACTAAGTATCTCATATCACAATATCATGAAAATGTTTCTGGGGCTCTCAAAATATGAGAGTACAAGTACGCTATGTGCCTATATGAACTTACACTGTTACCAATCACTCATTAGAAAGCTAACATATAAATTCATTCAGCGCCTTAACACTTCTGAGAACAGTATCATTAAAATGCTACAAACTCCAAGCATAGTGTACACCTCTAGGATCCAGGCACACTGGAGGAAGTTGCTCTATATTTAACCTTAAGTAATGATTTCAGGTCTGCTACTCTACAGAATTAGCATACCGGTACTGAACCTCATAGTGCAGTACAGTACCGATATTCCTATACTGTACTGTAGCAACATACTGTACCGGAAGCTAAAAGATGTGAGGCATGGTTAGTTAGTTAGTTATGTAGAGCAGATTAACCAGACCACTGAGCTCCATACGGAACTCTCATAGGTCTGGCCCGAAGGATTGGATCAGATTACTGAAAGGAGCTTAAGGCGACGCAAAAAACGGACGATAGGGGGGAAGGAAAATGACAGAGAATCGGATAAAAGGTCAGTGAATGATTTAGTACCAAAACAAACCGTACGCAGACGGGCAGTATCTGGGCAGTCAAAGACGTGGCGAACAGTTAGAGGGGAATGACAGGAGGAGCAGGTAGGGGGCGGAGTGCGGGGAGTGGACATCAAATAACCGTGAGTCAGCCGGGAATGGCCTATCCTAAGTCTAGTTAGTAAAACTTCCTCACACCTGTGAGATCTGGAAGACGAGGGCCAAGGACGGACAGAAGGTTTGATTGCACGGAGTTTATTATTGCAGGGTAGAGCATCCCAATGAGATTGCCACGTGCAAAGAATAGAAGGCTTGAGTAAGGACAGCCAATCACCTAACGGAAGGTGGGGCTGGCGAGGGATCATTAAAATAGCATTCTTAGCCGCAGCATCGGCGTCTTCATTGCCACGGACACCGATGTGAGCAGGTATCCAACATAACTGGACCTGGAATCCACGTAGGCTCATCTCGGGGAGAGCGTGTTTTATGGCTAAAACTATTACGTGGGAGGACGAATAAGCACGGAGAGCTTCGAGGGCATGGCACTGTACACAATTAGGACAGTAGTTTTGGTAACACAGTAGTTTAATGACCACTGTTATTGGTTGAGGCAGTGCTGTGAACTACATGATAGCAAGCTGGGTATTATTTAATTTATTTTTATTTTATGTAGCCTATGTACAGTAGCTTATATATATTTATGTTACTGTAAGGTATATATGGACCCCAGAATGGTCCCCTCTGTACTGTGTGAGTCTGAAATAAAGTATCATTATTATTATTATTATTATTATGTACGTATATACTGTACTCAGGCACATACCCCATGGCTGGGGGTGGCCGACTCGAGACAGAGCCTGAACAGAGACAACACAACATAAAAAACAAAATAAAACATTCACACATTTTTAGGTTGCCCAAGAGAAGACCCAGTCTCCAGCAAGTCTCCCAGGTCCCAAACCTCCTGGAGATGTTCCGGTCTCAGCAGGCAGACGTGTAGCGAAGCTCACCACCACAATGCCCACCCGCCTCACATCCAGGCATGACCCTTTATATATACTGTACACCGGTTCCCCGGGCCAGGCGCCTGATGGACTACTATCTAGTCTAGTCCAACAGGCACCTGACCAAGAGCTCAGCTATTCACAAGCATTCTCCACTCGTTCCCATTCATTACCACTTCCTATTCATAGTGCTTGTTCTTCAGTCATCTCTCTACATTTAATAATTATTAGAATATAGTGTAGTGTAAAAATGTGTCCTCAACTACTAAAAGAGTTAACTCTTTGAGGATTATGATGCATTATGACATTATATCTTAGCTATGATTAGATGATTCTATATAGTTCAGGAAGGACCTGTAGGAAGCAAAGGGGTAAGAACTATCTCAATTAAGGGGGAGGTAGTCGCTTTTTCTGGACCCCCTTCTCCCTCATGTTTAGCATATTATTTTTTTAGATTTTAAGACCTTCGTTCCACTAGTTTGGCGATTTTGAGGCCTTTTGCCCCATTTCTTTGTCAATATCAAGATATTTTGTACCATATAGGTGTTGGTTTTTTACTGGCCAGCGCAAGCGAGCCTGCAATTCGAGAAGGAATCGGCCTTTGGCCAGGACATTTTTCTATCGAAAAATGTACAAATTTATCTTGAAACGGAGTCGTGCTTCATGAAGGTCGAGCAAGGAAACTGAAAAATAAATGAATAGATAAATATATAGACCAAAAACCAAGCACTACCCCCTTAACCGTCTGACCCCAACAGTCGTACCTAAACTGAACACAAATGTTTAATGATAGCCAAAAGAAACTATAAAAGATCATACATCTAATGTGTATTTTGTGCAGTTTAAGAAGAATCTGTGGTAGTCAAAAGGGTTAAGTGAGATAGTTCGAAGCCTGTTAATTGCTGGAGGCCCTTGATAAGCTAAATATAATCGTCTAATACTGTAGTAGCCAGAATAGAGTTAGAAGGCCGGCACCAGTACATGTCTCCCTCACTATACCATGCCCCAATTTATGATATTATTATAAGTGTTTAGGTGTTTGGGTTTGGGTTTTGGCTGGTCCCAGAACGCATCCCCATTCACCCCATTAATTCTAGGGTTCGCTATACAATTTCTCTATTCAAGATCGGATTTTCAGGAACGTAACCCATTCATAAATCGAGGGAAACCTGTAGTCCAGTACTGAATGGGTCGAGTCCTTTTATAAGCTGAATAAAATAGTCTAATAGTAGCCAGAATAGAGTTAGAAGGACAGCACCGGTATAGAAGGGGTTAAGCTGAATAAATAGTCTAATAGTAGCCAGAATAGAGTTAGAAGGACAGCACCGGTATAGAAGGGGTTAAGTTGAATAAAATAGTCTAATAGTAGCTAGAATAGTTAAAAGGACGGCACAAGTACTGCAAGGGTTAACCCTTTCTGTACCGGTGATGTCTGGTATAATGTATTCTGGCTATACTATTTAGACTATTTAATGCAGCTTAGGATGGATCTGTGGTGGTTAAAAGGGTTGATTGAGATAGTTTGAAGCCTTGTATTTGCTAGAGATCCTTCCTAAACTGAATAAAATGGTCTAATAGTAGCCAGAATAGAGTTACAAGGCCGGTAGTAGAAGGGGTGACAACAGACCGTCCATGGTGCAGGCTGGGTCGTCCTGGGTCTGGTCCATCTCCACCAGGAAGCTGTCGATGAGGTCCCTCGGGTTGTTGGGGTCCAGGTTGCTGCGGTGATCATCTACCACTTTCTGTATGACAATTAAGGGGGTAGTGGGTATTTATTACTCTATTTATCTATGTATTTACAGGTCTCGAGACGGCCACCCTCAGATAAAAAAAAAAGGGGGGGGTATGTGCCTGAGTATATAATAGATAGATAGATAGATACTGTAGACAGATAGATACATTTTTTAGTAACCTCGCTATACCTCCATCAAGCTTAATTAAAATAACCCCTAGACCCCCCCTTCAAGATGAATTTGTACATTTTTCAGTAGAAAAATGTCTCGGCCGATTCTTCCTAGAATTACAGGCTCGCTATCGCTCGGCAGTAAAAAAATTGAAACGTAAAAGGCACAAAAGGTCTTTTATATTGACAAGGAAATTGGGTGAAAGGTCTTAAAATGACACTTTCTATAATGCAACCATTTCAATTAACCCCTTGAGAGTTCTCTGCCATACCCATAGCTTACTCTGACTGTTCCTTTTACATATATATTTTCTAGATCTCAAGTGACGGCGTCTCTTCCGTGGATTGATCTCCCTACTGCCGACCTAGAGGTTGGCAGACTGGGAGCCAAAGCGTCATATTTTTCCTTTGCACCTCAACTTTTGCTTCATAATTGCTGAGGAGCACAGGGCCTTGGGTGGGGCTTTGGTTTCCAGGGCGTTTCCGCACCTCCTCAGCTCCCCGATTTAGAGTGGGGAGCTCTATTTTTTTCAAGCTAAAATAAAAAGACTATAGTTACTAGATTTTGCAAGGGAGCCACTTTTGAAGAACTTATTATGATGCCAAAACTGAACAAAATAAGTAAAACAAATATTGTAATGCCCTCGAAAATGTCCCGCACCCACAATAATACTAACCCGAGTTGACGTCAGGTATAGCGTAAAATAGTCGTAGATGGTAAGTCCAATCAACTCATCTCGAGAGACTATCACCGTGGTTCTTAAAAATCGGACTAAGGTTGCTATGCTTTTGTACGTCCGTGGTAGTACAGTGGGTTAGCGCGGGCCTGGTGGTGATGGTGGTGCGTCACTAACCAGGGTTCGAACCCCACCCAAGGCATCTCAAAACCTGTGGGTTTTTAGGGGGGTTAAATTCCCTTCAGAGGTTCGTACTCCGCGCCAGGTACCAGGAAAGGTTGATCCTAAAGGTAGCCTGGGGATAATTCCCATTCCTATTTAACCCTGGTAAAACCTAGCATTTCATTGGTGGCAGCTAAGGAACGTGACCAGGTAGCTACGTGGAGCACCCGTCACGCGAACCCTAAAAACCATATTGAGATAGCTAAGGCAAAAAGGCTACGATACCCTACGAACTTACGAGGCTAGAGACTAGTCTAACTAAAAAGGAATGTGGTGTAATGCCCTCGAAAATGTCCCGCACCCACAATAATACTAACCCGAGTTGACGTCAGGTATAGCGTAAAATAGTCGTAGATGGTAAGTCCAATAAACTCATCTTGAGAGACTATCACCGAGGTTCTTAAAAATCGGACTAAGGTTGCTATACTTTTGTACGTCCGTGGTAGTACAGTGGGTTAGCGCGCGGGCCTGGTGGTGATGGTGGTGCGTCACTAACCAGGGTTCGAACCCCACCCAAGGCATCTCAAAACCTGTGGGTTTTTATGGGGGTTAAATTCCCTTCAGAGGTTCGTACCCCGCGCCAGGTACCAGGAAAGGTTGATCCTAAAGGTAGCCTGGGGATAATTCCCATTCCTATTTAACCCTGGTAAAACCTAGCATTTCAAATATCTTGTACAGTATTGGGTAATAGTATTGTACCTTTTCATTTTTATTACATTTACACATAGAATAATTAGTTCCAAATGTATTACTGATATTAGTTTTGATGGTCTTCATATTATTTGATGAAATATTTGTAAACTGTAGACATATGTAAACTACAGTACTGTACTGTACTTATACGATTGACATTACTGCACTACAAAATGTTGGCTCAGGGTCTAATTCTGGGTGACCTAGATATGTGGGAATTTTTTAAATATTATATTAGTTTTGTTGTTTCTGTTCGTGCTCCATCTCATGTCAGCATCCCGCAGCAATGAGGTACCGGGTATGTGCCTTAGTATAGTCGGATGCCAGTCTCTAGCCCACTCATATAAGTTTGTGGACTTCACACATTTCTAATTATGGAAGTACAGTATATCTCTGGCAACAAATTGAAGAAAATATTTTTTCTTTATATCAACTACAAAACAATAAATTGAATATAGTACTGTTTATTGAAAAGCAAGTTCTATCCATAAATCTATCCAGAGAGCTAAAATTGCATAACAAAAATATAGACCAAATTGCCTAATATATATACAGTAGAGTCTTGTTATGGTGCTGTCTTTGTGTAACACTGTTAAGGCTGGTGTGGTTGCAGATACTGCAGGTGCAAGTGCTGAAGGGGGACTCTGTTGAGTCTTGCTGAGGCACAGTTAGCACTATAGGCTATCAACATCAGTCACAGCAATGACTTGGTGGGGCAGTGCTGTGGCGGGACTTTATTGTACTACAGTATACTCCAACTACTGAAAGGCAACCCCGTCTGAGCCGTTACAATGCATGTAATGGAAAAATGACGGTAAACCATTGTATGTACAGTATAGGGGGTCCATGAATGATGGTAAACCATTGTATGTACAGTATAGGGGGTCCATGAATGATGGTAAACCATTGTATGTACAGTATAGGGGGTCCATGAATGACGGTAAACCATTGTATGTACAGTATAGGGGGTCCATGAATGACGGTAAACCATTGTATGTACAGTATAGGGGGTCCATGAATGACGGTAAACCATTGTATGTACAGTATAGGGGGTCCATGAATGACGGTAAACCATTGTGTGTACAGTATAGGGGGTCCATGAATGACGGTAAACCATTGTATGTACAGTATAGGGGGTCCATGAATGACGGTAAACCATTGTATGTACAGTATAGGGGGTCCATGAATGATGGTAAACCATTGTATGTACAGTATAGGGGGTCCATGAATGACGGTAAACCATTGTATGTACAGTATAGGGGGTCCATGAATGACGGTAAACCATTGTATGTACAGTATAGGGGGTCCATGAATGATGGTAAACCATTGTATGTACAGTATAGGGGGTCCATGAATGAAGGTAAACCATTGTATGTACAGTATAGGGGGTCCATGAATGATGGTAAACCATTGTATGTACAGTATAGGGGGTCCATGAATGATGGTAAACCATTGTATGTACAGTATAGGGGGTCCATGAATGATGGTAAACCATTGTATGTACAGTATAGGGGGTCCATGAATGATGGTAAACCATTGTATGTACAGTATAGGGGGTCCATGAATGATGGTAAACCATTGTATGTACAGTATAGGGGGTCCATGAATGATGGTAAACCATTGTATGTACAGTATAGGGGGTCCATGAATGACGGTAAACCATTGTATGTACGGTATAGGGGGTCCATGAATGACGGTAAACCATTGTATGTACAGTATAGGGGGTCCATGAATTATCATGAGTGGGCTAGAGACTACATGACATCCGAGTGTACAGTAGGCTACATACATACATACATACATACATACAGTACATACATACGCAATGTGATTTAAAACATCAATACCGCAAAGTAACCTTCAATTATAATGTAAAACTTGCAAAATAAACAAACCAAAACTTGGACGAACACAATAAAAAGACAAAACAACTTATCAATATCGCTATGTGGAAACAACGCTTAAGCAAAATTATAATTTATAATTAATAGAACACAATCTATAAATACCTACCTTGAAGTATGTAATACATTTATCCTTGGTTCTCTCTATGATGTCACCTTGGAACATCCACTCAGCCAGGCTCTTGGGTAAGATATTGAGGATCCAAGGCATAAAGTCCAGAATTGCTATGTTGTTGAATGAAGCAATAAATTAATTAAAGATTTCATCAAACTCCTTTAACTCGATATCATTGATGTCAAACTGGTGGCCTGAAAGAGGGATCATATGGCCGAACCATCTCAAGTTGTTCCTTTTCACACTTTCCAGCACATCTACCTCCACACCACACCTCCTTCTTACTTCCTCATTAGTCTGTCTATCCCTCCATGTAACTCCGCACGCACTCCTTAAGCTCTCACTCTTGGTCTGAGTCTCTCAACCAACGTCCATGCTTCGCTTCCGTAAGTCAGTGTCGGGATTACCACACTGTCATGCAAGGACTTCTTCACTTCCATACTGACCACCCTATTTCTTGTTACTGCTTTTAGCGTTCCTACAACCCTCTTCCCCTGTTGTACCCTCTCCCGCACCTCTTCATCCATAGTCCCATCTTTACTCAACACACTGCCCAGATACTTAAAAGAGTTGACGATCTCCATAGCCTGACCGTTCAGCTTCACCTCACACTCTGTGACTTCACCCCTTTCGAAGACCATAACCTTGCTCTTCCCCGTATTTACCTTCAAATTCCGTTTTTCGCACACTGTTCCAAACTCATTTACCAGACCCTGCAACTCCCATTCATTATCACTCATCAGAACTGTATCATCCGCAAACAGCAGTATAGGTAGCTTCCACTCAATTCCCTCCCTTTTCAGCGATACACCAACATCCACTGCTCTTGATAGTATTTCTTTCATAACTCCATCCATATAACAGTAAACAACCACGGGACATCACACACCCCTGTTTCAAACCAACATTCTGGTCAAAGAACTCGCTCTGCTCACTCTCCACACGTACTGCCGCCTTTGCACCCTCATACATGCTCTTCACTGCTTTCAGCAACTTGCCCTCTACTCCGTATATTCTAAGTACTTTCCACAAACCTTCTCTATCCACTCTGTCATAGGCCTTCTCCAAGTCCATAAAGGCAACATACACCTTTTGTTTCTTCTCCAGATACTTCTCCACAACACAATTCAGGGTAAAAATCTGATCTACACAGATATTATTAATGTGGGTTATTATATTTCATTAAACTGGTTAAAAAATTGATGAAGAAATAACCATTACACAATTGACTAAAGAGGAAACCACAAAGTTAAATGATACTGAATGAGATGCGGTCTAGGAACGGTGTTACCGCATCTCCAGCTTGCCACAGCCATGCGACAGAACCAACTAAGCCTTCGGACAGCCTCCCCCCTGCCATCCAGACCCACGACAACCCTGCCCCTGCCCGTATAGCCAAGATAACGGTGGAACATGTGGGACACGTCCGTCCCGAGTGGACCACACCAGTCACCCACGCCGAGTCATTTTCTTTAATCACCAGAGCCAAAGAAAATGACCATCGCAGGGGTAACTATTACAAACCCCCCTCAGCCAGCCCAGTAACTCCTCAACCTAGCTACACAACCACGGGTGGTACCAGGTTGTTACCTTTCATATCCCCTATCAAAGAACCTAAAGCTCTTTCAGAACCAAAACCTCTCTTACCCAGATTACCTTTCATATCCCCTATCAAGGAACCTAAAGCTCTTGCATCCATTCAATCTAAACCATTGTCCCGGGTTAAAGTCACTCATAAACCAAAACTTGCCTATCATTCCAGCCAACAATAAGTCTTAACCCCCAGAATCAGTCATCATCCATTGTAAGAAACTCATCCGCTTCCTCTCCCACCAGGAAGCCATCACTCCATAATGTGTACAGATCTGCCCTGAGGAATCTTCCTCCAGCTACATCTACAAGGGCCAGCCAAAAGTCCAGGCGCACCACTCCCAGGACTACAAGGACCTAACCACCACGCGCGGACACCACCCCAGCGCCTTTGATCATCTCAAGCCGGGCGCCTTAAGTCTGGGCAAGAATATTCACAAGTACTCAGCCAGTCTGGACATCAGTAACTAAGCTTGCCTTTGGTATCTTTTTACCTGGGTAAAAGCAGCCAGAATAGCTGGTGTTCACACTTGAAGCTGTGTGCAGTGATCGGAGACGACCAGGTCGGGTTCCCCCCTTCAGGAAGACGACTAGCTTGTGCAACCCACTTTGGGCCCCACCTTCCTGGCCTTCGATGCTGTGCATAGACCAAGTAAATAAGGATTCCTGTCTTGTTCCTTTCCAGGGATTATAAGGATAGTGCAGTACTTAGAGACGACCAGGTTGGGTTCCCCCCTTCAGGAAGAGGACTAGATTGTGCAACCCACTTTGGGCCCCACCTTCACTGGCCTCTATTTACTGTATTAGTCTTGTGGTTCCAGAGGAGATTGCAAGGGAGTAATTTAATTGTCCCAAACCTTAGACTGACCATAGTGTCACTGGATAGACTGCTTGCAACTCTATACAGACCATTATGCTAGTTGCCATAACCCCCCACTAAACCCTGTAGCAGAACTCCGGCATACTCTTAGTAAGTCCCTGCTCATGCGGAGTGCAAGAGGAACCCGGGTGTCTCCTGTGGTAGGCGCAGAGGGACAAGGAGCTGTAAGGACGTAGGAGTTCAGCCTAATCCCGGACCAACATCCAGAAGTACCACGCCCAGCCGCCCTCCTGGACCACTGGATTCTCCCTCGATCTACGGCACCTCTTCACTCCCGCTCTCCTTTAAGTGCCTTACTACGGTTTATGGGTATAGAGTTGTCTCAGGGTAGTGGTTGAAGTTATCTTCAAATAACGTCTCGCGAGAGGGCTTTCCTCTCTCTACTTAAATTGACGTTAATCTGCCCACTTGCCGGGACACATTAGACATAACTAGCAGGGGATCCTTATATACGCACATTCCCGGGTTATTGGTCTCCCTTAGCCCGTCAGAGGGGGCGTGCCTATACAAGACCCACCGCATATGACATACACACATATTTACACGTAACCTTGTTCCCTTGTATAACTTCTAGCCTCATTCACTTAACCTTCTGTCAGGTTCATAACTCGAATAGATCTCACTCTATCTCAGCTCCCGACGATTGTTGTATCAGCCTTCCGCATCTTGCTAGTTGCCCACACAAGTAGTCTTAGAATAAATAATCTTGCCAGGTGAGATCTAGCACACCTGTAGAATTCAGTTCATTTGTGAGCCTTTCAGAGCCCACCTTATTGTTGATGACCACTTGGTCATTGTTGCTTTAGAGTCAGTTAACGTCACTATTGCCGGGGACATCATAGTATGATCCAGACGACATCTGCCATTACTGCACTCTTGTTACCTTGCTGAGGTCTTACTTGGGATCTAGTTGAGTGGGAGGTAAGCCTCCACTATTTTGGATACTCTATAATTGTATCCGAGGAGTTATTGTTAAATTGAGTCCGGACCCATTGTTCGGCTCTTGCCTTATAATTGCTAATCCTATTATTATTGTATGCTCTATTTACCATTGTTGCCATTTGATGATCTCAGTGTTCCAGGATTAAATATATTGCTCCTCCATGAACCAGGTGTAAAGTGAATAAAGCCCATGTTAACTTGTCGCCTGTGTACTTATTCTCATGCCGTGTTGTCTCTTTATTTAAGTTAAAGGTATACTTCTCCAGTTAGAGAGTTAATCATTGCACTCAGAATATCTCGCGTTCCAATTTGGACCGGGCATAACACTGAACATGGATAATATATGCATATCATCTTAAGATATTAATATTATAAAAACACAATACATTTAGTGGCGACATACTCTGAAACCCTCAATTCTTACCTGAAGAGAAAACCAGAGTGAGTGGCATCCTATGAACTAATATTTTCATCATGTTTACTTACTTACAAACACTTGATCACAAAACAAACCCCAAAAAACTATACAAAACACTAAACAGCATCACACTTTCCAACAGCAACACAACACAATCACATGCTGCAATCACAACAACAGACTCTACTCCTTCATGTAAACAACAAGCAAACACTCTCATCAATCACTTTTCACATGTCAGCCACCTAAAACCTCACAAAGACGACCGACGTGTCATCCGACGTAAGAGACAATTCCCCACAGACCCTGACTATACACCCTTCACCAATCACCAGACAAAGCATATCATCAACAATCTCAAGCACTCACCCGCCTGTGGCCTAGACAACATAAGCAACATACACCTCAGACACCTGGGACCACAAGGCATACAAGCACTCACTAACATATCAAACTACAGCTATTCACACAACACAATACCAGACATTTGGAAGCATGGTATCATCATCACTTTCCCCAAACCCAACAAAGACCCCACGCTACCCTCCTCGCACCGCCCCATCACACTCCTTTGCTCCCCCTCCAAAGTCATGGAACGCCTAGTATTACAACTAATTACACCTGACCTACCCCTAGCTCCAACACAACATGGCTTTAGGCCACTGCACTCCACAAACACTCTTCTCACAGACCTTACACAAAGAGCTTTCGACGGCATCAATTCAGCTAGACCACCACACAGATCACTATTAGCCACACTCGACATTAGTAAAGCCTTCGATGCCATCCCCCGCCACAACCTAACAAACAAAATCTACAACACAAACATGCACAACAACACAAAACGGTGGCTGGCCAACTTCCTAGCAGGCAGATGTGCACACGTATCTTTTGCCGGTCAGTCATCTAAAATCAGAAACTTTCCAAACGGAGTCCCACAAGGATCCGTCCTATCGCCCGCACTCTTCAATCTGTACATGCACGATATAACTACACCCAATACGCCCCAAATAAACTTAGCCTCCTATGCAGATGACATAACACTCACATGCACACACCATGACCCAAAAAGAGCAACAGATCTCCTTCAACCCTATCTCAACACACTACATGGCTGGTGCACTACAAACAGACTTAATCTAGCCCCAGCCAAATCCACCGCAACCCTGCTCACAAGCTGGACAGGAGAACACGAATACATCCCTCAACTCACCATAAACAACACACCCCTAACACATACACACACACCCAAAATCCTAGGAGTAACATATGATACTCATATGACATTCAAACAGCACACCACAAACATTAAAAAGAAACTGACACCCAGACTTAACGCCCTCAGGTCACTTGCTCACACAAAATTTGGACACAACAAAGAAACTACCACCACAGTATATAAACAATACATAAGATCAGTGATGGAATACGCAAGCCCAGCCTGGGCTTCTAACCTAGCTGAAACACATCATAAGACCTTACAGACTATTCAAAACAAAGCCCTGAAGATCATTACAGGCTGCACAGCTACTGCACCCACAGATCACCTACATCAAGAAACCAAAATCCTCAAAGTCAAAGACCATCTGGACATGAGAGGCACTCAATTCCTGGCAGCAGCCTCCACGAACCAAGACCACCCACTAAACTACATGGCAACACACCCACAGACACCAAGAAATATCAAAACAACACCCAGCACACGGTATCACACACAATTATTGTCCTCTCTCCCTCCCTGCCCACCCCGAACCAACATCCAGAAGCACATCCATACTCATATCTCTCACCGATCCATCCACTCACTCACAGACAACACACAGCTGCATGCACGACCTCCCGAAATCCATCCTTCCGAATCCTCCCTTCCTCGCGAGGACAGAGTCCACCTGGCCAGGCTGAGATGCGGACACCATCCAGCTCTCCTGAGCTATCAGAAGAGACTGGATGACTCCGTTGTCGACGCCTGCCCGGGATGTAACACAGCACCCCATACCATTAAACATATCATAGAAGACTGCATTTCACACAACCACTTACGCCAACAACACAATCTACACTCAATGAGAGCTCTGTGGGAAAGCCCGATCGTGGCCATGGCCTTTCTCAGGGACTCGGGGCTGTTCGGCCAGGCAGCTTAGGGAACAACAACAACAACAACAACTTACTTGGGTTTACTTGGGGTGATTCCGTCTTCTGTAGACGCTGCTAAGGTGGGCCTCCGCAGCGGGTGTTAATGGCATTGTCAATTTATAATGTAAAACTTGAAAAATATACAAACCGATACGGAGACGACACAATCTAAAGACAAATGAACTTATCAAAATCGCTATGTGGAAATAACGCCAATACAGTACTGTACTTATAATGACTTAATGACTTACCTCCCACCATCTGCCATATAATGTTGACAATAGCCACATTCAGAGCATGTGGTACTGGTGCTGGTTTGTCTGCCTGTTTCTTGAGCTCCTCCACCAGCCACTTAGCCTGGGTGTGGACGGCATCAACCAGCTTGGACTTGCCCATCCCTAGGTCCCTCAGTTGACGCAGGCTGAAGCGCCGGTTGTTGTGCCATCGAGCTCCGTTTGTAGCCACAATACCTGGAGAGCAATACATATTGAAATGTTATCTGGCTATGTGTAGGCCTACTGACTAATGCATCAGTACGTGAGGAGAATGAACAGAGCGAGTCATTTTATCTGAATGTTGGGCTAAAGCAAGGGTGTGTGATATCCCCATGGCTGTTCAATATATATATATATGGATAGAGTCATGAAAGAAATACAAGGAAGATCAGTGGATGTTGGTGTACCGCTGATAAGGGAAGAAAATGAGTGGAAGCTACCTGTACTGCTGTTTACTGACGATAGAGTTCTGATGAGTGATAGTGAATGGGAGTTGCAGGGTCTGGCAAATATGCTTGGAATAGTGTGTGAAAAACGGAATCTGAAGATAAATGTGGGAAAGAGTAAGGTTATGGTCTTTGAAAGGGGTGCAGCCCAAGAGTGAAACGTTACTCTCAAACTTTCTTCTACTCAACAGCTGAGCTCTGGAACTCTCTCCCAGAATCAGTCTTTCCCTCTTCCTATGACTTAAATTGCTTCACACTCAGTGTGTCCAGGCATTTTGGCTCGAACATCCCTTGATTTTGGTCCTGTCACTCTTTCAACTATGGGGGAGGCACTCGCTATAGGCAGTTCTGCCTTTTGCCTCCCTCAATCACATAAAAAAATAAATAAAAAAAAAAAAAGCCTCAGAGTGTGAGGTGAAGTTGAACGGTCATGCTATGGAGAATGTCAGCTCAATTATGTACTATATTTCGGCAGTGTGTTGAGTAAAGATGGGAGTATGGATAAAGAAGTGCAGGAGAGGGTGTTAAGTCAGTAAAAATAGGTTAGCCTAAACAGAACCAGATTCGACCATGTCAAGTGAGATATCTTTCTTGCTCTAACTGGTAGAGTGACTGCCTCATAGCCTAAGGGTCCCAAGTTCAATCCCAGCCCAGGGCATATTTTCGGGAGGCTATTTCAGCATCTAACAAAGTTTAGGTGTGTTGGTAAAATTGTTAAGATGGTTGAAAGTAAGATCGGAGCTCCAAAACTCCTCTTTCAGGTATGATGTAAAAACCTATTCCTACAAGGGTGCAACAGGCGAAGAGGGTTGTAGGAATGCTGAAAGCAGTAACAAGAAATAGGGTGGTCAGCATGGAAGTAAAGAAGTCCTTGCATGACAGTGTGGTAATCCCGACATTGACTTACGGGAGTGTAGCATGGACATTGGTGGAGAGACTCAAACCAAGAGTGAAAGGGGTGGAAATGAGTCACTTGAGAAGTGTGTTTGGAGTTACATGGGGGGATAGACAGACAAATGAGGAAGTACGAGATGGGTGTGGTGTGGATGTAAATGTGCTGGAAAGTGTGAAAAGGAACACCTCGAGATGGTTCGGCCATGTGGAACGTATGGGAAGCGTGAAAATTACTATAAGAGAGTGTACAAGAGTAAGGTGGAAGGACAGAGAGGGAGAGGTGGAAGGATGGAGTTATGAAGTATATGCGTGAAAGCGGTGCTGGATGGGAGGAGGGACGTCGACTGACTGGGGACAGAGGTGAATGGGGACGTTTCGTTCGTGGCCACCCCTTTGGGGATCACGGCATCCGGCAATAGATAGATGGAAATAAATAGGTAACTAGACTAAATAGCTAACCCAATAACTAACTATATAATACAAATAATACATATACTGTATATATTAACTAAAGTACAAAATATGATTGTAACTAAAGTAACTACTGTACTGTACATTGTTAAACATGAAAAACAAACAAACAAAAATAGGAACCGCACATTATAAAATAAAAATACATATAAAAATCACTACAGTGTACAGTACGGTACCGGTACCGGTATATGGAAATAATGCATTGAACGTTTAGCAAAACAATATTATGAAATAAACAAAATGATCACAAAACTAAACCAATGCAGACTGACCGGCGATGGGTTTTTCTCCGACAGTCAAGAACTTCCAGTCGGGTCTGTCCGTGAACTCCGGCTTAAGGTAGGCCTCCTTGGTCATGTGGTAGTCATACAGCAAGATCATAACTTGATTCCCCATACGCCAGCTGCAGCAAGAAAAAGAATTAACCCCTTCTGTACCCAAGATGTCTGTTTTATTTTACTCTAGCTATATTTAAAAAAATTTATGCAGTTTAAATTTAGGAAGGATTTGTGGTAGTTAAAAGGGTCGATTGAGATATTTCGAAGGCTTATAATTGCTAGAGATTTTTCCTAAACTGAATATAATCGATTAGTAGTAGCCGGAATAAAGTAAAAAGGATGTCGACCTTAAAGAATAATAAATGAAAAAAAATGCATGAATAAATAAAAATAAGGTTTAACAAAAAAATGTACCAGTACTAAGATTTGGGTAGGCTATAGCAAACTACAGTACCTATCTATCTATATACTCTGGCACATCACCCCCCCCCCCCTTTTTTTTGGGGGGTAGGCAAGAGAAGTGGTAATAAATAGGAATGAATGGAGAATGTTAGTGAATAGATGAGTGAAAACTCGGTCGTTTGGTAGAGGGGGTCGGGAGCCAGTTGGACTAGATAATAGTCAGTCAGACGCCTGGCCCAGGGAGCCGGTATATATGAAGGGTACGCCTGGATGCGTGGTAGGTGGGCACTGTGGTGCGCCGGAACTTCTCCGGGAGGTCGGGGGCCGGGGGGAATGCTGGAGTGCCCTTGGTGATCCCTGGTTTCTGGGTCTTCTCTTGGGCGACCTGGATGTGTGTGAATTTGTGTTTTGTTTTTGTGTTTTTGTTGTTGTGTTGTGTTGTCCCTGTTCGGGCTCTGTCTCGATTCGGTTACCCCCAGCAAAAAAAAAAAAAAAAAAAATCAAAGAGAAAATGGGGTGTGTGCATGCATGAGTACTGTATATGGATGGATGGATGGATGGATAGTGAAATATATAATACATTATCAGGAATATAATTCAGTAATGGCCATTTGACAACAACTTAACCCCTTGAGGATCATAACGCATTTTGACAGTTTATTCTGGCTACCATAAGACGATTCAATAAAGCTTAGGAAGGATCTGTGGGAATTAAAAGGGAAAACTTAAAGACTGTCTCAATTAATCCTTTGATGTCCGTAAACCTTTCCTAATCTAAATATAATAGTCTAATAGTAGCCAGTATAGACTGCCAAAATAAATATAATAGTCTAATAGTAGCCAGTATAGACTGTCAAAATAAATATAATAGTCTAATAGTAGCCAGTATAGACTGTCAAAATAAATATAATAGTCTAATAGTAGCCAGTATAGACTGTCAAAATAAATATAATAGTCTAATAGTAGCCAGTATAGACTGTCAAAATAAATATAATAGTCTAATAGTAGCCAGTATAGACTGCCAAAATAAATATAATAGTCTAATAGTAGCCAGTATAGACTGCCAAAATATAATAGTCTAATAGTAGCCAGTATAGACTGCCAAAATAAATATAATAGTCTAATAGTAGCCAGTATAGACTGCCAAAATAATAGTCTAAGAGTAGCCAGTATAGACTGCCAATATAATAGTCTAATAGTAGCCAGTATAGACTGCCAATATAATAGTCTAATAGTAGCCAGTATAGACTGCCAATATAATAGTCTAATAGTAGCCAGTATAGACTGCCAATATAATAGTCTAATAGTAGCCAGTATAGACTGCCAAAATAAATATAATAGTCTAATAGTAGCCAGTATAGACTGCCAAAATATAATAGTCTAATAGTAGCCAGTATAGACTGCCAATATAATAGTCTAATAGTAGCCAGTATAGACTGCCAATATAATAGTCTAATAGTAGCCAGTATAGACTGCCAATATAATAGTCTAATAGTAGCCAGTATAGACTGCCAATATAATAGTCTAATAGTAGCCAGTATAGACTGCCAATATAATAGTCTAATAGTAGCCAGTATAGACTGCCAAAATAAATATAATAGTCTAATAGTAGCCAGTATAGACTGTCAATATAATAGTCTAATAGTAGCCAGTATAGACTGCCAAAATAATAGTCTAATAGTAGCCAGTATAGACTGCCAATATAATAGTCTAATAGTAGCCAGTATAGACTGCCAATATAATAGTCTAATAGTAGCCAGTATAGACTGCCAATATAATAGTCTAATAGTAGCCAGTATAGACTGCCAATATAATAGTCTAATAGTAGCCAGTATAGACTGCCAAAATAAATATAATAGTCTAATAGTAGCCAGTATAGACTGCCAATATAATAGTCTAATAGTAGCCAGTATAGACTGTCAATATAATAGTCTAATAGTAGCCAGTATAGACTGCCAAAATATAATAGTCTAATAGTAGCCAGTATAGACTGCCAATATAATAGTCTAATAGTAGCCAGTATAGACTGCCAATATAATAGTCTAATAGTAGCCAGTATAGACTGCCAATATAATAGTCTAATAGTAGCCAGTATAGACTGCCAATATAATAGTCTAATAGTAGCCAGTATAGACTGCCAATATAATAGTCTAATAGTAGCCAGTATAGACTGCCAATATAATAGTCTAATAGTAGCCAGTATAGACTGCCAATATAATAGTCTAATAGTAGCCAGTATAGACTGCCAATATAATAGTCTAATAGTAGCCAGTATAGACTGCCAATATAATAGTCTAATAGTAGCCAGTATAGACTGTCAATATAATAGTCTAATAGTAGCCAGTATAGACTGCCAATATAATAGTCTAATAGTAGCCAGTATAGACTGCCAATATAATAGTCTAATAGTAGCCAGTATAGACTGTCAATATAATAGTCTAATAGTAGCCAGTATAGACTGTCAATATAATAGTCTAATAGTAGCCAGTATAGACTGTCAATATAATAGTCTAATAGTAGCCAGTATAGACTGCCAAAATAATAGTCTAATAGTAGCCAGTATAGACTGTCAATATAATAGTCTAATAGTAGCCAGTATAGACTGTCAATATAATAGTCTAATAGTAGCCAGTATAGACTGCCAATATAATAGTCTAATAGTAGCCAGTATAGACTGCCAATATAATAGTCTAATAGTAGCCAGTATAGACTGTCAATATAATAGTCTAATAGTAGCCAGTATAGACTGCCAAAATATAATAGTCTAATAGTAGCCAGTATAGACTGCCAATATAATAGTCTAATAGTAGCCAGTATAGACTGCCAATATAATAGTCTAATAGTAGCCAGTATAGACTGCCAATATAATAGTCTAATAGTAGCCAGTATAGACTGTCAATATAATAGTCTAATAGTAGCCAGTATAGACTGTCAATATAATAGTCTAATAGTAGCCAGTATAGACTGTCAATATAATAGTCTAATAGTAGCCAGTATAGACTGCCAATATAATAGTCTAATAGTAGCCAGTATAGACTGCCAATATAATAGTCTAATAGTAGCCAGTATAGACTGCCAATATAATAGTCTAATAGTAGCCAGTATAGACTGCCAATATAATAGTCTAATAGTAGCCAGTATAGACTGTCAATATAATAGTCTAATAGTAGCCAGTATAGACTGCCAATATAATAGTCTAATAGTAGCCAGTATAGACTGCCAATATAATAGTCTAATAGTAGCCAGTATAGACTGTCAATATAATAGTCTAATAGTAGCCAGTATAGACTGCCAATATAATAGTCTAATAGTAGCCAGTATAGACTGCCAATATAATAGTCTAATAGTAGCCAGTATAGACTGCCAATATAATAGTCTAATAGTAGCCAGTATAGACTGTCAATATAATAGTCTAATAGTAGCCAGTATAGACTGCCAATATAATAGTCTAATAGTAGCCAGTATAGACTGTCAATATAATAGTCTAATAGTAGCCAGTATAGACTGTCAATATAATAGTCTAATAGTAGCCAGTATAGACTGTCAATATAATAGTCTAATAGTAGCCAGTATAGACTGCCAATATAATAGTCTAATAGTAGCCAGTATAGACTGCCAATATAATAGTCTAATAGTAGCCAGTATAGACTGCCAATATAATAGTCTAATAGTAGCCAGTATAGACTGCCAATATAATAGTCTAATAGTAGCCAGTATAGACTGTCAATATAATAGTCTAATAGTAGCCAGTATAGACTGCCAATATAATAGTCTAATAGTAGCCAGTATAGACTGCCAATATAATAGTCTAATAGTAGCCAGTATAGACTGTCAATATAATAGTCTAATAGTAGCCAGTATAGACTGTCAATATAATAGTCTAATAGTAGCCAGTATAGACTGTCAATATAATAGTCTAATAGTAGCCAGTATAGACTGCCAATATAATAGTCTAATAGTAGCCAGTATAGACTGCCAATATAATAGTCTAATAGTAGCCAGTATAGACTGCCAATATAATAGTCTAATAGTAGCCAGTATAGACTGTCAATATAATAGTCTAATAGTAGCCAGTATAGACTGCCAATATAATAGTCTAATAGTAGCCAGTATAGACTGCCAATATAGTCTAATAGTAGCCAGTATAGACTGTCAATATAATAGTCTAATAGTAGCCAGTATAGACTGCCAATATAATAGTGTAATAGTAGCCAGTATAGACTGCCAATATAATAGTCTAATAGTAGCCAGTATAGACTGCCAATATAATAGTCTAATAGTAGCCAGTATAGACTGCCAATATAATAGTCTAATAGTAGCCAGTATAGACTGCCAATATAATAGTCTAATAGTAGCCAGTATAGACTGCCAATATAATAGTCTAATAGTAGCCAGTATAGACTGCCAATATAATAGTCTAATAGTAGCCAGTATAGACTGCCAATATAATAGTCTAATAGTAGCCAGTATAGACTGCCAATATAATAGTCTAATAGTAGCCAGTATAGACTGCCAATATAATAGTCTAATAGTAGCCAGTATAGACTGCCAATATAATAGTCTAATAGTAGCCAGTATAGACTGCCAATATAATAGTCTAATAGTAGCCAGTATAGACTGCCAATATAATAGTCTAATAGTAGCCAGTATAGACTGCCAATAATAGTCTAATAGTAGCCAGTATAGACTGCCAATATAATAGTCTAATAGTAGCCAGTATAGACTGCCAATATAATAGTCTAATAGTAGCCAGTATAGACTGCCAATATAATAGTCTAATAGTAGCCAGTATAGACTGCCAATATAATAGTCTAATAGTAGCCAGTATAGACTGCCAAAAGGTGTCGATCACTATTTTCAAGGGGTTAAGTGTAAAATTAAAATATTACGTCTTTAACAAAAGCCTGCTACTTACACAGTGACATCGCCGTGCTTCTTTTGTAGGTCTATAATTTGTTCCACTAGCCCCTTTTTTGTGAAAGGATTAATGTAACCCAGCAGAGGTACGCCCCAATATCCTGTAATTGTAGCACAGTAAGTGATATCATTAAAGAATTATAATGTAAAACTTGCAAAATAGGCCTACACAAACCAAAACAGGGACGACACAATATAAAGGCAAAAGAACTTATCAAAATTGCTATGGGGAAATAATAGCCTACCATGAAACATATAATTATAGTTTATATGCATTTTAATTCTTTCACGCTTTTATGACGCAGAGGTTGCCAGATTAGCAATAAGAAATAGAGTTCTCTCACTCTTATAATTACCTCTCCAAAATTAGTTGTCTGCCCACAGCTAACTCAAAGACAACTGCAGAGGTTGAAGTAATTAAACTAAAGGTTTCTAAATACCCTTGATAGTAACAAAGGCTTTAAAGTATCCCTAATAGGCTCAAAATCGCGTCATAAGCGTGAAAGGGTTAATAACACATACGAATATTTGGTTAAGTTAGTCCTCTAAAAATAATGTTCTGTAAACTACCATTGAAAGAAAACTGAAGATTAGGTGTAACTAAATTAAAATCTTTGAGGGGCATCCTAGGTACTTTAAAGCTTAAAATATGCTACAAACTATGTATATCGTGTGCTGTGCCTCAGAGGGTTGACAGCTAAAATATAATTTTAATAATGCATCCTCTATCTCTAGGTTTGCTAATTATCGTTTAACCGAACCTAACCTAACCTAACCTAACCTAACCTCATCTATTTCTAATTATGGAAGTATATCTCTGGAAATTAGTTCAAAAATATAATTTTCTATAAATAAACTACAGAACTGTATATATCATCTATGGGAAAGTAAGATCCATCTAAAAATCAATCCAGATAATAATAATTGCATAAAGAAAAACATAGGTGGTGAACAACTCTATATAATTGTCACGACGACGTATACAGACTAATAACACAAATAACAAAGCCACTCCAACAGCTTCCTCTCTCCAACACCCCTTCCCCCCTCTCTACACTCTTAAGAAAATAGGAAAAGTAGAAAGTAGCTACGAGATGCCGTTGTAAAGGCTGATCCCTCAATACCTTCACCTGACCTCTCCAACACTCCTTCTCACCTCTCTACACTCTTCAGAAAATAGGAAAAGTAGAATGTAGATATAAGGTGCCGTTGTAAAGGCTTATCCCTCAATACTTTCACCTGACCTGACCAGACTCACCCGGCGGGAGTCCTTCGGGTTTCTGCAACGCCTTCTTCAGCAGCATCAGCAGTAGTGCCAACAACACGGCCACCTCCACCCACATCTTGGATTAGGCTATAGTATTATCTGAAAATAAAATTATACCTATACTGTAAACAAAAGATCTTTGGAAGAGTAACATAATATTATCATCCTTGTCACGCTATTGACATATACTGTATAGGCTACTGTGTATATATATATATATATATATATATATATACATAAATATACATATACTGTACATATACATACACATATATATAAATACATAAATATACATATACAATATATAATATATATATATATATATATATATATATATATATATATATATATATATATATATATACACACAGGCATAAACTACAGGAGATCTGGAGTGGACGCGAAAATCGAACTTTGCAGTAAGGGACCCAAAATCGGAGAACGAACCCCCAAGTTCGAACCTCAAAACCGCGAAAAGGTGATCTTTTCGAGCAAAATTCCATTTTCGTGTCCAGTCCAGATCTACTGATATAGGCTATAGGCTACACACATTTAGCAGCATTAATTTTAGCTGTCAAAGGTATGCTATATTCCAATAGTTCTTTGATTATCGTAGATCCTTCTTAAGCAGAGTAAAATCGTCTAATGATAGCCAAAAGTAAATTAAAAGTACGTTAAAGTGTCCATAATATTCTGACCACTTAAAGGTATAATAATAATCTGTCCCTATAGAATAGAAATGTATATCACTATCAATATGCCCAATGATCTTATATATACTGTACCTTTGTCATACCATTTTTATAGCCTAAATAATTTACAGTAGCCTACTGGAGTGGATGTCATGGAATAGACAAGTAATAGTAGATGTCAAGGAATAGTAGATGTCAAGGAATAGTGGATGTCAAGGAATAGTGGATGTCATGGAATAGTGAATGTCAAGGAATAGTGGATGTCAAGGAATAGTGGATGTCGAGGAATAGTGGATGTCAAGGAATAGTGGATGTCATGAAATAGTGGATGTCAAGGAATAGTGGATGTCAAGGAATAGTGGATGTCATGGAATAGTGGATGTCAAGGAATAGTGGATGTCAAGGAATAGTGGATGTCAAGGAATAGTGGATGTCATGGAATAGTGGATGTCATGGATGTCAAAGAATAGTGGATGTCAAGGAATAGTGGATGTCAAGGAATAGTGGATGTCATGGAATAGTGGATGTCAAGGAATAGTGGATGTCAAGGAATAGTGGATGTCAAGGAATATTGGATGTCAAGGGATAGTGGATGTCAAGGAATAGTGGATGTCAAGGAATAGTGGATGTCATGGAATAGTGGATGTCATGGATGTCAAGGAATATTGGATGTCATGGAATAGTGGATGTCATGGAATAGTGGATGTCAAGGAATAGTGGATGTCAAGGAATAGTGGATGTCATGGATTAGTGGATGTCAAGGAATAGTGGATGTCATGGAATAGTGGATGTCATGGATGTCAAGGAATATTGGATGTCATGGAATAGTGGATGTCATGGAATAGTGGATGTCAAGGAATAGTGGATGTCAAGGAATAGTGGATGTCATGGAATAGTGGATGTCAAGGAATAGTGGATGTCAAGGAATAGTGGATGTCAAGGAATATTGGATGTCAAGGGATAGTGGATGTCAAGGAATAGTGGATGTCAAGGAATAGTGGATGTCATGGAATAGTGGATGTCATGGATGTCAAGGAATATTGGATGTCATGGAATAGTGGATGTCATGGAATAGTGGATGTCAAGGAATAGTGGATGTCAAGGAATAGTGGATGTCATGGATTAGTGGATGTCATGGAATAGTGGATGTCATGGATTAGTGGATGTCATGGATTAGTGAATTTATTCACGTATTTATTTAATATTAATAATAATATTATTATTATTATAATAATTAATATTATTATTTTGTTTTGGTTATGTTGTCCCTGTTCGGGTTCTGTCTCCAGTCGGCCACCCTCAGCTTTAAAAAAATAATAAAACAAAATTAATAATAATAATAAAATAAAAAATGGGGTATGTGCCAGAGTATACAGATAGATAGATAGAGAGATAGATGGAATAGCCAAGTCATGTAAAAAACAGATGTCATGGAATCTGTCATGAAAGTTGCCAGTCATCTACCACACGGCTTATTACCAGACTCCCAAGGTCATACGGTTCATACCCATGGGCTACAGCAGGGTTAAGAGGACAGGGGTTATTTTGGGGGTCTATATTTATTTTGGGGGTCTATATATATTTTGGGGGTCTATATTTATTTTGGGGGTCTATATTTATTTTGGGGGTCTATATTTATTTTGGGGTCTATATTTATTTTGGGGGTCTATATTTATTTTGGGGGTCTATATTTATTTTGGGGGTCTATATTTATTGTGGGGGTCTATTTATTTTGGGGGTCTATATTTATTTTGGGGTCTATATTTATTTTGGGGGTCTATATTTATTTTGGGGTCTATATTTATTTTGGGGGTCTATATTTATTTTGGGGGTCTATATTTATTTTGGGGGTCTATATTATTTTGGGGGTCTATATTTATTTTGGGGGTCTATATTTATTTTGGGGGTCTATATTTATTTTGGGGGTCTATATTTATTTTGGGGGTCTATATTTATTTTGGGGTCTATATTTATTTTGGTGGGTCTATATTTATTTTGGGGTCTATATTTATTTTGGGGGTCTATATTTATTTACATATTCATAGTTAAAAAACGTGTTCTCGCTAAACCTTCATCAAGCTCAAATAAACACTCCCTAGAACCCCTTCAAAATAAAGTGTACATTTTTCGATATAAAAATTTCCCGGGCCAACGGCCGGTTTCTCTTAAAGTGCAGACTCGCTATCGCTCGCCAAGAAAAATCAACACCTAAATGGCACGAAAGGTCTTGATTTTGATATAGAAATGGGACGAAAAGTTTTAAATCGACAAACTAATGGGTCGAGCGTCTTAAAATCTGAAAACTAGAGGGGCTAAACATGAGGAAGAAGGGGGACCAGAAAAACGACCAGGACAATATTCTCTGGACCTTGGGCTATAGTCCGTTCATAGCCCCCGTAACCCCTATAACCTCTGTAACTCAAGAAGGGCAACAGCAAATGGCCTGAAAATGTCCACACCTAGGCCTATTCCCTGGTTGACTCTTCCCAAAGGGTAGAAGTATTAGGTCGATTCCTCTAGTCGTTTTTTAGTTAATAGAGATTAGTGGTCGAGTTAATTATATTGAATAGGCTTCAGCAGTTGTTGAATATCAGAGAACAGTTGAATGTGAGAAGAAATAATTATAGCCTATATAGGAAAATGTACGTGAAGTATAGCCTATATAGGAAAATGTACGTGAAGTTTTATTTTGTTGACCATATATTCAATTCCAAAGACACAATGGCAAACTATGGAGCATATCTTTAAATTTGTATTTTAAGAATAATGACTAAAAACAAGGACTTAGTTTTGAAATTAAATATGAATAGTGTTTTGTTTGTCAGCTTGGTGACAAGGACAAGTAAAATCAAATGCACCTGTTCAACTGCAAATCATATGAAGACCTATACAAAGATCTGAGAGGCAGGGGAAATTTGAAGGAAATATTTGAACAACATTACTTGAAAAGGGTAGCAGATACTATAAGATTATTTTTATTAATCTCACCACCACACCCCCAATGAAATTAATTAAAGTATATATGATCCACCGGGATTCGAACCCGGGTTATCACACACATATTTTTGCCACCTTAACCATTACACCACCAGGTGTAACAGTTTTGAAAAGGAGGGATTCTATCATTAATTTGAGAAAACAAAAATAACCGGGTAATAAGAAGAGGGTTGATAAATAGAAAACAGAAAAGAAACAGCCATCGTTCAAAGAACGAACTCTTGGATAAGAAAGTGCGCCAATAACAACAACAAATACTGTCCCGTTTACTTTTTGTCGCTACTGTAAGCGATAATAATGAGAAGCGTTTGTCAGTACGGTAGCCTTGCAGTTACTGATAAGGGGAATCTGGGAGATCATGTTCAGTCAAAATTATAAGGACGCAAGTTCGGAAAAACCTTGTGGACAATTTGTGCTAACCCTAGAGAGAGGAATATTAACTCGACGCTTCTAATACATGAAGCTTAGAATAGCCTACAATCCATGATCTGTTATAGCCCAGAGGCTTCACAAATTGGCTTCAACCCTTCCTGTACCAGCGACGTCAGTTAGATTTTATTTTAGCTAAATTCAGACGTTTTTTTTTTTCTATGTGATTGAGGGAGGCAAAAGGCATAACTGCCTATAGCGAGTGCCTCCCCCATAGTTGAAAGAGTGACAGGGCCAACATCAAGGGACGTTCGAGCCAAAATGCCTGGACACACGGAGTTTGAAGCAATATAAGTCATAGGAAGAGGGAAAGACTGATTCTGAGAGAGAGTTCCAGAGCTCAGCTGTTGAGTAGAAGAAAGTTTGAGAGTAACGTTTCACTCTTGGGTTGGAGAGTTGCTCAGAGTAGGGGTGGGATTGAGTTGCAAGACGGGTACCACGTGCCCTACGTAAAGGAAGTGGTATGCACTGGGACAGCTCTGAGGAACACTGATTATAATAGTAACGATAGAATAGCGAGAGATGCAACATTGCGGCGGAGAGAGAGAGAGATTGCAGAGAGTTGGTGAGTGGACGGGAGTTAATGATACGAAAGGCCTTCCTTTCAACTTTGTCTAGGAGAGCGGTGTGAGAGGAACATCCCCACACATGTGAATAATACTCAATACAAGAGTGCACTATGCCCCTGTACAAAGCAAAAAGCTTTGCAGGGGAAAAGAACCCCCAAAGGCGGTTGAGCACACCCAGCTTCTGGGAGGCTGCCTTAGCAAGACCGGTAATATGGTCCTTCCAAATGAGAGCAGAAGAAAAAGAGACACCAAGAATATTGAGAGAAGATGAAGGGTTGATTTTTGTATTGTTGAAGAATAAGGGATAGTCTGCTGGGAGATCCTGACGGGTAGATAGATGGAGAAATTCGGTTTTGGAAGCATTAAAGTTAACAAGGTTTTCTCTGCCCCAATTGGAAATAGTATTTATATCAGAATTTAAGAGTTCTATGGCTTCATTATGTTTGTCGTTGAGGGATTGCTGGCTGGGGCGTTCTGAAAAACTAATGGAGTAGTGTATGGTTGAGTCATCTGCGTATGAATGGATGGGAATTAAGGTACAGTTAAGGAGATCATTTATAAAAATTAGAAAGAGAATAGGAGATAGGACAGAGCCCTGAGGAACACCGGAGTTTATAGGGTGAGGAAGTGAACAATGGCCGTCCACAACCGCGGCTATGGAACGGCCGGAAAGGAAATTAGAGACAAAGGCACAGATGGAGGGATAGAAACCGAAGGAGGGTAGTTTAGAAATTAAAGATTTATGCCAGACTCTATCGAAGGCTTTCGATATGTCTAGTGCAATAGAAACAGTCTCACCGAAGTCCCGAAAGGAGGATGACCAAGAGTTAGTAAGATATGAAAGAAGATCACCAGTAGAGCGACCCTTATTCAGCTTAGGAAGGATCTGTTATAGTTAAATGGGTTAGTTGAGATAGTTTGAAGAGGGTTTGAGGCCTTATAATTGAGAGAGAGAGAGAGAGAGAGAGAGAGAATGCCTCAAATAGCACAACGAACCACCGATTTATAAACAGGTAGCCTACCGGTAAACACTTAACCCCTGGAGGATCATGGTGGGTTTTGACAGCTTATTCTGGCTACCATCAGACGATTGTATACAGCTTAGGAAGGATCTGTGATAATTAAAAGGGTAAAGACTACCTCACTTAACCCTCTGCCTTCCATGTACCCTTCCCAAGTTAAATATATTCGTCTAATGATAGCCAGAAAACTGTCAACGCATCATGATCCTCACAGGGCTAACGTGACGATTCAGTTTAGCTCGGGATACCTTCAAAAACCTTGTCACAACTTAAGCCGGTATATCACAAGAGCGCTTTTCCCTCAACATTTGTGCTTAACACTGGTCTGGCAGCTTATGAGGTCAACATTTATAATATTTGGGCCGCCTAAATTCATCTATTATCAGTCTAGTTTCCGATACCAGTGCAAAATATCCCATAAATGTTACCAGAGAAGTGTTGCGCATCGAATGTTGAGTATAAAAGTTCTTGTGTGATACCAGCTGTATGTCCCTGAGAGTAGAGTACACTATAATACATAAAGCCTAGCCCAATATATTGTTCTATATGTATGGGGGCAGGAGGCTAGGAATCCTTCTGTTCAGGTTCTCTCGAGTAGGCCATCCCCAGCTGTGAGGTATGTGCCTGAGTATATATACTGTAGAGTGCCTATATATATGACAAAATGCAAACCTACCTGTAACAAGTGTCACCCTCAAAGTTAAACAAATTATAAGATATCTAAATTCAAGGTACGGTAGTCATCATAATGATCATATGATGCCTTAAATATAAAAGCGAACCACCGACATAGCCTATAAAGGTTAAACAAAGAGACCATCATGCACCCTAATTCGTAATAGCCTAGCTTCAAAATTGTCATAAACCCATGTCACATGTCCCTGTTTAGGCATACCGGTATATATATATATATATATATATGGGACATGTGACATGGGTTTATGACAATTTTGAAGCTAGGCTATTACGAATTAAGGTGCATGATGGTCTCTTTGTTTAACCTTTATAGGCTATGTCGGTGGTTCGCTTTTATATTTAAGGCATCATATGATCATTATGATGACTACCGTACCTTGAATTTAGATATCTTATAATTTGTTTAACTTTGAGGGTGATATATATATATATATATATATAGTCATGGTCCAGAATACAAGGAACCATTGTTATGTAATAAGAAGGATAGTGACCATTAACCATGTAACCTCTTCTGTAAAGGCGGCGTAATTTTAAGCCTATAGACGATTTTATGAAGCTTGGGATGAATATATGGTAGCTAAAAGAATTGAAAGAGTGTGTTAACCTTTATAATAGTGTGTTAACCTTTATAATTGAAATAGTGTGTTAACCTTTATAATTGAAATAGTGTGTTAACCTTTATAATTGAAATAGTGTGTTAACCTTTATAATAGTGTGTTAACCTTTATAATAGTGTGTTAACCTTTATAATAGTGTGTTAACCTTTATAATTGGTAGACATCCTTCCTAAGCTGAAAACTCATCTAATTAAGGAACACTCCGTTCTTAACATTAGGCTAACCCTCCATTACACACCCCAATGCACCATAATGAACTAATGAATGAAGGCATAATTATGATCCTCCCGGCATTTGAACTCGGGACACCACACCCAGAACAATATAATAAGCATCGAATCCATTACCCCACCAACACATAATAGGCTACCACAAACAATTATAATAAAACAGAATGTCACCGATACAGAATACCCAATAAACTAAAATAGCCTATGTGCATATTAAGACCTTTCGTGGCATTCACGTGTC
>CM064536.1:1207744-1313790 GCA_032716605.1 Paralithodes platypus
TCGGTCCTCAGTTAAAATTATTTAATATACAAACTTAATGAGTTCGATTTGCGTATGGTTTAGGCATGGATACATTGAACTGATTTATGCCTTGACCATATTTACAACCAAATATGTCAAAATATCCCAGTAAATTCCCGAATTCGAGGAAATAGTGTGGAAGTACAAATAAGCAACATGGTTCACTTTTTGAGCGATTTTTGCATGTATTCATTATTTTTCTAGTTTCCTCCCTAGACCTCCATCAAATTTAAAAAAAAAAAAAAAAAATAGATCCCCCTTCTACTGTAGGCTAGATTAATTTGTAAATTTTTCGGCAGAAAAATTTCCCGGCCGAAGGCCGGTTCTTCCAACATTACAGGCTGACTACCAGGGACAAACTCGACACCTAAATATCACGAAAGGTCTAAATGTTGACGAAAAAATGGGGCGAAAGGTCTTAAAATAGACTAACTAATGGGTCAAACATCTTACCATCTGAAAACTAATGGGGCTAAACATGAGGGAGAAAGGTGACCAGAAAAACGACCCATCTCCCCTTAATGTATTCATTCATACTAAATAAAGTCAATGGCCATACGTAGATGTGTATGAATATTGTGATTTTCGGTCACGTATGGGATATAATGTTCTAAATGTATACTATAGCTTTGTCATAGAGTATTATCACCACAATATAATTATGTCTTTACCGCTGCATATTAACCCCTTCAGACTCATACGACGCAGAGGTTGCCAGATTAGCAATAAGAAATGGAGTTCTCTCACTCTTATAATTACCTCTCCAAAATTAGTTTTCTGCCCACAGCTAACTCAAGACAACTGCAGAGGTTGAAGTAACTAAACTAAAGGTTTCTAAATACCCCTGATGGTAACAAAGGCTTTAAAGTATCCCCAATATTCTCAACACAGCTAACTCAAAGACAACTGCAGAGGTTGAAGTAACTAAACTAAAGGTTTCTAAATACCCCTGATGGTACCAAAGGCTTTAAAGTATGCCTAATAGGCTCAACACAGCTAACTCAAAGACAACTGCAGAGGTTGAAGTAACTAAACTAAAGGTTTCTAAATACCCCTGATGGTAACAAAGGCTTTAAAGTATCCCCAATAGGCTCAACACAGCTAACTCAAAGACAACTGCAGAGGTTGAAGTAACTAAACTAAAGGTTTATAAATACCCCTGATGGTAACAAAGGCTTTAAAGTATCCCCAATATTCTCAACACAGCTAACTCAAAGACAACTGCAGAGGTTGAAGTAACTAAACTAAAGGTTTCTAAATACCCCTGATGGTAACAAAGGCTTTAAAGTATCCCCAATAGGCTCAACACAGCTAACTCAAAGACAACTGCAGAGGTTGAAGTAACTAAACTAAAGGTTTATAAATACCCCTGATGGTAACAAAGGCTTTAAAGTATCCCCAATAGGCTCAACACAGCTAACTCAAAGACAACTGCAGATGTTGAAGTAAATAAACTAAAGGTTTATAAATATCCCGGAGGGTAACAAAGGCTTTAAAGTATCCCTAATAGGCTCAAAAATTGCGTCACGACGTGAGAGGGTTAAATAAGGGTGATGGCGGCCATCTTGGATCAGCTGAGAACTAATATTTTTCATTTTGTTACCGTAGTTTTCGTATTTTGTCATATTCTATATCAATACTAACCCTGCGGGGGTCTGGGGGCGGCAGCCCCCAGGTTATGTTAGGTTGTTAGGTTAGGGTAATGACAAAAGATGGTTTTAGGGGGCATGTTTAAATATTGCAAAATAATGGGTAAATATGAATTTCAAGAAGGAAAAGCACCTTAAAACACACTAATCAATGAAGAAACTGATGAGAAAAAGAATTATAATACAAAAAATACACACGTGACCTAAAATCCAATTTGACCCCTATTAATACTATAAACGCGGCTCAGGGCACATATATTTGGTAAAATTCACAGCAATGTAATGGAAAAAACATCCCTATATATTTATTTCACAGAATAGCCATTAAGGGGAGGCAGACCGTTTTCCTGGACCCCCTTCTCCCTATAATGTTTAGCCCCACTAGTTTTGAGATTATAAGACGTTCGGCCCATTAGTTTGGCGATTTTAACACCTTTCGCTCCATTTCGTTGTCAATTTTAATACCTTTCGTGCCATTTAGGTGTCGATTTTTTCCTGGCGAGCGACAGCGAGCCTGCAATTTTAAGATGAAACGGCCTTCGGCCGTGACATTTTTCTACCGAAAAATGTACAAATCATTCTTGAAGGGGGATCTAATGGATGTTTTTTTAAGCTTGATGGAGATCTAGGGAGGAAACTAAAAAAATAAAAATAATAATATATAAATAAATAGACCCCCAACAATGACCAATGACCATACATTGAATATAGTTCACGTCCAACCCTTTCTGAAGTAGTGTTCGTAAGGGGTGGTGGGGTGTTTTTCTGGTCCACTTTCTTCCTCGTGCTTTTGAGATATTTAGACATTCGCCCCATTAGTTTGACGATTTAAGACCTTTTGCCCCATTTCTTTGTCAAATTAAGACTTTTCGTGTTATTTAGGTGTCGATTTTTTCCTGGCGAACGATAGTGAGCCTGTAATTTTGGAAGAATCGGCCTTCGGCCGGAACATTTAGACATCGAAAAATGTACAAATTTATCTTGAAAGGGCGTCTAAGGGGTGTAATTTTAAGCTTGATGGAGGTCTATGGAGGAAACTATAAAACCCTCGATATCCCCTTAAGGGGAGACTGGCCGTTGTTTTGGTCTATTAATTAATTTATTCATATATATTTTTAATTTCCTCCCTAGATAAATTTGTAAATTTTTCGGTAGAAAAATTTCCCGTCCGAAGGCCGGTTCCTCTTAAATTGCAGGGTCGCTATCACTCGCCAAGTAATAATCGACACCTAAATGACACGAAAGGTCTTAAAATTGACAACGAAATGGGGCGAAAGGTTTAAAACGCCAAACTAATGGGCCGAACGTATAATCTCAATACTAGTGGGGCTAAACATTAGGGAGAAGGGGGTCCAGAAAAACGGTCTGCCTCCCCTTAAGCGTATAGAAAGTTATCTAGCTAACTCTAACAAACACCTCCTCCTCCTATTCATTTCACTACACTAATCAGCTGCAAGCACACTTCTTTCCAAAACACACACACACACACACACATATTGCATACGAGTAATGTAAACGCTACATGAGAGGCGGCCCAACTGCCATGGGACCAATAAAATCGTCTAATGGTTGCCATAATATATAACATAAAGAAAATTTAATGTCGGCAATACTTCCTGTACGATAACTCTAAACATAGTCACGAGATAAACACAAATCCTCCTTGCCTGACGTACGATTAAGCCACAGAGGAAGTCCAAGGTCATCATATATCAGTGTTATCAATTAAGTATCTCAGAACTACCAACCGAGAGACCACGAAGCAACATCAAGATTAGTAGTCGTGTGGAATAAATTACCATGATGTAATACACTATTGTGCTAGTTTGTGCACGTTGATTCTGGGGGATTTAAGGTCCGAGTTGCCAATTCAGCAACTTTACTGCTAGACCTAGAGATAATTATTTTGATGGAACGGCAGAGATTAACCCTTATCAACAAGATTAATAGCGCTATTCAGGATACTTAAAACATTTTTAAATGTTATTCAGAAGTTTGTGACATTATGCTAGTGATAATTTGTATTGTTTACTATACCGACATATTAGCGAGTTTTGAGAACTAATCTAGCGATATTTTAATTATCTGACAACCCTGTAAAATACACCCCTTCTTCTTCTTCTTCTATCGAACCCGCCAACTGTCCAACAAGCAAATAGTTGTGAGGAAGTGTTTGTGGAAGGTGGGTGTGCTGGATTTTCATTCATTTCAGCACGTAAGTTACCAATCTCTGAGAGATTTTTGATACTAGTAACCTGTTTTTATGTGTGTGTGTGTGTGAGTATCCTAGGTTCGAATCCACGGAGTACCACATGTATTCATTGTTTCATTAATAATGTTTATTTGTAAGGTGGGTTGGTGATGATATGAATTTATGTGTTTTTGCGTCAGTAGTGGAGTTTGTCTTGTCTCACGGCCTTAACACTATCTGAGCCGACGTTGTGTAGGTTATTACGTTTATTTACTTTAATTATTATTGGGGTTTTAGTTGTTTGTGCCATTTTCCAGCACATAGGCTATTTTAGTTTATTGGGTATTCTGTATCGGTGACATTCTTTTTATTATAATTGTGTGTGGTATGTGTTGGTGGGGTAATGGATTCGATGCTTATTATATGTTCTGGGTGTGGTGTCCCGAGTTCAAATGCCGGGAGGATCATATGCCTTCATTCATTAGTTCATTATGGTGCATTGGAGTTTGTAATGGAGGATTAGCCTAATGTTAAGAACGGAGTACTGTTCCTTAATTAGATGAGTTTTCAGCTTATATTAGGAAGGATGTCTACCAATTATAAAGGTTAACACACTCTTTCAATTCTTTTAGCTACCATATATTCATCCTAAGCTTCATAAAATCGTCTATAGGCTTAAAATTACGCCGCCTTTACAGAAGAGGTTACATGGTTAATGGTCACTATCGTTCTTATCACACCTAGCAGATGTTTTTGACTTCCCCTCTCTCTCTGTCATTCTCTTCCTCTCTGGGTCTACATATACTGCATTTGACATTGAAATTGCTTGAGAGTTTGATTGCAAGCATTTTATAGCGTATTATTTGCAGGCGTTCGGTAAATTTCTCACGATAACCAGGGTGTATGGTACATTTCTCACGATAATACAAGCAACAACGAAGCTTGGCGAAGATTGTGGTCTACAATATACCTTTTTATAATTGCATGTGACCTTGTAATTGCTTGAAAGTTTGATTGCAAGCATTTTATAGCGTATTATTTTCAGGCGTTCAATAAATTTGATAAATATATCAAAATAAGTCCTGTGGGACTATGAAATAGCTATTATTGGACAAGGACAATATTTTGTTCATCCCTCCACTGGAACATCAACAACAATGTCAACAACGTATCGCCGTCGGCAATCGTAAGATTCAGAGTCGTAAAGATTCCAGGACGAGCTCAATAGAAAATGAATGAATGAAATGAATGAGTGTGCAGTACTGCCAATACGTATAGCGACTTCCGCTAGATCTAGAGACCTTTACTTCGATCTAGCAGCAATGACTTACACTAGCGGTTTTGTTTTGAAATTTCAGAACAATTTCGAAGTGATATTATATGGATTTTGCCAATTCATATTTCTAGTGGTATTTATCATGTCTTACATCTAACAATATATGCTAGCGGATTTAATTTCAATTGGTAACCCTCCCGCTCTAGTCGGCTCCAAGAAAATCGATAATGGTGGCACTTTAGTAAACAGGTGATAAACAAAAACGCATGCGGATCGGTTTGGTGTATCGGTATTATGGTAAGTTGGCTACCTACTATTGTTTATACGATATAGTAAGTAATGATAAGTAAATTATTATATATTATATATAAAACAAAAACAAAATTCCTGCAAAGCAAGCGAAACAGAGAGAGAGAGAGAGAGAGAGAATGCAGAAACTGAACTGAAGAAAGAGTGAAAAAGATATAATAATACAGAAATATTACAAGCAAATAAATGAAATAGAGGGATTAGTTAGAGAAAATAATAATGAGAAATACATATACGGATGAGGAAGAGGGAAAGGGAGCACAAGAGAGGGAAAGCGAGCGAGCCAGAGAGACAGACAGACAGACAGGAGGAGTGAGAGAGATTAGAGAAAATAATAATGAGAATTACATATACGGATGAGGAAGAGAGAGAGAGACAGAGCGCGCGAGAGAGGGAAAGCGAGCGAGCCAGAGAGAGAGAGAGAGAGAGAATACAGAAATAAGGAGAAATAAGAGAAAAATAAGACCGATTACCAAAGGAATAGTAGACGCGCGAGAGGCCGAAGTCAGGCCAAAGGGAACGCAACCCAACGCGCCCGGGAAATAGACCAAAAAGTACCTCCTCTTCCTCACCTCTTCCCACCCTCCACACTCATTCATAACATCCATTCATAGACTTATATGGGGAGACGAAGAGTTGCTCTTTCCAAAAATGATAGTTTCGTTCGCATTGGAGCCATAGTAACGGCGCTAGGGCGAGTGAAATTGAGGGAATATTTCGGGATTATGCCCGCTGAGCGGTACAGTGTAAAATACCTTACCACCCGCTAAATAAGGGTTAATGGTCACTATCGTTCTTATTACATAAGAATGGGTCCTTGTATTCTGGACCATGACTATATATATATATATATATATATATATACCGGTATGCCTAAACAGGGACATGTGACATGGGTTTATGACAATTTTGAAGCTAGGCTATTACGAATTAAGGTGCATGATGGTCTCTTTGTTTAACCTTTATAGGCTATGTCGGTGGTTCGCTTTTATATTTAAGGCATCATATGATCATTATGATGACTACCGTACCTTGAATTTAGATATCTTATAATTTGTTTAACTTTGAGGGTGACACTTGTTACAGGTAGGTTTGCATTTTGTCATATATATATATACTCAGGCACATACCTCACAGCTGGGGATGGCCTACTCGAGAGAACCTGAACAGAAACAACATTTAAAGTTCCAGTTCTTAGTGTCCGAGCCCACTTTCGCGTTCCCTCGCCCCTTACTCTGTCTCGTATAGTAGATGAATTGTACAAGGGGAGAAGGATTCCTAGCCTCCTGCCCCCATACATATAGAACAATATATTGGGCTAGGCTTTATGTATTATAGTGTACTCTACTCTCAGGGACATAAAGCCGGTATTCCTAGCCTCCTGCCCCCATACATATAGAACAATATATTGGGCTAGGCTTTATGTATTATAGTGTACTCTACTCTCAGGAACTTAACCCTTGTTTAGCGGGCTAGGTGGTCTATTTGACCGTAGCGCCCAGCGGGGTGTTTTTACCCTAAATAGGGTTGTTTATGTGATCATTTTCATGCCTAAATAAGACCCAGAGCGTAAAACAAGTATCTATCCCTGAAAGGGCATAAACAGAGCTTTCCAATGACACCCCAACCATCCTTGTACGACCATTGGTTCTCTTGCAACGATCGCGCAACATGAGTGCAAAAACCATGTAATTAGGTACTTTCCCTACATAATTCCCTGTGTAGCGAGTGCGAGAGGGTAGAGGAAGGTGGGATTCTTGTCAGTAGGTCCGCCGCGGTGGTCTGGAGCAGTCATACGCTTGCTACGCTCCTCCCACCACTCATCTCTCTCTCTCTCAGCAACATTACGTGGTGAAAATGGCACACAACATAAGTTGTGAACCGCCACTTAGTCCATATTTATTTCACACGACATAAGTTGCGCGCCGCCAATTAAGGGTTAAAGCCGGTATCACACGAGAACTTTTATACTCAACATTCGATGCGCAACACTTCTCTGGTAACATTTATGGGATATTTTGCACTGGTATCGGAAACTAGACTGATAATAGATGAATTTAGGCGGCCCAAATATTATAAATGGTTTTTTTTTTTTTTTTTTTTTTTTTTAAGAGACAATGAACGGAGGAAGGAAAAACACAGATAAAACAAAAAGGTCCATGTGCCTAAAGGCATCCTCCATTCATAAAATGTTTGTAACAACTGGATTTAAACATTTGTTGATTGTAAGTTTGTGGAAAGCAATTCGAGGGAAGTGAATTCCAAAGAGTTGACCTCATAAGCTGCCAGACCAGTGTTAAGCATAAATGTTGAGGGAAAAGCGCTCTTGTGATATACCGGCTTAAGTTGTGACAAGGTTTTTGAAGGTATCCCGAGCTAAACTGAATCGTCACGTTAGCCCTGTGAGGATCATGATGCGTTGACAGTTTTCTGGCTATCATTAGACGAATATATTTAACTTGGGAAGGGTACATGGAAGACAGAGGGTTAAGTGAGGTAGTCTTTACCCTTTTAATTATCACAGATCGTTCCTAAGCTGTATACAATCGTCTAATGGTAGCCAGAATAAGCTGTCTAAACCAACCATGATCCTCCAGGGGTTAAGTGTTTACCGGTAGGCTACCAATTTATAAATCGGTGGTTCGTTGTGCTATTTGAGGCATTCTCTCTCTCTCTCTCTCTCTCTCTCAATTATAAGGCCTCAAACCCTCTTCAAACTATCTCAACTAACCCATTTAACTATAACAGATCTTTCCTAAGCTGCATATGGGTCACTCTACTGGTGATCTTCTTTCATATCTTACTAACTCTTGGTCATCATCCTTTCGGGACTTCGCTGAGACTTTTTCTATTGCGCTAGACATCGAAAGCCTTCGATAGAGTCTGGCATAAATCTTTAATTTCTAAACTACCCTCCTTCGGTTTCTATCCCTCCATCTGTGCCTTTGTCTCTAATTTCCTTTCCGGCCGTTCCATAGCCGCGGTTGTGGACGGCCATTGTTCACTTCCTCACCCTATAAACTCCGGTGTTCCTCAGGGCTCTGTCCTATCTCCTATTCTCTTTCTAATTTTTATAAATGATCTCCTTAACTGTACCTTAATTCCCATCCATTCATACGCAGACGACTCAACCTTACACTACTCCATTAGTTTTTCAGAACGCCCCAGCCAGTAATCAATCCCTCAACGACAAATGTAATGAAGCCATAGAACTCTTAAATTCTGATATAAATACTATTTCCAATTGGGGCAGAGAAAACCTTGTTAACTTTAATGCTTCCAAAACCCAATTTCTCCATCTATCTACCCGTCAGGATCTCCCAGCGGACTATCCCCTATTCTTCAACAATACAAAAATCAACCCTTCATCTTCTCTCAATATTCTTGGTGTCTCTTTTTCTTCTGCTCTCATTTGGAAGGACCATATTACCAGTCTTGCTAAGGCAGCCTCCCAGAAGCTGGGTGTGCTCAACCGCCTTAGGGGGTTCTTTTCCCCTGCACAGCTTTTTGCTCTGTACAGGGGCATAGTGCGTCCTTGTATTGAGTATTGTTCACATGTGTGGGGAGGTTCCTCTCACACCGCTCTCCCAGACAAAGTTGAAAGGAAGGCCTTTCGTATCATTAACTCCCGTCCACTCACCAACTCTCTGCAATCTCTCTCTCTCCGCCACAATGTTGCATTTCTCGCTATTCTATCGCTACTATAATAATCAGTGTTCCTCAGAGCTATCCCAGTGCATACCACCTCCTTTACGTAGGGCACGTGGTACCCGTCTTGCAACTCAATCCCACCCCTACTCTGTGCAACTCTCCAACCCAAGAGTGAAACGTTACTCTCAAACTTTCTTCTACTCAACAGCTGAGCTCTGGAACTCTCTCCCAGAATCAGTCTTTCCCTCTTCCTATGACTTAAATTGCTTCAAACTCCGTGTGTCCAGGCATTTTGGCTCGAACGTCCCTTGATTTTGGCCCAGTCACTCTTTCAACTATGGGGGAGGCACTCGCTATAGACAGTTATGCCTTTTGCCTCCCTCAATCACATAGAAAAAAAAAATGTGAATATAGCTAAAATAAAATCTAACTGACGTCGCTGGTACAGGAAGGGTTGAAGCCAATTTGTGAAGCCTCTGGGCTACAACAGATCATGGATTGTAGGCTATTCTAAGCTTCATGTATTAGAAGCGTCGAGTTAATATTCCCCTCTCTAGGGTTAGCACAAATTGTCCACAAGGTTTTTCCGAACTTGCGTCCTTATAATTTTGACTGAACATGATCTCCCAGATTCCCCTTATCAGTAACTGCAAGGCTACCGTACTGATAAACGCTTCTCATTATGATCGCTTACAGTAGCGACACAAAGTAAACGGGGAACATATTTGTTGTTGTTATTGGCGCACTTTCTTATCCAAGAGTTCGTTCTTTGAACGATGGCTGTTTCTTTTCTGTTTTCTATTTATCAACCCTCTTCTTATTACCCGGTTATTTTTTGTTCTCAAATTAATGATAGAATCCCTCCTTTTCAAAACTGTTCTTATAGTATCTGCTACCCTTTTCAAGTAATGTTGTTCAAATATTTCCTTCAAATTTCCCCTGCCTCTCAGATCTTTGTATAGGTCTTCATATGATTTGCAGTTGAACAGGTGCATTTGATTTTACTTGTCCTTGTCACCAAGCTGACAAACAAAACACTATTCATATTTAATTTCAAAACTAAGTCCTTGTTTTTAGTCATTATTCTTAAAATACAAATTTAAAGATATGCTCCATAGTTTGCCATTGTGTCTTTGGAATTGAATATATGGTCAACAAAATAAAACTTCACGTACATTTTCCTATATAGGCTATACTTCACGTACATTTTCCTATATAGGCTATACTTCACGTACATTTTCCTATATAGGCTATACTTCACGTACATTTTCCTATATAGGCTATAATTCACGTACATTTTCCTATATAGGCTATACTTCACGTACATTTTCCTATATAGGCTATACTTCACGTACATTTTCCTATATAGGCTATACTTCACGTACATTTTCCTATATAGGGTATACTTCACGTACATTTTCCTATATAGGCTATACTTCACGTACATTTTCCTATATAGGCTATAATTATTTCTTCTCACATTCAACTGTTCTCTGATATTCAACAACTGCTGAAGCCTATTCAATATAATTAGGCCAAAACTCGACCACTAATCTCTATTAACTAATAAAACGATTAGAGGAATCGACCTAATACTTCTACCCTTTGGGAAGAGTCAACCAGGGAATAGGCCTAGGTGTGGAAATGTACAGCCCATTTGCTCTTGCCCTTCTTGAGTTACAGAGGTTATAGGGGTTACGGGGGCTATGAACGGACTATAGCCCAAGGTCCAGAGAATATTGTCCTGGCCGTTTTTCTGGTCCCCCTTCTTCCTCATGTTTAGCCCCTCTAGTTTTCAGATTTTAAGACGCTCGACCCATTAGTTTGCCGATTTAAAACTTTTCGTCCCATTTCTATATCAAAATCAAGACCTTTCGTGCCATTTAGGTGTTGATTTTTTCTTGGCGAGCGATAGCGAGTCTGCAATTTAAGAGAAACCGGCCTTTGGCCGGGAAATTTTTATATCGAAAAATGTACACTTTATCTTGAAGGGGTTCTAGGGAGTGTTTATTTGAGCTTGATGAAGGTTTAGCGAGAACACGTTTTTTTTAACTATGAATATGTAAATAAATATAGACCCCCAAATAACCCCTGTCCCCTTAACCCTGCTGTAACCCATGGGTATGAACCGTATGACCTTGGGAGTCTGGTAATAAGCCGTGTGGTAGATGACTGGCAACTTTCATGACAGATTCCATGACATCCGTTTTTTACATGACTTGGCTATTCCATCTATCTCTCTATATATCTATCTATATACTCTGGCACATACCCCATTTTTTATTTTATTATTATTATTATTATTTTTGTATTATTTGTTTTAAAGCTGAGGGTGGCCGACTCGAGACAGAACCCGAACAGGGACAACATAACCAAAACAAAATAATAATATTAATAATTATAATAATAATAATATTATTATTAATATTAAATAAATACATGAATAAATCCACTATTATTTAATTTGACTTTATATTGTCCTTGTCCCAATTTTGGTTTGTTTAGTTTGCAAGTTTTACATTTTAATTCCTTGACATCCACTAATCCATGACATCCACTATTCCATGACATCCAATATTCCATGACATCCACTAATCCATGACATCCAATATTCCATGACATCCAATATTCCATGACATCCAATATTCCTTGACATCCACTATTCCATGACATCCACCATTCCTTGACATCCACTATTCCATGACATCCACCATTCCTTGACATCCACTATTCCTTGACATCCACTATTCCTTGACATCCACTATTCCTTGACATCCACTATTCCATGATATCCAACATTCCTTGACATCCAACATTCCTTGACATCCACTATTCCTTGACATCCAATATTCCTTGACATCCACTATTCCTTGACATCCACTATTCCTTGACATCCACTATTCCATGACATCCACTATTCCTTGACATCCACTATTCCTTGACATCCACTATTCCTTGACATCCACTATTCCATGACATCCACTATTCCATGACATCCACTATTCCTTGACATCCACTATTCCTTGACATCCACTATTCCATGATATCCACTATTCCTTGACATCCACTATTCCTTGACATCCACTATTCCTTGACATCCACTATTCCATGACATCCACTATTCCTTGACATTCACTATTCCATGACATCCACTATTCCTTGACATCTACTATTCCTTGACATCTACTATTCCTTGACATCTACTATTCCTTGTCTATTCCATGACATCCACTATCCCATGACATCCACTATCCCATGACATCCACTCCAGTAGGCTTCTGTAAATTATTTAGGCTATAAAAATGGTATGACAAAGGTACAGTATATATAAGATCATTGGGCATATTGATAGTGATATACATTTCTATTCTATAGGGACAGATTATTATTATACCTTTAAGTGGTCAGAATATTATGGACACTTTAACGTACTTTTAATTTACTTTTGGCTATCATTAGACGATTTTACTCTGCTTAAGAAGGATCTACGATAATCAAAGAACTATTGGAATATAGCATACCGTTGACAGCTAAAATTAATGCTGCTAAATGTGTGTAACCTATAGCCTATATCAGTAGATCTGGACTGGACACGAAAATGGAATTTTGCTCGAAAAGATCACCTTTTCGCGGTTTTGAGGTTCGAACTTGGGGGTTCGTTCTCCGATTTTGGGTCCCTTACTGCAAAGTTCGATTTTCGCGTCCACTCCAGATCTCCTGTAGTCTATGCCTGTGTGTATATATATATATATATATATATATATATATATATATATATATATATATATATATATATAGACTATATATATAAATATATATAGATATATATATATATATATATCTATATATATATATATATATATATATATATATATATATATATATATATATATATATATATATATACAGTATATATATATATATATATATATATATATATATATATATATATATATATATATATATACACAGTAGCCTATACAGTATATGTCAATAGCATGACAAGGATGATAATATTATGTTACTCTTCCAAAGATCTTTTGTTTATAGGCATAATTTTATTTTCAGATAATACTATAGCCTAATCCAAGATGTGGGTGGAGGTGGCCGTGTTGTTGGCACTACTGCTGATGCTGCTGAAGAAGGCGTTGCAGAAACCCGAAGGACTCCCGCCGGGTGAGTCTGGTCAGGTCAGGTGAAAGTACTGAGGGATAAGCCTTTACAACGGCACGTACCTTATATCTACATTCTACTTTTCCTATTTTCTGAAGAGTCAAGAGTGTAGAGAGGGGAGAAGGAGTGTTGGAGAGGTCAGGTGAAGGTATTGAGGGATCAGCCTTTACAACGGCATCTCGTAGCTACTTTCTACTTTTCCTAATTTCTTAAGAGTGTCGAGAGGGGGGAAGGGGTATTGGAGAGAGGAAGCTGTTGGAGTGGCTTTGTTATTTGTGTTATTAGTCTGTATACGTCGTCGTGACAATTATATAGAGTTGTTCACCACCTATGTTTTTCTTTATGCAATTATTATTATCTGGATTGATTTTTAGATGGATCTTACTTTCCCATAGATGATATATACAGTTCTGTAGTTTATTTATAGAAAATTATATTTTTGAACTAATTTCCAGAGATATACTTCCATAATTAGAAATAGATGAGGTTAGGTTAGGTTAGGTTCGGTTCGGTTCCACGATAATTAGCAAACCTAGAGATACGAGGATGCATTATTAAAATTATATTTTAGCTGTCAACCCTCTGAGGCACAACACACGATATACATAGTTTGTAGCATATTTTAAGCTTTAAAGTACCTAGGATGCCCCTCAAAGATTTTAATTTAGTTACACCTAATCTTCAGCTTTCTTTCAATGGTAGTTTAAAGAAAATTATTTTTAGAGGACTAACTTAACCAAATTTTTGTATGTGTTATTAACCCTTTCACGCTTATGACGCGATTTTGAGCCTATTAGGGATACTTTAAAGCCTTTGTTACTATCAGGGGTATTTAGAAACCTTTAGTTTAATTACTTCAACCTCTGCAGTTGTCTTTGAGTTAGGTGTGGGCAGAAAACTAATTTTGGAGAGGTAATTATAAGAGTGAGAGAACTCTATTTCTTATTGCTAATCTTGCAACCTCTGCATCATAAAAGCGTGAAAGAATTAAAATGCATATAAACTATAATTATATGTTTCATGGTAGGCTATTATTTCCCCATAGCAATTTTGATAAGTTCTTTTGCCTTTATATTGTGTCGTCCCTGTTTTGGTTTGTGTAGGCCTATTTTGCAAGTTTTACATTATAATTCTTTAATGATATCACTTACTGTGCTACAATTACAGGATATTGGGGCGTACCTCTGCTGGGTTACATTAATCCTTTCACAAAAAAGGGGCTAGTGGAACAAATTATAGACCTACAAAAGAAGCACGGCGATGTCACTGTGTAAGTAGCAGGCTTTTGTTAAAGACGTAATATTTTAATTTTACACTTAACCCCTTGAAAATAGTGATCGACACCTTTTGGCAGTCTATACTGGCTACTATTAGACTATTATTGGCAGTCTATACTGGCTACTATTAGACTATTATATTGGCAGTCTATACTGGCTACTATTAGACTATTATATTGGCAGTCTATACTGGCTACTATTAGACTATTATATTGGCAGTCTATACTGGCTACTATTAGACTATTATATTGGCAGTCTATACTGGCTACTATTAGACTATTATATTGGCAGTCTATACTGGCTACTATTAGACTATTATATTGGCAGTCTATACTGGCTACTATTAGACTATTATATTGGCAGTCTATACTGGCTACTATTAGACTATTATATTGGCAGTCTATACTGGCTACTATTAGACTATTATTTTGGCAGTCTATACTGGCTACTATTAGACTATTATATTGGCAGTCTATACTGGCTACTATTAGACTATTATATTGGCAGTCTATACTGGCTACTATTAGACTATTATATTTTGGCAGTCTATACTGGCTACTATTAGACTATTATATTGGCAGTCTATACTGGCTACTATTAGACTATTATATTGGCAGTCTATACTGGCTACTATTAGACTATTATATTGGCAGTCTATACTGGCTACTATTAGACTATTATATTGGCAGTCTATACTGGCTACTATTAGACTATTATTGGCAGTCTATACTGGCTACTATTAGACTATTATATTGGCAGTCTATACTGGCTACTATTAGACTATTATATTTATTTTGACAGTCTATACTGGCTACTATTAGACTATTATATTTATTTTGGCAGTCTATACTGGCTACTATTAGACTATTATATTTAGATTAGGAAAGGTTTACGGACATCAAAGGATTAATTGAGACAGTCTTTAAATTTTCCCTTTTAATTCCCACAGATCCTTCCTAAGCTTTATTGAATCGTCTTATGGTAGCCAGAATAAACTGTCAAAATGCGTTATGATCCTCAAGGGGTTAAGTTGTTGTCAAATGGCCATTACTGAATTATATTCCTGATAATGTATTCTATATTTCACTATCCATCCATCCATCCATATACAGTACTCATGCATGCACACACCCCATTTTCTCTTTGATTTTTTTTTTTTTTTTGCTGGGGGTAACCAAATCGAGACAGAGCCCGAACAGGGACAACACAACACAACAACAAAAACACAAAAACAAAACACAAATTCACACACATCCAGGTCGCCCAAGAGAAGACCCAGAGACCAGGGATCACCAAGGGCACTCCAGCATTCCCCCCGGCCCCCGACCTCCCGGAGAAGTTCCGGCGCACCACAGTGCCCACCTACCACGCATCCACGCATACTTCATATATACCGGCTCCCTGGGCCAGGCGTCTGACTATTATCTAGTCCAACTGGCTCCCGACCCCCTCTACCAAACGACCAAGTTTTCACTCATCTATTCACTAACATTCTCCATTCATTCCTATTTATTACCACTTCTCTTGCCTACCCCCCCCCAAAAAAAAGGGGGGGGGTGATGTGCCAGAGTATATAGATAGATAGGTACTGTAGTTTGCTATAGCCTACCCAAATCTTAGTACTGGTACATTTTTTTGTTAAACCTTATTTTTATTTATTCATGCATTTGTTTTCATTTATTATTCTTTACGGTCGACATCCTTTTTACTTTATTCCGGCTACTACTAATCGATTATATTCAGTTTAGGAAAAATCTCTAGCAATTATAAGCCTTCGAAATATCTCAATCGACCCTTTTAACTACTGTAATGCCCTCGAAAATGTCCCGCACCCACAATAATACTAACCCGAGTTGGCGTCAGGTATAGCTTAAAATAGTCGTAGATGGTAAGTCCAATAAACTCATCTCGAGAAACTATCACCGTGGTTCTTAAAAATCGGACTAAGGTTGCTATACTTTAGTACGTCCGTGGTAGTACAGTGGGTTAGCGCGCGGGCCTGGTGGTGATGGTGGTGCGTTACTAACCAGGGTTCGAACCCCACCCAAGGCATCTCAAAACCTGTGGGTTTTTAGGGGGGTTAAATTCCCTTCAGAGGTTCGTACCCCGCGCCAGGTACCAGGAATGGTTGTTGTTGTTGTTGTTCCCCAAGCTGCCTGGCCGAACAGCCCCAAGGCCCTGAGCAAGGCTAAGGCCATAACCGAGCGCCCCCACAGAACCCTCGAAAGCCTGGGTGACCGAAGCCACTCCATGGCGGGGAGCTGAGGAGGGTGCGGAAATGCCCGGGAAACCAAAGCCCCACCCAGGGCCCTGTGTCCCTCAGCAATTATGAAGAGAAAGTTGAGGGGCAAGGGAAAAATGTGACGCTTTGGCTTCCAATCTTGGTAGATTGGGAGGTCAATCCACGTTAGAGACGCCGTCACTTGAGATCTAGAAAATATATAAGTAAAAGGAACAGTCAGAGTAAGCTATGGGTATGGCAGAGATTGCTCAGTTGTCACTCTAATAGACCAGCCCATCACCACCAGGAATGGTTGATCCTAAAGGTAGCCTGGGGATATTTCATTCCTATTTAACCCTGGTAAAACCTAGCATTTCATTTAATGTGGTTTGAGAGGGGTTGAATTTGGACTGATTTTATTTTCGGGAGAGACATGGATGGGATTTCGAGGAGTGGTTGAAGTTGAGAGGTTGATTATGTTGTTTGGGGCGAGAGAGTATTTTGGGGTTTAGCCAAGGTGGAAAATGTTTTGTGGTTGGATTGGGATGGGAGTGGTATTTTGTCGAGCGGGATCTTTGGGGGTGGAATTTGGGGCGGGTGGGGTAACGGTGAAGAGGGGGGTAAGATAGGGCAGAAAAAGGAGGTAGGGGTTATGTACGGGGGTGATTGTTCGTTCTGAATGTGGTCGTGAGAGGTTAGGCTGGCAGGGTGGGAATTGGTGGAGGTTGAAAGTTTAGCTGGGCTCATGATGGTGGGGGACCGACTGGTGAGCAGGTGTTCGGTACGCATGAGGGGGGGGAAATCACTTTGGTGGGGGTCACGCGTGAGGGGGGGATTAACGGCGCGTGTGGGAGGATCAGAGTGGTGGGGTGTGTCGGTGGCAGTGACGGTTTGTTTAGAGGTTATCTGGGGTTGGTAGGTTTGTCTGTCATGAGGGGGTGAGTCAAGTGTGGGGTTTTGAAGTTTATTAGGGGTGTGAATTGTGGGGGGTGGAAGGGAGCTACTGACGGAAAACTGTCACAAGGGAAATTTTGTTGGTGGGGGGATAGCTGAGCATTTCTGGGGGAAGGGGGGGAACATGGTTGGGTTCCTAGGTCGTCACGCGTGAGGGGAGGATTAACGGCGCGTGTGAGGGGATCAGAGTGGTGGGGTGTGTCGGTGGCAGTGACGGTTTGTTTAGAGGTTATATGGGATTGGTGGGTTTGTCTGTCATGAGGGGGTGAGTCAAGTGTGGGGTTTTGAAGTTTATTAGGGGTGTGAATTGTGGGGGGGTGGAAGGGAGCTACTGACGGAAAACTGTCACAAGGGAAATTTTGTTGGTGGGGGAATAGCTGAGCATTTCTGGGGGAAGGGGGGGAACATGGTTGGGTCCCTTGGTCGTCACGCGTGAGGGGAGGATTAACGGCGCGTGTGGGAGGATCAGAGTGGTGGGGTGTGTCGGTGGCAGTGACGGTTTTGTTTAGAGGTTATATGGGATTGGTGGGTTTGTCTGTCATGAGGGGGTGAGTCAAGTGTGGGGTTTTGAAGTTTATTAGGGGTGTGAATTGTGGGGGGGTGGAAGGGAGCTACTGACGGAAAACTGTCACAAGGGAAATTTTGTTGGTGGGGGAATAGCTGAGCATTTCTGGGGAAGGGGGGGAACATGGTTGGGTCCCTAGGTCGTCACGCGTGAGGGGAGGATTAACGGCGCGTGTGGGAGGGTCAGGGTGGTGAGAGGTGAGCGAGTTAGAAAACGGGATTTGTTGGGGGGACTGCGGCGGGTTGGTGGGGGAAGAGTTAGGTGTAGAACAGGGGTTATTGGTAGAGGACTGATGTATTGATTTGGGGTTGTTAACAGGACGAATTTGGGGAATTTTCTTGGTGTCAGTCTCGGTCTGGTTAAAGGTTATGTGGGACTGGGGAGGATTAGTGGGGGCAGAGTTAGGCATAGGACATGGGTTATTGAGGGAGGAGTGATGTACTGATTTGGGGTTGTTAACAGGACGAGTTTGGGGAATTTTCTTGGTGGCAGTCTCGGTCTAGTTAGAGGTTATCTGGGACTGGTGAGTTTGTTTGACATGAGAGGGCGAGTCAAGTGTGGGGTTTCGAAGTTTTCTAGGGGTGTGAATTGTGTGGGGGTGGAAGGGAGCTACTGACTGAAAACTGTCACAAGCTACTGACGGAAAACTGTCACAAGGGAAATTTTGTTGGTGGGGGAATAGCTGAACATTTCTGGGGTCATGGGGAAAATATGTTGTGGTAGGCCTACATAGGTAGGCATAGCTAGAATACGGGGCTTGTTGGGGGGCTGCAGAGGGTTGGTGGGGGAAGAGTTAGGTGTAGAACAGGGGTTATTGGTAGAGGACTGATGTATTGATTTGGGGTTGTTAACAGGACGAATTTTGGGAATTTTCTTGGTGGCAGTCACGGTCTGGTTAGAGGTTATCTGGGGTTGGTGGGTTTGTTTGACATGCATAGAAAAAGGATGGGGTTTATGGGGTAACACAATTGATGGAAGATGATCGTTGGTGGATGGCTGGGCAGGGGAAAATTTAGGGATGGTCAGAGAGGATAGAGGCAAGGAAGAGTACATTGGGGTTGGACTTTCACCGGAAGTCATTTTGGAAGGGTGCACGGAGTCTTGGATAGGGGCTGAAGGGTTGGATAGGGGATTCATCGAACTGAGTAGGCATTCTTCTCTGATGGAGAGCATATGTTCTTCGAATAAGCCATACGGGTCGAGATGGGCGGTGATGTGGGGTGGGAGGATGTTTAACAATGCGGTGAATAAGAGTTCATTTTGATGGTCGTAATCTTCATAGCTATACGTGGTCCTCACGTATCTGTAGAGTTGTATGAGAGTCACATTTATATCCCCTTCATACTTGATCTCGTCGACTTTTATTATTTTTGGGGCGACGGGGGAACCCAAAAGTGGATCTAAGGTCCGGATCACGAAGGATCGAAACTGGTTCCAGGTAAACTCTGGCGTACACTGTGTCACAGTTTGGCGAATAAATTCTTTCCAGGTAGGCTGATCAACAAGTTGGGAAACGGCTTCTCTCAACTGTATAATATCCGAAATTGCAACTGCGATTTTTTGCGGTCATTATGAAGTACCACATCGTACACTGGCTTTATTATGTCTAAGTAAGTGGTGATATCAAACGTGTTTACATCATACTTGGGAATGTGTGCGAGTGGCTGAAAATTTTGCGATGTTGTCATGCTTCTATTGTTCCAAACTTGCAGTGTAATGCAACCTTTTATCCGAATCAAGAACCACCGCTGCCGCCAATGTTATGCCAGGTTTTACCAGGGTTAAAATTAATAGGAATGGGAATTATCCCCAGGCTACCTTTAGGATGAACCATTCCTGGTACCTGGCGCGGGGTACGAATCTCTGAAGGGAATTTAACCCCCCTAAAAACCCACAGGTTTTGAGATGCCTTGGGTGGGGCTCGAACCCTGGTTAGTGACGCACCACCATCACCACCAGGCCCGCACGCTAACCCAATGTACTACCACGGACGTACAAAAGTATAGCAACCTTAGTCCGATTTTTAAGAACCACGGTGATAGTCTCTCGAGATGAGTTTATTGGACTTACCATCTACGACTATTTTACGCTATACCTGACGTCAACTCGGGTTAGTATTATTGTGGGTGCGGGACATTTTCGAGGGCATTACACCGGTGTAATGCCCTCGAAAATGTCCCGCACCCACAATAATACTAACCCGAGTTGACGTCAGGTATAGTGTAAAATAGTCGTAGATGGTAAGTCCAATAAACTCATCTCGAGAGACTATCACCGTGGTTCTTAAAAATCGGACTAAGGTTGCTATACTTTTGTACGTCCGTGGTAGTACAGTGGGTTAGCGCGCGGGCCTGGTGGTGATGGTGGTGCGTCACTAACCAGGGTTCGAACCCCACCCAAGGCATCTCAAAACCAGTGGGTTTTTAGGGGGGTTAAATTCCCTTCAGAGGTTCGTACCCCGCGCCAGGTACCAGGAATGGTTGATCCTAAAGTTAGCCTGGGGATAATTCCCATTCCTATTTAACCCTGGTAAAACCTAGCATTTCATTGGTGGCAGCTAAGGAACGTGACCAGGTAGCTATGTGGAGCACCCGTCACACGAACCCTAAAAACCATATTGAGATAGCTAATGCAAAAAGGCTACGATACCCTATGACCTTACGAGGCTAGGGACTAGCCTAACTAAAAAGGAATGTGGTGTAATGCCCTCGAAAATGTCCCGCACCCACAATAATACTAACCCGAGTTGACGTCAGGTATAGCGTAAAATAGTCGTAGATGGAAAGTCCAATAAACTCATCTCGAGAGACTATCACCGTGGTTCTTAAAAATTGGACTAAGGTTGCTATACTTTAGTACGTCCGTGGTAGTACAGTGGGTTAGCGCGCGGGCCTGGTGGTGATGGTGGTGCGTCACTAACCAGGGTTCGAACCCCACCCAAGGCATCTCAAAACCTGTGGGTTTTTAGGGGGGTTAAATTCCCTTCAGAGGTTCGTACCCCGCGCCAGGTACCAGTAAAGGTTGATCCTAAAGGTAGCCTGGGGATAATTCCCATTCCTATTTAACCCTGGTAAAACCTAGCATTTCAACTACCACAAATCCTTCCTAAATTTAAGCTGCATAAAATTGTTTAAATATAGCTAGAGTAAAATAGAACAGACATCTTGGGTACAGAAGGGGTTAATTCTTTTTCTTGCTGCAGCTGGCGTATGGGGAATCAAGTTATGATCTTCCTGTACGACTACCACATGACCAAGGAGGCCTACCTTAAGCCGGAGTTCACGGACAGACCCGACTGGACGATCTTGACATTCGGAGAAAAACCCATCGCCGGTCAGTCTGCATTGGTTTATTTTTGTGATAATTTTTTTTATTTCATAATATTGTTTTGCTAAAAGTTCAATGCATTATTTCCATATACCGGTACCGTACTGTACACTGTAGTGATTTTTATATGTTTTTTTTATTATATAATGTGCGGTTTCTATTTTTGTTTGTTTGTTTTTCATGTTTAACAATGTACAGTACAGTAGTTACTTTAGTTACAATCATATTTTGTACTTTAGTTAATATATACAGTATAATTATGTATTATTTGTATTATATAGTTAGTTATTGGGTTAGCTAATTAGTCTATTTACCTATTTATTTCCATCTATCTATTGCCGGATGCCGTGATCCCCAAAGGGGTGGCCACGAACGAAACATCCCCATTCACCTCTGTCCCCAGTCAGTCAGCGTCCCTCCTCCCATCCAGCACCGCTTTCACGCATATACTTCATAACTCCATCCTTCCACCTCTCCCTCTCTGGCCTTCCACCTCACTCTTGTACACTCTCTTATAGTAATTTTCTCGCTTCCCACACGTTCCACATGGCCGAACCATCTCGAGGTGTTCCTTTTCACACTTTCCAGCACATTTACATCCACACCACACCCATCTCGTACTTCCTTATTTGTCTGTCTATCCCCCCATGTAACTCCAAACGCACTTCTCAAGTGACTCATTTCCACCCCTTTCACTCTTGGTTTGAGTCTCTCCACCAATGTCCATGCTACACTCCCGTAAGTCAATATCGGGATTACCACACTGTCATGCAAGGACTTCTTTACTTCCATGCTGACCACCCTATTTCTTGTTACTGCTTTCAGCATTCCTACAACCCTCTTCCCCTGTTGCACCCTTGTAGGAATAGGTTTTTACATCATACCTGAAAGAGGAGTTTTGGAGCTCCGATCTTACTTTCAACCATCTTAACAATTTTACCAACACACCTAAACTTCGTTAGATGCTGAAATAGCCTCCCGAAAATATGCCCTGGGCTGGGATTGAACTTGGGACCCTTAGGCAGTCACTCTACCAGTTAGAGCAAGAAAGATATCTCACTTGACCTGGTCGAATCTGGTTCTGTTTAGGCTAACCTATTTTTACTGACTTAACACCCTCTCCTGCACTTCTTTATCCATACTCCCATCTTTACTCAACACACTGCCCAAATATAGTACATAAATGAGCTGACATTCTCCATAGCATGACCGTTCAACTTCACCTCACACTCTGAGGCTTTTTTTTTTTTTTTTTTTTTTTTTTTATGTGATTGAGGGAGGCAAAAGGCAGAACTGCCTATAGTGAGTGCCTCCCCCATAGTTGAAAGAGTGACAGGGCCAAAATCAAGGGATGTTCGAGCCAAAATGCCTGGACACACTGAGTTTGAAGCAATTTAAGTCATAGGAAGAGGGAAAGACTGATTCTGGGAGAGAGTTCCAGAGCTCAGCTGTTGAGTAGAAGAAAGTTTGAGAGTAACGTTTCACTCTTGGGCTGCACCCCTTTCAAAGACCATAACCTTACTCTTTCCCACATTTATCTTCAGATTCCGTTTTTCACACACTATTCCAAGCATATTTGCCAGACCCTGCAACTCCCATTCACTATCACTCATCAGAACTGTATCGTCAGCAAACAGCAGTACAGGTAGCTTCCACTCATTTCCTTCCCTTATCAGCGGTACACCAACATCCACTGTCTTCCTTGTATTTCTTTCATGACTCTATCCATATATATATTGAACAGCCATGGGGATATCACACACCCTTGCTTTAGCCCAACATTCAGATAAAATGACTCGCTCTGTTCATTCTCCTCACGTACTGACGCATTAGTCAGTAGGCCTACACATAGCCAGATAACATTTCAATATGTATTGCTCTCCAGGTATTATGGCTACAAACGGAGCTCGATGGCACAATAACCGGCGCTTCAGCCTGCGTCAATTGAGGGACCTAGGGATGGGCAAGTCCAAGCTGGTTGATGCCGTCCACACCCAGGCTAAGTGGCTGGTGGAGGAGCTCAAGAAACAGGCAGACAAACCAGCACCAGTACCACACGCTCTGAATGTTGCTATTGTCAACATTATATGGCAGATGGTGGGAGGTAAGTCATGAAGTCATTATAAGTACAGTACTGTATTGGTGTTATTTCCACATAGCGATTTTGATAAGTTCATTTGCCTTTAGATTGTGTCGTCTCTGTATCGGTTTGTATATTTTTCAAGTTTTACATTATAAATTGACAATGCCATGAACACCCGCTGCGGAGGCCCACCTTAGCAGCGTCTACAGAAGACGGAATCACCCCAAGTAAACCCAAGTAAGTAAGTAAACATGATGAAAATATTAGTTCATAGGATGCCACTCACTCTGGTTTTCTCTTCAGGTAAGAATTGAGGGTTTCAGAGTATGTCGCCACTAAATGTATTGTGTTTTTATAATATTAATATCTTAAGATGATATGCATATATTATCCATGTTCAGTGTTATGCCCGGTCCAAATTGGAACTCGAGATATTCTGAGTGCAATGATTAACTCTCTAACTGGAGAAGTATACCTTTAACTTTAATAAAGAGACAACACGGCAGGAGAATAAGTACACAGGCGACAAGTTAACATGGGTTTTATTCACTTTACACCTGGTTCATGGAGGAGCAATATATTCAATCCTGGAACACTGAGATCATCAAATGGCAACAATGGTAAATAGAGCATACAATAATAATAGGATTAGCAATTATAAGGCAAGAGTCGAACAATGGGTCCGGACTCAATTTAACAATAACTCCTCGGATACAATTATAGAGTATCCAAAATAGTGGAGGCTTACCTCCCACTCAACTAGATCTCAAGTAAGACCTCAGCAAGGTAACAAGAGTGCAGTAATGGCAGATGTCGTCTGGATCATACTATGATGTCCCCGGCAATAGTGACGTTAACTGACTCTAAAGCAACAATGACCAAGTGGTCATCAACAATAAGGTGGGCTCTGAAAGGCTCACAAATGAACTGAATTCTACAGGTGTGTTAGATCTCACCTGGCAAGATTATTTATTCTAAGACTACTTGTGTGGGCAACTAGCAAGATGCGGAAGGCTGATACAACAATCGTCGGGAGCTGAGATAGAGTGAGATCTATTCGAGTTATGAACCTGACAGAAGGTTAAGTGAATGAGGCTAGAAGTTATACAAGGGAACAAGGTTACGTGTAAATATGTGTGTATGTCATATGCAGTGGGTCTTGTATAGGCACGCCCCCTCTGACGGGCTAAGGGAGACCAATAACCCGGGAATGTGCGTATATAAGGATCCCCTGCTAGTTATGTCTAATGTGTCCCGGCAAGTGGGCAGATTAACGTCAATTTAAGTAGAGAGAGGAAAGCCCTCTCGCGAGACGTTATTTAGTGAGAACCCCTGAAGATAACTTCAACCACTACCCTGAGACAATCTATACCCATAAACCGTAGTAAGGCACTTAAAGGAGAGCGGGAGTGAAGAGGTGCCGTAGATCGAGGGAGAATCCAGTGGTCCAGGAGGGCGGCTGGGCGTGGTACTTCCGGATGTTGGTCCGGGATTAGGCTGCACTCCTACGTCCTTACAGCTCCTTGTCCCTCTGCGCCTACCACGGGAGACACCCGGTTTCCTCTTGCACTCCGCGTGAGCAGGGACTTACTAAGAGTATGCCGGAGTTCTGCTACAGGGTTTGGTGGGGGATTATGGCGACTAGCATAATGGTCTGTATAGAGTTGCAAGCAGTCTATCCAGTGACACTATGGTCAGTCTAAGGTTTGGGACAATTAAATTACTCCCTTGCAATCTCCTCTGGATCCACAAGACTAATACAGTAAATAGAGGCCAGTGAAGGTGGAGCCCAAAGTGGGTTGCACAATCTAGTCCTCTTCCTGAAGGGGGGAACCCGACCTGGTCGTCTCTAAGTACTGCACTATCCTTATAATCCCTGGAAAGGAACAAGACAGGAATCCTTATTTACTTGGTCTATGCACAGCATCGAAGGCCAGGAAGGTGGGGCCCAAAATGGGTTGCACAAGCTAGTCCTCTTCCTGAAGGGGGGAACCCGACCTGGTCGTCTCCGATCACTGCACACAGCTTCAAGTGTGAACACCAGCTATTCTGGCTGCTTTTACCCAGGTAAAAAGATACCAAAGGCAAGCTTAGTTACTGATGTCCAGACTGGCTGAGTACTTGTGAATATTCTTGCCCAGACTTAAGGCGCCTGGCTTGAGAGGATCAAAGGCGCTGGGGTGGTGTCCGCGCGTGGTGGTTAGGTCCTTGTAGTCCTGGGAGTGGTGCGCCTGGACTTTTGGCTGGCCCTTGTAGATGTAGCTGGAGGAAGATTCCTCAGGGCAGATCTGTACACATTATGGGGTGATGGCTTCCTGGTGGGAAAGGAAGCGGATGAGTTTCTTACAATGGATGATGACTGATTCTGGGGGTTAAGACTTATTGTTGGCTGGAATGATAGGCAAGTTTTGGTTTATGAGTGACTTTAACCCGGGACAATGGTTTAGATTGAATGGATGCAAGAGCTTTAGGTTCCTTGATAGGGGATATGAAAGGTAATCTGGGTAAGAGAGGTTTTGGTTCTGAAAGAGCTTTAGGTTCTTTGATAGGGGATATGAAAGGTAATTTAGGTAACAACCTGGTACCACCTGTGGTTGTGTAGCTAGGTTGAGGAGTTACTGGGCTGGCTGAGGGGGGTTTGTAATAGTTACCCTGCGATGGTCATTTTCTTTGGCTCTGGTGATTAAAGAAAATGACTCGGCGTGGGTGACTGGTGTGGTCCACTCGGGACGGACGTGTCCCACTCGTTCCATCGTTATCTTGGCTATACGGGCAGGGGCAGGGTTGTCATGGGTCTGGATGGCAGGGGGGAGGCTGTCCGAAGGCTTAGTTGGTTCTGTCGCATGGCTGTGACAAGCTGGAGATGCGGTAACACCGTTCCTAGACCGCATCTCATTCAGTATCATTTAACTTTGTGGTTTCCTCTTTAGTCAATTTTGTAATGGTTATTTCTTCATCAATTTTTTAACCAGTTTAATGAAATATAATAACCCACATTAATAATATCTTGTATTATGTATTGTCCAAACCAATGTTTTATCTATCTCTCTATCTACCGGTATCTATCTATCTATATACTCAGGCACATACCCCATTTATATTATTATTATTATTATTTTGTTTTTATTATTTTGTTTTTTTTACTTATTCTAATTCCCTCTTTCAGGCCACCAGTTTGACATCAATGATATCGAGTTAAAGGTGTTTGATGAAATCTTTAATGAATTTGTTTCTGCATTCAACAACATGGCAATTCTGGACTATATGCCTTGGATCCTCAATATCTTACCCAAGAGCCTGGCTGAGTGGATGTTCCAAGGTAACATCGTAGAGAGAACCAAGGATAAATTTGTTACATACTTCAAGGTAGGTATTTATAGATTGTGTTCTATTAATTATAAATTATAATTTTGCTTAAGCGTTGTTTCCACATAGCGATATTGATAAGTTGTTTTGTCTTTTTATTGTGTTCGTCCAAGTTTTGGTTTGTTTATTTTGCAAGTTTTACATTATAATTGAAGGTTACTTTGCGGTATTGATGTTTTAAATCACATTGCGTATGTATGTACTGTATGTATGTATGTATGTATGTAGCCTACTGTACACTCGGATGTCATGTAGTCTCTAGCCCACTCATGATAATTCATGGACCCCCTATACTGTACATACAATGGTTTACCGTCATTCATGGACCCCCTATACCGTACATACAATGGTTTACCATCATTCATGGACCCCCTATACTGTACATACAATGGTTTACCGTCATTCATGGACCCCCTATACTGTACATACAATGGTTTACCATCATTCATGGACCCCCTATACTGTACATACAATGGTTTACCATCATTCATGGACCCCCTATACTGTACATACAATGGTTTACCGTCATTCATGGACCCCCTATACTGTAAATACAATGGTTTACCATCATTCATGGACCCCCTATACTGTACATACAATGGTTTACCGTCATTTTTCCATTACATGCATTGTAACGGCTCAGACGGGGTTGCCTTTCAGTAGTTGGAGTATACTGTAGTACAATAAAGTCCCGCCACAGCACTGCCCCACCAAGTCATTGCTGTGACTGATGTTGGTAGCCTATAGTGCTAACTGTGCCTCAGCAAGACTCAACAGAGTCCCCCTTCAGCACTTGCACCTGCAGTATCTGCAACCACACCAGCCTTAACAGTGTTACACAAAGACAGCACCATAACAAGACTCTACTGTATATATATTAGGCAATTTGGTCTATATTTTTGTTATGCAATTTTAGCTCTGGATAGATTTATGGATAGAACTTGCTTTTCAATAAACAGTACTATATTCAATTTATTGTTTTGTAGTTGATATAAAGAAAAAATATTTTCTTCAATTTGTTGCCAGAGATATACTGTACTTCCATAATTAGAAATGTGTGAAGTCCACAAACTTATATGAGTGGGCTAGAGACTGGCATCCGACTATACTAAGGCACATACCCGGTACATCATTGCTGCGGGATGCTGATTTGAGATGGAGCACGAACAGAAACAACAAAACTAATATAATATTTAAAAAATTCCCACATATCTAGGTCACCCAGAATTAGACCCTGAGCCAACATTTTGTAGTGCAGTAATGTCAATCGTATAAGTACAGTACAGTACTGTAGTTTACATATGTCTACAGTTTACAAATATTTCATCAAATAATATGAAGACCATCAAAACTAATATCAGTAATACATTTGGAACTAATTATTCTATGTGTAAATGTAATAAAAATGAAAAGGTACAATACTATTACCCAATACTGTACAAGATATTTGAAATGCTAGGTTTTACCAGGGTTAAATAGGAATGGGAATTATCCCCAGGCTACCTTTAGGATCAACCATTCCTGGTACCTGGCGCGGGGTACGAACCTCTGAAGGGAATTTAACCCCCATAAAAACCCACAGGTTTTGAGATGCCTTGGGTGGGGTTCGAACCCTGGTTAGTGACGCACCACCATCACCACCAGGCCCGCGCGCTAACCCACTGTACTACCACGGACGTACAAAAGTATAGCAACCTTAGTCCGATTTTTAAGAACCACGGTGATAGTCTCTCAAGATGAGTTTATTGGACTTACCATCTACGACTATTTTACGCTATACCTGACGTCAACTCGGGTTAGTATTATTGTGGGTGCGGGACATTTTCGAGGGCATTACACCACATTCCTTTTTAGTTAGGCTAGTCCCTAGCCTCGTAAGTTCGTAGGGTATCGTAGCCTTTTTGCCTTAGCTATCTCAATATGGTTTTTAGGGTTCGCGTGACGGGTGCTCCACGTAGCTACCTGGTCACGTTCCTTAGCTGCCACCAATGAAATGCTAGGTTTTACCAGGGTTAAATAGGAATGGGAATTATCCCCAGGCTACCTTTAGGATCAACCTTTCCTGGTACCTGGCGCGGAGTACGAACCTCTGAAGGGAATTTAACCCCCCTAAAAACCCACAGGTTTTGAGATGCCTTGGGTGGGGTTCGAACCCTGGTTAGTGACGCACCACCATCACCACCAGGCCCGCGCGCTAACCCACTGTACTACCACGGACGTACAAAAGTATAGCAACCTTAGTCCGATTTTTAAGAACCACGGTGATAGTCTCTCGAGATGAGTTGATTGGACTTACCATCTACGACTATTTTACGCTATACCTGACGTCAACTCGGGTTAGTATTATTGTGGGTGCGGGACATTTTCGAGGGCATTACAATATTTGTTTTACTTATTTTGTTCAGTTTTGGCATCATAATAAGTTCTTCAAAAGTGGCTCCCTTGCAAAATCTAGTAACTATAGTCTTTTTATTTTAGCTTGAAAAAAATAGAGCTCCCCACTCTAAATCGGGGAGCTGAGGAGGTGCGGAAACGCCCTGGAAACCAAAGCCCCACCCAAGGCCCTGTGCTCCTCAGCAATTATGAAGCAAAAGTTGAGGTGCAAAGGAAAAATATGACGCTTTGGCTCCCAGTCTGCCAACCTCTAGGTCGGCAGTAGGGAGATCAATCCACGGAAGAGACGCCGTCACTTGAGATCTAGAAAATATGTATGTAAAAGGAACAGTCAGAGTAAGCTATGGGTATGGCAGAGAACTCTCAAGGGGTTAATTGAAATGGTTGCATTATAGAAAGTGTCATTTTAAGACCTTTCACCCAATTTCCTTGTCAATATAAAAGACCTTTTGTGCCTTTTACGTTTCAATTTTTTTACTGCCGAGCGATAGCGAGCCTGTAATTCTAGGAAGAATCGGCCGAGACATTTTTCTACTGAAAAATGTACAAATTCATCTTGAAGGGGGGGTCTAGGGGTTATTTTAATTAAGCTTGATGGAGGTATAGCGAGGTTACTAAAAAAATTATCTATCTGTCTACAGTATCTATCTATCTATTATATACTCAGGCACATACCCCCCCTTTTTTTTTATCTGAGGGTGGCCGTCTCGAGACCTGTAAATACATAGATAAATAGAGTAATAAATACCCACTACCCCCTTAATTGTCATACAGAAAGTGGTAGATGATCACCGCAGCAACCTGGACCCCAACAACCCGAGGGACCTCATCGACAGCTACCTGGTGGAGATGGACCAGACCCAGGACGACCCAGCCTGCACTATGGACGGTCTGTTGTCACCCATTCTACTACCGGCCTTGTAACTCTATTCTGGCTACTATTAGACCATTTTATTCAGTTTAGGAAGGATCTCTAGCAAATACAAGGCTTCAAACTATCTCAATCAACCCTTTTAACCACCACAGATCCATCCTAAGCTGCATTAAATAGTCTAAATAGTATAGCCAGAATACATTATACCAGACATCACCGGTACAGAAAGGGTTAACCCTTGCAGTACTTGTGCCATCCTTTTAACTATTCTAGCTACTATTAGACTATTTTATTCAGCTTAACCCCTTCTATACCGGTGCTGTCCTTCTAACTCTATTCTGGCTACTATTAGACTATTTTATTCAGCTTAACCCCTTCTATACCGGTGCTGTCCTTCTAACTCTATTCTGGCTACTATTAGACTATTTTATTCAGCTTATAAAAGGACTCGACCCATTCAGTACTGGACTACAGGTTTCCCTCGATTTATGAATGGGTTACGTTCCTGAAAACCCGATCTTGAATAGAGAAATTGTATAGCGAACCCTAGAATTAATGGGGTGAATGGGGATGCGTTCTGGGACCAGCCAAAACCCAAACCCAAACACCTAAACACTTATAATAATATCATAAATTGGGGCATGGTATAGTGAGGGAGACATGTACTGGTGCCGGCCTTCTAACTCTATTATGGCTACTACAGTATTAGACGATTATATTTAGCTTATCAAGGGCCTCCAGCAATTAACAGGCTTCGAACTATCTCACTTAACCCTTTTGACTACAACAGATTCTTCTTAAACTGCACAAAATACACATTAGAGGTATGATCTTTTATAGTTTCTTTTGGCTATCATTACTAATAGCTAAAATACACTGTCCAAACACATCATTATCCTGAAGGGGTTAACACTGTCATAACTGTGTTGGTGGTGTAATGGTTTAGATGCTTATGTTCTGGGTGTAGTGTCTTGAGTTCGAATCCCGGGAGGACCATATGCTTTCATTAGTTTATTCAAGTACATTGGGGTTTGTAATGGATGATTAATGTTAAGAACGGGGTGTTACTTATTACCCCTGTGCATATGTGAAAGTACATTGGAGGACACACATTTTGTCCCTTTCAGATTCTTGTTTAAATGAATCCCTGAACTGTTTCTCCTTTGCATAAAAGAATGACAAGATGACGTGATTCGGTCTGGGATTGCTACGTAAATATGACAGCATTTTAGAATACAAAATATCCTATTAAATATTAATCACATATTACTGCAGACAATTGTACGATCAAGAGCACTAATAAGGTTACAGTAATATGAACATAGTTTGAGCTTATTTGGTAAAGTACCAAAGCATCTGGTCTATAATACAACAATCGTATCATTTGTGTTGGATACTGATTCAAATGGTTGAATAGCTATTAGTGCTCATGAATGTACAGTGGCGCTAATAACTCATGTCTAAGCTGTCATTACGTTTGGCTCGCTCTGTGCTGTATTAATGTCTATCAGATGTTGAATAGGGTGGGTATGTGTAGGAACATTTTTGTATATCTCACTCAAAAAGATGAAATTAGGCCTATGTGTAAATATTACTGATACCAATTATTTATCAAAACTTAATTGGTGCCGAGAGATCACTTATTAAGCCGACTGTACACATGTCATTAATCTTATATATACTGTACTGTACGTACATGTTTAAAGAGAATGTGGTTGCAGTCTTAAATTTTACTTTGGTACAGTACAATAGAGTCTTGCCACGACACTGCCCCATCATGTCATCACTGAGGCTGGGGTTGGTATAGTGATAATTGTGCCTCAGCAAGATTTAACAAATTCCTCCGGCACCACTTGCCCCTGAAGTATTCCAAGAAAAATACTCACATTACGGAGAAAGGATTTTACTGTATTGACACAGCAGTTTGACTCTCTCTCGAGTCGTCTGAAGAGAATACAAATGGTTGTGTTGTTACAAGAAAACTATTATTTATTCTTCATGTGTATATAATTTGTCCATTAAAGTTTTCATGGCACCGAACGTCTTTCCTCCTAATCTTCAATAAGTTTACAGAGAGAGATCTGATCTTCCTCCTCATGGACCTGTTCACGGCCGGGAGTAATACAACCAAAGACACCATCACCTTCCTCCTCATGGACCTGTTCACGGCCGGGAGTAATACAACCAAAGACACCATCACCTTCCTCCTCATGGACCTGTTCACGGCCGGGAGTAATACAACCAAAGACACCATCACCTTCCTCCTCATGGACCTGTTCACGGCCGGGAGTAATACAACCAAAGACACCATGATCTTCCTCCTCATGGACCTGTTCACGGCCGGGAGTAATACAACCAAAGACACCATCACCTTCCTCCTCATGGACCTGTTCACGGCCGGGAGTAATACAACCAAAGACACCATCACCTTCCTCCTCATGGACCTGTTCACGGCCGGGAGTAATACAACCAAAGACACCATCACCTTCCTCCTCATGGACCTGTTCACGGCCGGGAGTAATACAACCAAAGACACCATCACCTTCCTCCTCATGGACCTGTTCACGGCCGGGAGTAATACAACCAAAGACACCATCACCTTCCTCCTCATGGACCTGTTCACGGCCGGGAGTAATACAACCAAAGACACCATCACCTTCCTCCTCATGGACCTGTTCACGGCCGGGAGTAATACAACCAAAGACACCATCACCTTCCTCCTCATGGACCTGTTCACGGCCGGGAGTAATACAACCAAAGACACCATCACCTTCCTCCTCATGGACCTGTTCACGGCCGGGAGTAATACAACCAAAGACACCATCACCTTCCTCCTCATGGACCTGTTCACGGCCGGGAGTAATACAACCAAAGACACCATGATCTTCCTCCTCATGGACCTGTTCACGGCCGGGAGTAATACAACCAAAGACACCATCACCTTCCTCTTTTATTATCGGCTTTTTTTCTCTCTGGGTGTGGTGTCCCAAGTTCAAATCCTGGGAGGACTACAGTATATGCTTTCATTAGTTTATTCAAGTACATTGGGGTTTGTCATGGATGATTAATGTTAAGAATGGGGTGTTCCTTAATGTCTTTGGCTTGTATCCATTTGGCCCCATTCAGCCTACTGTTTTAAGACGTTTATCCCCATCCAGGTGATGATTTCTTCCGCATTGTATGGAGAAATCCGGCTTTACCGGAGAAATTTTTCTATAAAAAAATGTACAAATTTAGCCTGCTGTCAAAGACATTATAAAAAATATGCTGGCCAGCGGTATCGACACTTGGATGGGTATAAATTTCATGAGACAGTAGGCTGAATGGGGCCGAATGGATACAACCCAGAGAGAGAGAGGAAAAAAACGAGGTGGGCCCCTTAAAATATTTATGGCACCGTACGTCTTCAATACATTTTCAGAGAGAGACCTGATCTTCCTGCTGATCGACCTGTTCACGGCCGGGAGTAACACAACCAAAGACACCATGACCTTCCTCTTCTACTACCTGGCCAACAATCCCAAGGCCCAGACCAAGATGCAGGCAGAAATAGACGACGCTCTGGGGGGCGCTCTTCCTACGCTGGACGACCGGAGAAGGTTTGTTGACTTGTACATGTACTGTACAATCGCCTCCATTCGTAATTCTTTTTGGTGTTTCCTATGGTTATTTTTGCATTTATAGGTAGAGAATTGTTGTTGTTCCTTAGGCTGCCTGGCCAAACAGCCCCGAGTCCTTAAGGAAGGCCATGGCCGAGGTAGGGCTTTCCCACATGGCACTCAAGGAGTGTAGATTATGTTGTTGGCTTAACCCCTCCAATCCCAGAGACGACTATAGTCTTCAGTAGATAAGTAACTCCCCAGTCCCAGCGACGGATATAGGCTAGTCGTCAGTAATGTACTTTCCTTGTACTGTAACTGCCTTTACAAGGCTGTACCAGTTACCACGACCGTTTAAGCACTGCTCCCATTATGGCAACACTTCTCAGCTTATATGAGACCCACTGAAAGGTGGGAGGGCCAGTGTTGCCTTATCTCTGGAGGTGGAAAGGTGGTCTCTCCTGCCATTTTGGCCACATTGCTTGGGACTGCTGTGGACTTTTATTACTGTATCCTACGGTACAGTACGGGTTAAGTGATTGTATGGAATGCAGCCTTCTATGCATTCCACACAATCACTCACGCCAAAAACAGTTAACCAGACTTGATGCTATGAATATACACTCTAGGATAATAATCGTGGCCTCAACTTCTCGAAGCTATCTTGAATTGAATCGTACATTCTCATAATTTGTTTAGCCTACTATTTATAATTTGGTGGTTCGTTTGGCTGTTCGACTGTTTATATTGGCCTTTATACCTTAGAGTGTACACTGTAAAAATAAAACTTTTAATTGTAGCAGTATGATGGACATAAAGGTGCTTCAATTGTTTGTGTGCTAATTTGAACATAAGCGATTCTCTATTACTTTTGCAACTTTAGGGGACACAAATTATCTTACCTATGTGGTGGTTTTGTGTTCTTTTATTTCAAATGTTATTTTATTAGCGTTATTTCCACATAGCGATTTTGATTAGTTATTTTGCCTATATCTTGTGTCTTCCCAGTTTTAGTTTGTTTAGTTTGCAAGTTTTACAATATAATTATTTTTGGTTATATTTGAACACACAATTCTTATAGTGTAGGACATGACTTTTTACTATCTATGTCTATTTACTCAGGCCCATTCCACATTTTATTTTATTTTTATTTTATTTTATTTTATACTGGGGGTGGCCGACTCGAGACAGAGCCTGAATAGAGACTTTTTACCAAGACTACATTTTCCAGGATGCCCTACACTGACGCTGTGATCCACGAGGTGCTGCGTATGTCCTCCCTGGGTGCTTTCGGGGTGCAACACGTGGCGTCCGCTGACATGATCATTGGTGGATACCGCATTCCAAAAGTCAGTACATTTTAAGCGTGGGTTGGATTGTTTAGGTTGCGTTGAGAAACCAAGGTAACCAAGCTTTAACCCCTTCTGTACCTGCAATGTCTTTTAAATTTTATTCTAGCTATACTTAGACAACTTTATGCAGTTTAATAAGGGCCTCCAGCAATTAACACTTATGTTGCGGCACTTGACATATGACAATTGCTGGAAAAACTCCATTTATTGGTCACCAATTTTCCCATGGATTTTTTTATTTTTCCCTGTTAGTTTTCATCAATATATAGTGTTTAGAAATAATTAGAACCCTCGGCGAAACCGTTTTCCCTATTATACAACGATCTTAAGACACGCCACCCGCCACCCGATACTGGGGAGGGCTATGAAGTACAGGGAAAATGAGGGGTTAAATGCGTAAAACGTCGATACAAACGTATTCAAGCAAAACTTGGCTCAGGTTTGAAGGTATTTCAAAGGCCTAAAACCCAATATTTCGAAAACCCGAGCCAAGTTTTGGCCAAAGCTGGCTCGGATTTTGCGAGTTTGTAGACAACAAAATGACAGTAACCTCATTTAGAAATTTGGCTCAGGTTTCCCAAAATTGCAAACCCATAAAACCCGAATTTTGGAAAACTCGAGCCAGCTTTTGGCCAAAGCTGGCTCGGATTTTGCGAGTTTGTAAACAAACAAATGCCAGTAACCTCATTTAGAAATTTGGCTCAGGTTTCTCAAAATTGCAAAGCCATAAACCCGAATTTTGGAAAACCCGAGCCAGGTTTTGGCCAAAGCTGGCTCGGATTTTGCGAGTTTGTAGACAAACAAATGACAGTAACCTCATTTAGAAATTTGGCTCAGGTTTCCCGAAATTGAAAAGCCATAAAACCCGAATATTGGAAAACCCGAGCCAAGTTTTGGGAAAAGTTGGCTCTGATTTTGCGAGTTTTAAGAGTAAACAAATTACACTAACCTAATTTCGATTTTTGGCTCATGTTAAGCTATCATAGTGTTTACAAGCCTATACCCCTTTGAAAGGACATTAGCCTAACCTAACCTTACCTAACCTATCCTAGTATTATGGGTGGGGGCTGCCGCCCCCACACCCCCGCTATTTGCATCTTTGACAGATTGTTTGTGTATTGGTCTGTGAAAAGGGGGTAATTGTTTAGTGTATGGCCTGGTAAAGAAAATTGATTTTTGAGCACAGACTAAACCAAATGTTCACTACTGTATTTACATAGCTGGTCATTAACCTAACCTAACCTAACCTAACCTAACCTAACCTAAGGTAACCTGGGCATCCTGGGGGCTGCTGCCCCCAGACCCCCACTGGTCTTGGGATGAAAAGTGATAAAAAACACATATCTCTTACCTCATTATTCAAAGTTTTGTATTTGGTTTAATATACACTTCCCAGGTCATTTGAACAGTTCTATTGATTCTATGTATCATATAATACACCATAGAATACGTTTTTAATAACTAGAAAAAAAAAGAGGACTTCGATTAAACAATTACGGAAATACCTTAAAACACGAGCCAAGTTTTGCTTACATAATTTTGTTTTCGCAGTTTTTAAACCCGCGAAAATATGAAAGCGTAATTGCATACCTTATTGAGATGTGGAGGGAGTAGGTGGGGAAGAGATGCGTCCACTTTTTCGACGAGGAGTTACGACGAGTAGTGGTTTTATTTCAAAACCAATAATGACCGCATCGCCACTGGTCTGCCGGTTCATAATAGTAACATTCGTTTGAGCAGAGTTTGCAGGAAACAGAGGTAGGCAAACAACCATGGTCAGTACAAAACCTTAAGGGCTGCACTATTGTTCCTTGTAGTGTCAATAATCACTGAATGTGGGAGGGGTGAACAACCATTACAAGCGGCATCCATGACTAAAGTGAGGAGAGACTTAAATGAAGGTGTGTATCTGTGATTGGTTCAGTGCAATGACGTAATCAAGGTCAATAAACTCACCTGATAGGTTGCTGGTTGTATGCGTGACGGAATCGACGGAATCTATGATTTTTTTTTGTTTTTTGTTTTTTAAGAGACAATGAACGGAGGAAGGAAAAACACAGATAAAACAAAAAGGTCCATGTGCCTAAAGGCATCCTCCATTCATAAAATGTTTGTAACAACTGGATTTAAACATTTGTAGATTGTAAGTTTGTGGAAAGCAATTCGAGGGAAGTGAATTCCAAAGAGTAGTAGCTCTGGGGATAAATTAATTCTGATATGCAGAAGTTCTGCATTGTGGAGGAGAAAGTGTAAATTCATGGGCGCTCTCAGCTGCCCTAGTTCTACGGGGAAAGATGTGGAGAGGCGGCACAATTGAAGCAAGTTCCTCGGAACAATTACTGTGAAAATATCTGTAGAATAATGCTAGGGATGCAACGTTTCTTCGTATGGATAATGTAGGAAGGTCCTGTGTGATTGCAGGGTTATTGATTAATCTAATAGCTTTATTTTGAATTTTGTCCAACTGCCTCAATGCAACCACTCCACTTCCACCCCACAGAGGTGAACAGTAATCCATCTGAGAACGCACATGACTTTTATATATTACGGCCAACTGCTCGTCAGTGAAGAATTCTCGAACTCTGTACAGGAGTCCCAGTTTTTTAGAGGCATTCTTAGCAATGCTTCTAACATAATGTGTCCAGCTCAAGTTAGTAGTTAATGTTACACCGAGAATGTCAATACTAGGGGAAGTGGGAATATTTACATCATTAAAAAATATAAGGGAGTCAGTGAGATTCTGTCGGTTAGAAAATTGAATGTACTTGGTTTTCTGTGCATTAAAGGAAACTAGATTCTTTTGTCCCCATCCATTAATTCTAGAAAGGTCCTGGTTCAGAGAAATTGCAGTGTTTATTTTTGAATTTGTAAGATCGGGTTGGGTGAAAGAATTGGTAAATGTGAAGGAACTGTGGAGTGTTGAGTCATCTGCGTAGGAATGTATTGGATTATGAGTGGTAGATATGAGATCATTGATATGAATGAGGAACAAAATTGGGGCCAAAACTGATCCCTGGGGAACACCAGCATTTATTGAGTGAAATTGAGAATAAAGACCATCTACCATTACACGTATTTTTCTGTTATGAAGATAAGAAGAAATTAGTGGAACTAATGATGCAAGGCCGTAGTGTGACATCTTCGACAATAAGGATTGATGCCAGACTCTATCAAATGCCTTTGATATATCCAGTGCTATTGTATGTGTTTCACCACGTTGGTCTGTAGCTTGGTTGATTTGATGCATAAGAAGGCAAAGCATGTCTGCAGTTGATCGACATCGTCTAAAACCATATTGCCTATCACTGATTAATTTATTATTCTCAAGATGCTTAATTATGTGATTATTTAATATAATTTCAAAGACTTTACCAAGAGTGGAAGTTATAGCTATTGGTCTGTAGTTTGATGGATCTGAAGAGGCACCTTTTTTAGGAACTGGATGGATGTTTGCTTCTTTCCAGGGTACTGGGAAACATGAGGTATGAGTACACAGACGGACAAATTTTGCCAATACAGGAGCGAGCACCAAGGAGCAATTCTTAAGTACTATTGGAGGAATTTCATCTGGACCAGGAGCCTTATCTACTGAGAGATTCTGCAAAATAGTTTTGACATGTCTGGTGTGGATCTTAAGTGAGGGAATTTCAGGCGAATTAAAATTAAGTACAGGGACATCTTGATTTATTTCATCTAAGGTTGAGTTGGTGGAGAAAATATCCGCAAGAAGGTTAGCTTTACCTCGTGGGTCACTTACAAGATTGCCAGTCGGAGATTTTAATGGTGGAATGGATGAAGCAGTAGTGAAGTTGGATTTAAATGAGTTAAGAGTAGACCAAAATATTTTGTTATCATTTGGATTATTTAGAAGTTTATTTGCCTGCTTGTGGAGAAAGTTTGATTTAGTTAGGTTTAATACAGTTTTGGCATGATTTCTGATGTTTCTAAAGTAATTAAAGGCTTCATGTGTTTTTGATCTTGTGTATGCATTGTAGGCTATTGCTTTTTGTTCAGTTACTCTAGCACAATTATGGTCAAACCATTTAGGTGAATTAGATCTTTTACTGTACTTTTGATAAGGAATAAAAGTTTCCATTCCAATTTTTACAAAATCTTGTATGTGGCTCAAGGTGGAGTGTGCATCATTAGAAAAGAAAGAGGTCCAGGGAATATCAATAAAGAAACCCTGAAGACCCTCCCAGTCTGCCCTATCATAATGCCATTTAGTCACCAAAACAGGTTCAGAGTGGGAAGGTGTGGTAGGTGATAGACAGGTGGCCTGTATCAGACAGTGATCAGAAGATCCAAGCGGGGACCTCACTGTAACATCATAATTTTCTGAATTGGTTGTTAAAAATAAGTCCAGTAGGTGGGAATTATGATTAGGATTATCTGGTACATGGGTGGGTTGGTTGACTAGTTGAGTGAGATTAAATGAGTCTGCAAATAGCTCACATTCAAGACCAGCATCATCAGTCCTGGCTGAATGAGTGAGCCATTCAACATTATGGACATTAAAATCACCCAACACAGTGATTTCAGAAGAAGCATTTAAGTTGAGGACACTGAGTTGTGAGGACAGAGAATCAAAAAGACTTTGCTCTGGAGGAGTATTTGGGGAACGGTAGATGCAACATATGTATTTAAATTTACCAGCAGAAATTAATTTGTATATAGAATAATCAAAATAGGGACAATTGAAACTAGTAACCTCCTCCAGGGCAATTTCAGATTTTGCGAAGCAACATACACCTCCCTTAGGTCTGAAATGTTGGAGCAGTTGATAACCTGGAAAATTAAATCTAGACGTGTCAGATGTGGATGTTACTTGAGTCTCTGTCAAAAAAAGGAGAGTAGGGGATTCTGCTTGAAGAAATTGGTGTACAGAATTGATGTTAGAGTGAAGTCCCCTTATATTACTAAAAAAAAAGCTGCACCGACGAGCAGCTTTGGGACGTTGCAATGCTCTTTAATGACGTGGTCAGAAAAAAAACCCAATAAGAATCCAGAAGTGTCTCGTGACGTATTGCGCAGGAGTTAGGAAATGAAACTCAGTATTTCCAATGAGGATTGGCAGATGGTGTGATAGTATTACAAAAGTTGAAGGATAAAGCTCTCCAGTTCACGAAAAAATGGCGTCGCTGAAAGCCGCGCCGTCTATAAGAGAGTATTGACAACCGTTTTACGGTAGGTAGACATGTTGTTACCGGTTTTTTTAATAGGTTTTGCCGAGGGTTGAAACTAATTTTAATATGATGCTTAGAGCATATAGATTCCATATCTCTCTTCAAATATGTCAAAATAATTGGTGACCAATAAATGGAGTTATACTCAATTGCTTGGTCTGCACTGTACCAATCGGGGGTTTTGGACTAAAAGTAACCTTCATTCCCTGCACATTTTCATGTATAAACAAGAGCTAGAACGTATGTCAATGATATATCCTTGAAAGCAGAGGAATAAAATTTCCAATGACACCTGAATCATGTCTGTACGACCACTGGTTGCCGTGCAACGATATTGCACACACGTTTTTTTTTTTTTTTTTTAATATTCCAACTACTCCCTCTCGGGCATAGGCTGAGAGTCTGTACATTCCACCGCTCAACACGGTGAAGCCCGTGAGGTCTTGTTCCAGTCTGGGGAGTGAGACATGCGAAGCATCCATCATGGTTCGAAGCAGCTCCATCTCTGAAGCGGCCGGTTGCTTCGCCCAAGTGCTTCACCGTCTCACCCTCCAGACTCAGACGCTCACTCTCAGAATGCCAACTATTGAGCAGTGAACTCACTAGGCATTGTCCCTCTGGAACATATTTTGAATATGGGAATATTCATACAGTGTTATTTAATCAGGGAACAATGAGGGTATTTTTTTGTCATTTCGGTGGGCTTTGTGGTAATGCACTGATACTAGGTACAGCACAAATTCAATCCCAATAATATCTACCAATTGACATATCGGGATTTGAACCCGGGTCCATTGGATTACCAATCCAGTGGCATGACCACTCCACCACACCTACCCTATCGGTACGTGACGCTAAATCGGTAAAAAATATAGCAAGTTTAAGCGGTTTCCGCTATTCCCAAGTCTGTAAGGGAGCTGGAGATGTATTTACCTAATTGTATTTACCTAATTGTAGTTTACAGGAGTTGAGCTAAGCTCGTGTTGTCCCGTCTCTCAGTCTACTTTCATCCAATTTTGTTTTGAAAATATGGATGTTCCTTGCCCCTACCACCTCCTCCTCCAGCCTATTCCATTTGTCAATACATCCATAGGGGAAGCTAAACTTCCTGATATCGTTCTTGCAGGTAGGTCTTCTTACTTTGTAGCTGTGGCCTCTAGTTATTCCTGTATCCATAATTAATAATATCCTCCCTATCCAGCCTCTCCAGCCCTCGGGTGCATTTGTACATCATTATCATGTCTCCCCTCTCTCTCCTCTCTTTTAGACTCGGTAGATTTAATTTGTCTAGCCTCCCTTCATATGGCAGTTCTCTAAGACTTGGAACCAATCTAGTAACTGCTCTCTGGATTCTTTCTAACTTGTGAATATGTGTCTTTAGATGTGGGGACCACACCACTGCTGCATACTCCAATCTTGGTCTAATCATACTTTTTATAATTTTCGCTACCATGGTCTCATCCAAGTAGTTCAGAGCAACTTTCATATTCCCGGCCATTGCATACATTCCGCTAAAGAGCTTGTTAATATGTTTCTCTGGCGACAAGTTATCTTGTATAATCAACCGTAAATCCTTTTCTTTTTCGGCCTTGCTAATTATATTATCTCCCATCCTGTACTCCCAATTTGGTCTATTCACACTTCTTCCCATATTTAACACATGGCATTTACTTATATTAAATTTCATTTTCCACTTGGTGCTCCATTCGTATATTTTATCTAAATCCCCTTGCAGCTCCTCACAACTACTTTTATTTGTTATTTGTCTCATAATTGTTATGTCATCTGCAAACATTGACATGTAGGAGTTTATGCCTATCGGCAGGTCATTCACGTACATAAGGAACATGAGAGGTGCCAACACAGATCCCTGCGGCACACCACTCTCAACTTTCCGCCACGATGAGTAAGTTCCTCTAATGTTGGTCCTCATTTCCCTATCTGTTAAATAGCTCTCCATCCATTTCAGCAAACTCTCCCTGACACATCCTAGCGTCTCAAGCTTAGATAACAATCTCTTATGTGGTACCTTATCGAATGCTTTGGAAAGGTCTAAGTAGACGCAGTCCACCCATCTGCCTCTTTCTTGGAGTACATCTATCACCCTACTGTAATAACATAGCAAACTGGTAACACAAGATGTCCCTTCTCTGAATCCAAATTGCTTTGGGGTTATTATCTTCTTTCTCTCCAATATTTTCATCCATCTCTTCCTAATTAGCTTTTCACAAATCTTGCATACAATACTAGTAAGTGAAACTGGTCTATAGTTAAGGGTCCACAGGGTTTCCATTCTTGTATATCGGAATTATATTAGCTCTTTTCCATTCAACAGGAACCTATCCTTTATCTAAGGAAGCTTGAATTATGTCCCTCACTGGCTCCACTAATTGCTCTGCACACTCCTTTAAAACCCAGGCAGACACTTCATCCGGTCCCATAGCTTTCCTTACTTCAAGTCCTCTCATCGCAGATAACAGCTCATCTCTAGTTATTTCAATCTTACTAAGACCACTCTCCAGTACTCCCTCCTGTGGTTCGTCAACATTTTCCTCTCTAGTAAAAACTGACCCCAATTTGTTATTCATTACCTCGCACATGTCCGATACATTTTCATACGTCCTAGCATCAATCAACTCTTAATTTAGTAATTTGTTTCTTTACCTTCAACTTACTGTTTATATAATATTATTTATAAAATAATTTAGGGTCACTTTCACATTTATTTACTATGTTCTTCTTATAGTTCATTTTAACTTGCCTAATTATGTTAACATATCTATTCCTCTCCTGTTTATATTTATTCCGATTACTCTCGGTGTTCCTTCTTCTTAATCTAGCCCAAGCTGCATCACGCCTACCCAAAGCTCTTTTGCATTTCAAATTAAACCATTCTTTCTGCTTAGTAAAATTTCCAGTTTTATATCTTGGGACAAACAGATTGGTTCCTTCTCTATAAATTTCGAGGAATCTACTATATTTACCTTGTACATCTTGTTCATTCAAAATAAAATCCCAATCTACTCCCTCTAAATATCTTTTAAAGGATACATAGTCAGCTTTACTATAATTTAATCTGTCATTTATATAGCTATTGTCTAATCTATTGGCATTACTCGAGGTCAACTTACATTTTAGTAATAGGTGATCACTTTTGCCTACAGGACATAGATAATTTATATCACTAATTTTGTGAGGATCTTTTGTAAAAATCAGATCGAGTTTAGAAGGTTCGTTATTACCCCTCATTCTAGTATTTTCCTTCACATGTTGTGCAAGTACATTTTCCGTAACCAACTCTACTAGCCGACTTCCCCAAGATCTCTGATTTGGCCCTGCATCTCCAGATTCCCAATCAACCTCACTACAGTTGAAATCTCCTACCAAGATCAATTGATTCTTCCTTAAAAGCAATCTTCTCAACGACTGAATCATATCCTCGACCATCTCCTCAAACTCCAACTCCCTCCATGCTCTGGTATTTGGTGGCATGTAAGCTACTGCTATGTCTAGCTTTTTTCCTTCTATATCATTGAGTTCAACTGCCATTATTTCTGCCTTGTCATTATTTAACTCCACGTGCTTTGCTGTCATAGGGTTCTTAACTAATACTGCCACTCCACCTCCCCTTTTACCCTTTCTATCATATCTCCATAATTTATTTTATATTATATCCTTCACTAAACACTATGTTGCTGTCAAAGTCCTGTCAAAGTCTCCCACTGCCACTAGTGATGGCTCAGACACGGGGCGCGGTGGATGGGACGGTCCCGCGCTGCTTAGACTCGCTCGCATGCCTCCCAGCCCTTGTTCAAGGCAGAAATTTGGCAATTGTCACATGACAAGTGCTGCAGTGATGACCGTATTTTTTATATAACAGCCCGCACTGAAGGAGTTAACAAGCTTCAAACTGTTTCACTTAACCCTCAGACACCTGGGACCACAAGGCATACAAGCACTCACTAACATATCAAACTACACCTATTCACACAACACAATACCAGACATTTGGAAGCATGGTATCATCATCACATTCCCCAAACCCAACAAAGACACCACGCTACCCTCCTCGCACCGCCCCATCACACTCCTTTGCTCCCCCTCCAAAGTCATGGAACGCCTAGTATTACAACTAATTACACCTGACCTACCCCTAGCTCCAACACAACATGGCTTTAGGCCACTGTACTCCACAAACACTCTTCTCACAGACCTTACACAAAGAGCTTTCGACGGCATCAACTCAACTAGACCACCACACATATCACTATTAGCCACACTCGACATTATTAAAGCCTTCGATGCCATCCCCCGCCACAACCTAACAAACAAAATCTACAACACAAACATGCACAACAACACAAAAAGGTGGCTGGCCAACTTCCTAGCAGGCAGATGTGCACACGTATCTTTTGCCGGTCAGTCATCTAAAATCAGAAACTTTTCCAAACGGAGTTGCACAAGGATCCGTCCTATCGCCCGCACTCTTCAATCTGTACATGCACGATATAACTACACCCAATACGCCCCAAATAAACTTAGCCTCCTATGCAGATGACATAACACTCACATGCACACACCATGACCCAAAAAGAGAAACAGATCTCCTTCAACCCTATCTCAACACACTACATGGCTGGTGCACTACAAACAGACTTAATCTATCCCCAGCCAAATCCACCGCAACCCTGCTCACAAGTTGGACAGAACACGAATACATCCCTCAACTCACCATAAACAACACACCCCTAACACATACACACACACCCAAAATCCTAGGAGTAACATATGATACTCATATGACATTCAAACAGCATACCACAAACATTAAAAAGAAACTGAAACCCAGACTTAATGCCCTCAGGTCACTTGCTCACACAAAATTTGGACACAACAAAGAAACTACCACCACAGTATATAAACAATACATAAGATCAGTGATGGAATACGCAAGCCCAGCCTGGGCTTCTAACCTAGCTGAAACACATCATAAGACCTTACAGACTATTCAAAACAATGCCCTGAAGATCATTACAGGCTGCACAGCTACTTCACCCACAGATCACCTACATCAAGAAACCAAAATCCTCAAAGTCAAAGACCATCTGGACATGAGAGGCACTCAATTCCTGGCAGCAGCCTCCACGAACCAAGACCACCCACTAAACTACATGGCAACACACCCACAGACACCAAGAAATATCAAAACAACACCCAGCACACGGTATCACACAAAATTATTTTCCTCTCTCCCTCCCTGCCCACCCTGAACCAACTTCCAAAAGCACATCCATACTCATATCTCTCACCGATCCATCCACTCACTCACAGACAACACGCAGCTGCATGCACGACCTCCCGAAATCCATCCTTCCGAATCCTCCCTTCCTCGCGAGGACAGAGTCCACCTGGCCAGGCTGAGATGCAGACACCATCCAGCTCTCCTGAGCTATCAGAAGAGACTGGATGACTCCGTTGTCGACGCCTGCCCGGGATGTGACACAGCACCCCATACCATTAAACACATCATAGAAGACTGCATTTCACACAACCACTTACGCCAACAACACAATCTACACTCAATGAGAGCTCTGTGGGAAAGCCCGATCGTGGCCATGGCCTTTCTCGGGGACTCGGGGCTGTTCGGCCAGGCAGCTTAGGGAACAACAACAGCAACAACAACCCTATTTACTACCACAGATCCTTCTTAACCCGGGAACTGCGGGAAGACTCTTAAGAGTTCCCCCGGCGGACTGTGGGAAGACTCTTAAGAGTAAGGCTATTAACAAATTTATTTAAAACACCCCCAAATTTTTTTTTTTTTTTTTATTGCCCCTGGGCCATGCCAAATATCACTCCTCCACCTCCCCTCCTTCCCCACTTTCCTCACCTCCTTCAGTTATCACCTATTTTCCCTGTTATTCCCTTTTTCTGTGGTCTATTTTCGTGCTAACATTAGCGAGTTGCAAGCAGGGCATTGTCATCACTGTTAGCAAGCGAGTGCAAGAGAGAGAGAGAGAGAGTATCGATCGTCAGTCTCTCTCCAGACGTGGGGAAAAGTGGTGGGAAGGGAGGTTGCCTCAGCCATACATTATGTAACTCCCGGCCTGTATCGCCGATTTTGATCATCCAAACGCTGTTTCCACTTGTTTTATTGTTGTAACAGGTTAATACCTTTATAATCAACCTATAATAGGCGCATATGGATAAGTATTATAATAATTATAATAATACTTTATTTCAGACTCACACAGTACAGAGGGGACCATACTGGGGTCCATATATACCTTACAGTAACATAAATATATATAAGCTACTGTACATAGGCTACATAAAATAAAAAGAAATTAAATAATACCCAGCTTGCTATCATGTAGTTCACAGCACTGCCTCAACCAAAAACAGTGGTCATCAAACTACTGTGTTACCAAAACCACTGTCCTAATTGTGTACAGTACCATGCCTCACATCATTTAGCTTCCGGTACAGTATGTTGCTACAGTACAGTATAGGAATATCGGTACTGTACTGCGCTATGAGGTTCAGTACCGGTAAGCTAATTCTGTAGAGTAGCAGACCTGAAATCATTACTTAACCCGCTGAGCCCCAGCTAGTTTGTAATAAAAGTCCCACCCAGGCCCAGAGGGTTGAATTTTTTTTTCCAGAAACAATAGCGAATGGGTTAGGAATGAAGGAAAAACCACGAAAAACCGATCAAAAAGCTCAAAAAATGGTCCTACAGAGCCCACGAAAACGGATTTTACAAGAGTAAAAATTTGAAGGCAATTTCCCCCCCAAAAAAAGTTTTTGCATGCTCACGCGCACACAGTTGGACTTTGAGAGTTTTTAACCATAGGCATGGTTGCGTGGGATACTTACACAGTTCCCATACAAATCTGAGCCCTCTAGGTGCCATAGGACCGAAGTAATTAACCTGGACACAACCATTGCGTCGCTGGGATTTAGCGTTACATACATTGCCGACGCAACACGTGCGACGCTGGGTCTCAGCGGGTTAAGGTTAAATATAGAGCAACTTCCTCCAGTGTGCCTGGATCCTAGAGGTGTACACTATGCTTGGAGTTTGTAGCATTTTAATGATACTGTTCTCAGAAGTGTTAAGGCGCTGAATGAATTTATATGTTAGCTTTCTAATGATTGATTGGTAACAGTGTAAGTTCATATAGGCACATAGCGTACTTGTACTCTCATATTTTGAGAGCCCCAGAAAAAATTTCATGATATTGTGATATAAGTCTATTCACTATCATTTTCTTATAGTTCCACCATAGTTGTGCTGTATACATTGGTGAGCAGTAGGAGTTGAACAATGTTATTTTTGTATCCCATGTGCACATAATTATGAAATTTTCTTTATATTGAATTTCCCTGCATGTACAGTTGCCTTCGCTGACGACCCATATCCTCATCATCTGAGCGATCACTTGAAATATAGTGTCCTAGATACTTTACTTTACTTACTTCTTCTATAATTTCTTCATACAAATGGAATTTAGGTAGCTTTGATTTCAATAGAAGGTTAGATTTAAATATTATGATATTGCTCTTTATAGGATTAAATTTGACTGAATGTTCGATTCCAAATTTTTCACATACTCTTAATAATTTATGCAGCCCTGCTCCAGAGGGCGCGATTAAGGCTAGGTCATCAGCATACATGAGATGATTTACAATGGTGCTGCCAATACAGCACCCAGTGCGAGTCTTGTTCAGCTCCAGACTAAGATCATCCATGTAGACGTTGAAAAGATACGGAGACAATATCCCCCCCTGCCTAATACCATTGGTTACGGCGAAAGAGCCTGACAGGATGTTGCCCCATCTTACACACATTTTTTGATTAGCATTCCAGAAAATAAGTATCCTAACAATATAGCTAGGCACTCCCCTGTTAACTAATTTATCAAATAAGGTTTTGTGACACACCCTATCAAGAGCCTTACTTGCATCAAGAAAACAAGAGAAAATTGAGCTATTTAGTTTGTTGTATGTATCAATCACTTCTTTCAGCACATATATGCATTGGTCTGTGCCGTGATTTTTCTTAAAGCCAAACTGATTGCTGCTGGTGACAATATATGCAGACATTCTTTCTAGCATTATCATTTCAACTACCTTACTCACCACACTAGCAAGTGCTACTGGGCGGTAGTTGTCTTTAGCTGTAATTTTACCTGATTTATCTTTAATGACAGGAACAAGTATTACGGATATCATAGACTCCGGCAGGACACCATGCGTAAATAGACTGGTGATGCAAGAACTAAGTTTATCTATTAACAACTTATCTGCATATTTAAGATGTGCATATATACCATCCAGCCCACAAGCTTTGTTTAGGTTAAGTTTTCTTATGGCATTCTCAAGATCACTTTCAGTCACTTTAATGTCTTCATAATTACTATCTTTCACATATTGAATTGCACCATTAGTAGACCTTTGGTTTACACTGTTAAGTAGTTCCTTAAAATGAGTTTTCCATAAGTCAGCAATGTTCTCTTCACCCGTAACCCCCTCAACACTGACAGGTAATGGTGTGTTACAATTTTGCATGGATCTGATGTCCTTCCAAAAACAGTTAGTACCGGTATCCTTTTCTGCCAGACTCTTTGCAAGGGCTTCCTTCCTTAATTGGTTTTCATGTTGCTTAATAAATCTAATGGCATATTTGGTCCTAGCCTTTGCTCTTTTGTGAAGTTCAAATATAGGCCCCTGTCTGGGCTGACCTACTTCAAGCCAATGAGACCTAGCATCTCTGGAGGCCTGATACAGGTCAGCCACATAGTCTTGCCAACCTGGCTTATTGAATGAGGACTTATATTTATGGCTATTAAAAATACTTTCCCCCGCTTTTGATAAAGAATCTATTATACTATTGTAAAATTTAATAATTTCCTTTGTGTGTTGTGCATCCCTACATTTTGGATCCCTGCATTGTGCTACACCATTACCATCATATTGCACCCTATTTAATAAGTCTTTGGTTTTATCACAGTACATTTGGCACTCTTCATTTGAGATTACATTCCATGGAACGTTTGCCTTGATGCTATTGCTAGTTTCTGTTATTTCCAGTGCCTTATTAATTTGGATTGTTAATTCTATAGGTATGTGGTCGTCATCCGTAATGTCGTATCTTATGGCCATTTCTGAGATAGAGTCATGAAAGTCAGAGCTAGAGATTGCATGATCAAGCCACGACCTGGTCTCCCATGCTTCACTAACATATGTATAGCTATTTTCTGGAAGCAGGTTTTTGGAGGACAAAATTAAACCTTGCTCATCACAAAACCTTAACATATGTTTAGCAAACATGGAACCACCCAACTCGTGAGGGGTAGCATATTAATGCTATTTATGGTAAAATAACGATGTTAGTGATGGGAACAGCTCAAATGCGTCAGCACAGAAGTGTGGTGTCTCATACCCCCCATGCGCACTTCTTAGGTTAATTAAACTGCACAAAATCGTCTAAATATACAGTACAGTAGGTAGAAATAATATAAAATATGTCGCCGGTACGGAAGGGGTTAAGGGGCAGGTACTGTATGTTAGTTACATGTCGCCCACATTAAAAGAAGAGGATGAGAGTGTTAACATAGGCAAATATGTTAATGTGTGTGGGAGTGCACACTGGTTATTCATAGTGTGCACAGGGTATAGTTCCGATTTCTCCACCAGACGCTGTGGGGCATCATTGGCCCTTCTCCCGCGTAAATAAACACGTTGAACTCTATGCGATTGAATCGGTTTCTACTTTATATGCTCGTAATGCCGTGTCTAACATGAACACTGGAAATTGAGTTATCGCCATACATTCTTAGTGTTCTGAAGGGGGAGGGTCCCTAGGGTAAAATAGAGGGAAATTACGACAATGAAGATTTATTACTGCCTTGTGATAAAAGCAGGGTGTATGAAGAGTGAACAACACTGACTATATATTATCTCCTTATATACCGTACTGGGCTAACTTAAATACTGTATTTTCATTATTTACACGTCGATTTTATAATTTTACACCATAGTATTTTTATATTTATCCATTTTCCGTATATTTTTTTAATGATTATTATGCGAGCGAAGGCGAAGCAGAAAATAAAAGTTTGTTATAAGACACCAACATTCCATGGGATGGATGTAGAGTTCGGGCGTATGGTCGTCATTGTTTACATAGGGCGATCGCCGCGGTCGCACTTACGTTCCCGTCTATTTCGACACTATATTTTCTGCTATTTGCCCCCTGTTATTACTACATGAATACTAGGTTAGTTTAGGTTAGGTTAGGTTAGGTTAGGTTAGGTTAAAATAGATGGGAACATGATGGGAAAGGTCCGACGCCGCCACTACGAGTAATGTAAACAAAGATGGCGTACGCCTGCTCACTACATCCTACCCCCTTCCATTACTCACTTCCTTTCTGTAATATATATATATATATATATATATATATATATATATAGAGAGAGAGAGAGAGAGATATCAAATAATGTCTACATTTTGGAAATTAGATATACTATAAAGATTATAAGCCTTGTTACAACAGCAGAACTGTGCATGAATACCGTAGGGTACAGAAATCTTTGAGAACAGAATATTAACCCCTTCTTTACCGGTGACGTCTTTTTGTATTTGATTTCAGCTACATTTAGACGATTGTGTTTAAGCTTGGGAAGGATATATGATATCTAAAAGGATTAATTGATATCGGCTGTAGCCTTGTAATGAGTAGACGTCCTTCCTAAGCTGTACAAAATCGTCTAATAGTGGCCAGAATATAATGAAAAGTACATCACCGGTACAGAAGGGGTTAAAGGCACGTAACACAATCTACCGTTACATAGGCTAGGCCTACTTATAATTTCAGCGATGCATAATACAGGTTTAGTTAATTAATATGGTCACATCTCCGATGTATTTAGCTTATTGTAATACCCTCTACCCGCAAAAATCCCGCAACCATAGAAATACCCGAGTTGACAAAATATAACCGATCGAGTTTGGATTTTAATCAACATTTGATGTCAAACAAGTTCAAAAGTTAAAACCTACACCAAATATCACCTTATATAATTATGGGCTAGACTTAAAAATACTAACTGTAAATTGATGAATTTTACACAAGGTAGTGTTTGTGTGGGTGGATGAGTTTAAATAAAGGAAATTGTTCCTGTGTTTTCCACCATTCCATCCTACAAAGCTGTTTATATCGATCCTTTGCACAATCCATTTATCCATTTACCTTCCACTGTTAGATAACATATGATTCATCACGAAGTGTAGCCTACCTGCGGAGATGAAACGCACTTATATATCATAAACTATATGAGAAGACCAGAATTTTAGACCAATTCACATGGATCATAATGTAGGTAAGGTATGTCCATCAACGGTACCGGTACCAGGTATATAGTTTTGCTTCAACCGTCCAACTTCATGATAAATCGTATATTCTCCTATTATGGAAGGTAACATATATATATACAACGGACTTTGCTTAAACCTCTTCAAATAAACCGTTAGTTAAGTAATTCTTAGGTAGGTTTGGTGGGTTTGATATTGTTGCACGCCAATGGTTGGTAAAAGAGCCAAGTTCAGATTTATATAATTTTGCTGCATTAAAATGGTAAAACTATGATGTATTTTGCTTATATTGCCAACGAGACTACTCTTAATTTAGTCTAAATTTCCCTGCATATATAGACGAAATTTATCCGACACTTAAGCATATTGTATAAATGATCTATTCACAAAATTGGCATATGTTGGGGTGAAATTAATAAAATATAGATTATAAAATATGTATATTTTCAGTTGATAGATACCGGTAATGTTGGGCATAGCCTAATCAACTCTTTTCATATGTTTGGTTTTATTACCGGTACTTACTTTACATCTAGCAGCTTTGCCATTGTACCAAGATCAATGCCTTACATTGTGCTCTGTTCCTTATGCTATTTATCATGGAATGTGTCTGTTGAAGCAAACGATATACTTGTACCGTATATGTACCTTAACCTACATTTTAATCTATATGAAGAGGTCTAAAGACACACGATTATTCCTTGTCTCTTCATTTAGTATATAATATATACGTTTGTTATATATCAGCTGGTAGGCTACACTTCGTGATGAATCGTATTGTCTCTCATTATGGAAGGTAAAATAGATTGATATAAACATATCTTGTGTAAGAATGGAATGGTCGAAAACACATGAAAAATCTGCCCTACCCTCACCCATCCACCATAACAGACATTTCATATACATCATTAATGTGGTTAATAGATTGTTGGTGTCCTATTAATGTTTTGTTTTCAGTTGGCTTTGCATAGGATACGGTAATCTAGTGTAGGCTAATGGTATACGCTTTGCCGTGAATTGCGGTTACCTCCCTAATATATCGATAAACATAAATGTGTATACAAATATATTGTGTAAAATGAGACAATAAATATCAGTACAGATAATTGTTAAGCCTAGTCCTTATACAAGAAGATATTAGACAGTTTCCAGACAGCGATGGATGATAAAGAGCTTTGCGCTTTATATACTAAATAATAACAAAACTTTACTCTTATTGACCGTTGCCGTCTGATAGGTACTGTATACATCTGTAGTTTTATGAATGAACTAGGCCTATATATATTTCGGTAAAATTACTTAAGATATGTTCATAATAATCCAAACATTCACACATATTAAAGGAGAGAGCTCAATATTCAGTCTTATCATCTATTCATCATATTGTTTTATGTTACTGCTTTGAAGCTTGTTATTGTTTCCTTAATATATTTTCCTTACATCTTTGATTGTTTGAAATCAATACAAAAACACATTGTCTTGTCCGTGTGTGCTAAAACAGCCTGGTACAACACAAACTTGACCAGTCTCTTTGTGTACAAGCGCGCGGCAGCCCCCTACCATAGGGCCAAGGCTTGGTTTGTTTATTATTGTCACATGACCTGATGTCACGGCCACACTATGAATATGTGTGAGCAGACGACACAGGAGTTTGCTTTACTAGTTTCCCGCCAACTGGTTTCCAGTTTTCATACGCATCCTCATTCTCCAATTTAGGTGGCCACTTAGTTGAACACGCCATTATTTCCGGAACTACGCTCTGCTACCAATGTTAATTAGTCCAATGGCGGTGTTCACAACTCACCCATATGTAAACGAATGACCCCGTCTTGCCAGCTTGCCCGCCACCTCGGTCCCGTTGTGACGTCATCTCTCCAACGTCAGCAGACAGTAGACCACATTAATTGGCGGGAAACTAGTAGAGCAAACTCCTGTGTCATTTGCTCACACATATAACCAGTGTGCACTCCCACACACATTAACATATTTGCCTATGTTAACACTGTAGTTGCTTTTTTTTGGACCCCTTCTCCCTCATGCTTAGACCCATTAGTTTTGAGATTTTTAGTCCTTTTGTGCCATGTAGATGTCAATTTTATCCTGGTAAGCGATAGCGACCTTGTAATATTAGGAGGAACTAACCAGTTTTTCTACCGAAACATTTCCAAATTTATCTTAAAAGGGGGTCTAGGGGGAGTTTTTTTAAAGCTTGTTGGAGGCCTAGTGAGGAAACTAAAAATAAATACATGAACAAATAAATAGACAAAAAAATAAACACTACTCCCTTAACATAGCCATTAGATACACATTATAGTGCAGATATTATAAATGATTAAACACTACCGACATCATTTTTGAATACATTTTAACAAATTCGACTAATCAGTTAAATTCAGTCTAGGAATGGTAGTTTGTTAGTGGACTAATAGCTTGAAAAGACAGCAACAGAGGTGCAGTGATGTTGCATCTTATCTATATGCCATAATCTAGATACTACGTCTTGAAAATTAACTGTTCACCTTACTGAACGCTTTAGTTTTTATCGCTAAAAGTGACAAATGTATATATGAATGGTGTGGTGAGGGAGGTGAAAATGAGAATTATGGGTAAAGGATTGGGTGTAGTAGGAAAGAATGGTAGAAATTGTGAGTTGAACCAGTTGCTGTTTGCTGATGACACAGCGTTGGTGACGGATTCTGAGGAGAAACTGCAGCGAGTAGTAAAAATGTTTGGTGTGGTATGTGGGAGGAGGAAGATGAGGGTGAACGTCAATAAAAGTAAAGTGATGGTGTGTAATAGAGGTGCTCATTGGGTGAATCTAGATGTGCGGCTGGATGGGAAAATACTGGAACAAGTAGAGTGTTTTAAATATCTGGGAGGAGTGATAAGCAAGGACACAGGTGTGGAAATGGAGGTAAAACAGAGATTATATGAAGGAAGGAAAGTTTTTGGAGCAATGGGAAGTATGCGAAATGTGAGAAATCTTGGAATGAAATCTAAAAGTGCAATGTATCAAGAGATAGTTGTACCAACAGTGATGTATGGTGCTGAGATATGGGCTCTGAAGGCACAAGAGAGAAGAAAGCTGGATGTGATGGAGATGAGCTGCTTGAAGATTATATGTGGAGTGACTCGTAGAGACAGATTGAGGAATGAAGAGGTACGTAGGAGAGTGGGACGGCAGGAGCCTTTGTCGGCCAGAGTGGACAGAAGGGTGCTGTGCTGGTATGGACATGTCGAGCGAATGGGATTTGAAAGGCTTACAAAGAGAGTACTGTATACGAGTCAGATACAAGGAGAGGTAGAGGGGTAGGCAGACCTCCGTTGAGATGGAGAGCTTGTGTAGTACAAGCGTTGGAAGATAAAGAGATGACTGTAGAACAGGCAAGAGAAGTGGTAATAAATAGAAATGAATGGAGAATGCTTGTGAATAGATGAGTGATAACGCGGTCGTTGGGAGAGGGGATCGGGCTCCGGTTGGACTAGATAATAGTCCGTCAGGCGCTTGGCTCGGGGAACCGGTATATATAAATTATGGGTCATGCTTGGATGTGAGGTGGGCGGGTATTGTGGTGTGCTCCGCTGCGTGTCTGTGTGCTGAGACCGGAACCTCTCCGAGAAGTCTGAGGCCGGGGAAATGCTGGAGTGATCCTTGGTCTCTGGGTCTTCTCCTGGGCAACCTTGATGTGTGTGAATTTACATTTTGTTTATTAAGTTGTGTTGTCCCTGTTCGGGCCCTGTCTTGAGTCGGCCACCCCCAGTTATGGGGTATGTGCCTGTGTATATGCTGTGCTTGGTATGCTTCCAGCCAGGGCCCCACTGGGGTAAATAAAATAGCAAAACAGTGGTGGAACTGCCATCCGGGTGAGGGACTGCTCTGAGTCTGCTCCTTCAGTGTTCATGGTTATAATCCACTTAGTGGAAATGGCACTGTGGAGTGGGTCAGTCGGGGCATGTCTGGGAACCTGGAGGCAGTTTCTGCCATGGCCATCCCTTTTGGGGGTGCTTCCTCTGGAAGCGAGGCGTCAGATTTGATGATGATGATGATGATGATGTATATGCATACATACAAAAGTGACAAAAGCATATGGATGCTCACTCCAACATTGTTTTTTATTTGCACAATATAGTTTCTCAGAATCAAGGAAAAAAAGTGTAGGAAACAGCGTAAAGGAGTGAATAATTATGTACAGCATCTTTAGTCGGTATAATTTCATCTAACGGTAAATTGAATCCCTTAACAACTGATTTCTCGATAACTAACAGAAAATAAGAAACTACCATGTCTCTGCTTCATAATTATTAGTGCCAAGTTTTCATAATTAACAACATATTTCGCTACAAAACCTGCATAATAGTGGAGTAATCAAGCTGAAGACATAGCAATTTACCGTCAGCTGCAAAAAAACAGTATACAGTGCACCCCCAGTAAATGCGCCTATATGGGCTGCAAAATGCGCCGCATTTACGGAATCCACATATTGTGGAGTTAATAATCAATGGGAATAAATGCTTACGGTCAGACAGCTCCTCCGAACTAACCCCTTTTTAGCCTACCATACACCCGATAACCCACCCAATAACCATTTCTGAAAGAAAGATACACTTTACATTAGAAATATCAAATAAAACAACAAATATAACACCATTTAGATAGAGGACTGCTGGGCGTGATTGAAGGGAGGGAGGATATCGGCCGCATTTTCGGTAGGCGACACTCGGTAATATGGCGGGAAGTACGTATTTCCCCTTGAATCAAAACGGCCAAACCGCATATACAGAATTTCGAGCCGCATTTACAGAGTCCTTAAAATATATTATTTCTGATTAGCCACCGCATATAGGGAATCCGCATTTATTGAAGGCGCATTTAGTGGGGGAGCACTGTAGTTATATCAAGTAAGAAATTGCACATAAGGATGAAGAACAGAACAGTGTGGGTCGTGACTTGTGATATCTAGAATCAAATACAGTATGTGCACTGTGCTCTGCATATTTCAGCATTCACATAGGGTTATTTCTATCAATACTGTATTTCAACTTAACCCCTTCTTTACCGGTGACGCCGTTTTAGTTTTGTTTATTAGCTACCGGTATATTTAGACTATTTTGTGAAGTTTAAGAAGGATCTGTGGTAGTAAAAAAGGTTAAGTGAGATAGTTCGAAGCCTGTTAATTGCTAGAGGCCCTTATAAACTGAATACAATTGTCTAATAGTTGCCAGAATATAGTTAAAAAGACGTCGCCGGCAGAGAAAGGGTTAAGGACACTTCACTCGGAAACCTTCGCTTATTGAATTCCAAAGCTATGCACACATAATAAAAAATGTGACCGGTTGACAACAAATTTTGAGTGACTGCACTTATGACGCCTTCCTAAATTGCATAAAGTCGTCCAATTATATCCGGAATAAACTGTAAAAATGCGTCCTTTAACCCAATACCAGGGACAACCTTTTCATTGTACTCTGGCAACTATTAACCCCTGGACTGCTAATAAATGGACAAAATAAAAGTCAAGTTGAGGTTGGGGTATAAAGGGGGGAAGGAGTGGAGGATGTGGTATAGAGAGATGCCACTACTTTCTATGTTTCACCCAAATTATAATATAAAACTTGCAAAATAAATAAACCAAAACTTAGACGAACACAGTAAAAAGACAAAAGAACTTACCAAAATCGCTATGTGGAAACAACGGCTTTAGCAAACTAATATTATAAATAAAAGAACATATTCCGGCCCTGGCTTGGTATTTATATGGTTATTTTTACACTTGTATAAATACTGTGGCTTCCGGAAGGACCGTCGCAGTTCCTGGGTTAAACACAATTATTCAGCTTGGGAAGGACATCTATCAATAACAAGGCAACAGACTATAAAATTGAAATTAAAATAAAATTGTAAAACTTGCAAAATAAACAAACTCAATTTATTCTTTCAGCTACCATACAGTATATCCTTCCCAAGCTTCCTAAAATCATTTAAATGCAGCTGAAATCAAATACGTCGCTGGTTCAGAAAGGGTTATAGTGAAAGAAATGTAATAATAATAATAATAATAATAATAATAATAATAATTGTGTTGCAGGGTAGCGTGTTGAGCAGCGTGACGGTCTTGATGCACTACGACCCTCGCTACTGGAAAAATCCTGACCAATTCATGCCGGAGCGCTGGCTGGACCAAGACGGACACTTCATCGCCAAGAAAGATGGGTTTTTGCCATTCGGAATTGGTCAGTATTTTGACTCATCTACTTTTTTGTGTTGTGTTGTCCCTATTCGGGCTCTGTCTCGAGTCGGCCACCCCCAGTATAAAAAAAAAAAAAAAAAAAAAAAAAATGGGGAATGGGCCTGACCAAATAGATAGATAGATAGATAAAATAGATGAGGTAGATAGATAGACTTCCATATTAAGGTGAAGTCCAAGTTATACACTCTAATTGCCATACCCTTCCACATTTTCTGATATGATTGTTTAATTTTCTTTTCTTTTCTGGTGTGATAAATACTTAATATGAAAATAGCTACATCAATTTTTATAGCATTTATATTCATATACAAATTAATTAATTAACTGGTTTGGTATGCTTTACCTTTTTGCTGTCACAACCGGTGATGGGGCCGAGGCCGCCACTATTACAAGAATTAGATGCGGGTAGGGGAAGCTTAGAGAAGGGAGCACCAAGCTTATGTCTACTACTAAATACGACTTAAGAGATAGACAAACCAAACTGAAATGATTACTGATTACGGATTACTAATATTTACTATAGGATGTAAGGTATCTTAAAATAACCCCCTAGAAATACTTTTTCTAAAGTATCTATTTCTTTATCCTCCCCATTTCCCCAGCTAACCTAATCCCACAAGGACCCCAATGGAAATATGCCTAACGGCCTTATTGGGCTATCCTTACTTGGAATTATGCAAAGCTGGTACATGTCATATTTGTAACATACTATGTGGTACCAACTCTGTAAATTGCTAACTGAATAAATATTATTATTATTATTATTATTATTAACTGTTGCCAATACTAACCATGAGAAGACTCCCTCTCCCATTGAAGATGCTATAATTATTATTTTCTCTCCACTAACCAACTTTACTCCTAAACTCGATTAATGAAATTAACAAACACATGTAGCAGTCCGGGGATTCGAACCCAGTGCTTGGTCCAATAAAAAATTTCGGCTCATTTTGACCGTTCAGACTAATTTGGGAGAATACAAATGAGGGCATAATTTTTATGTTTTGATTCAGATTGAGCAAATTTAGAAAACATTTGGTCAGGGTACGTGTCAAACTGGAGCTATTTTTTTCAAGACTTGAATGAATAAGAGAAGGAAAACAAGGAAATTTACAAAAAAGTATTGTTTTGGCCATGTTATCACTTCCAAAGACATAATCTGGACTATAAACCATAATTTGATCACTTCCAAAGACGTCATTTGAACTATGAGCCATAATTTGATCACTTCCAAAGACGTCATTTGAACTATGAGCCATAATTTGATCACTTCCAAAGACGTCATTTGAACTATGAGCCATAATTTGATCACTTCCAAAGACATAATCTGGACTATAAACCATAATTTGATCTTTACATATATTATACTGTACAATAATAAATAATACTAATATAACTATTTGTCAAGAGCTTACTGGGTGAAAGCCCTCATAAGGCTGGAGGTTTAAAAGTGGAAATACGTTAAAAGAATCAAAATACAAAGGGTCAAATACAATAATGTATGTATTTATATACAGTATGTATGTATATACTCAGGCACATACCCCATTGCGGGGGATGGCCGACTCGAGACATAGTCTGAACAGAAACCTGTAAAGTTCCAATTCTTAGGGTCAGGGACCACTTTCGCGTTATCTCGCCCCTTTCTCTGTCTCGTTAAGTAGGAGAATTTTACAAGGAGAGAAGGATTCCTAGCCTTCTGCCCCAATAACAATAATAAAGACTAGAAATAATTGACTCGGCTATAGTTTGACACACTGCATTTTGTCTGGTTTGTGTACATGGCAAAGGCACTCTACCAAGCAGTCCTGTATGTTTAAGGATTTTCTTTCTTAATAGGCAAGCGTCAGTGCCTGGGAGAGGCATTGGCCCGCATGGAACTATTCATCTTCACCGCGTCCATCTTCCAGCAGCTGAACTTGAGCGCCCCACCAGGCAAGACTGTTGACCCCAGCCACAAACCTGATATGCCCATCTTCCACTCACCAAAAAAGCAAGATGTCCTCGTCACTCTTCGCAAGTGATTTTATAATGGGAAAGGAAGAGGGGAGGGGGGGGGGTACTTTTGCGGCAAGATAGGCAGGGTGTCAAACTGGAGCAATTTGTTTGAATATTTTAATAAATATGACAAGCAATACAAGAAAATTAACATAAAATAGCGTTGTTTTGGCCATTTGATCACTTCCCAAGACATTATTTCAGCTATAAACCACAATTTCATCTATGTACTGTATATACAATACTAAAGACTAAAAATTATGGACTAGGCTTTCGTTTGACACCCTGAATAAAGGATAGTATGCTTTTTCGTCGGCTAGCCTAGAACTATAATCAGCTGAAGTTTTCTATATTAATGGAAAATATTAATAAAAGTTTCTCCATCATAGTAATGGCTAGTTTTGATAATTAGCAATAGATTTTGTTACAAAATCTTCATAATGGCCGAGTAATCAAGATGGGGACATTAATAAGCACACCGTTCTTAACAGTAATCCTCCATTACAAACCCCAATGCACTTGAATACATTTATGAAAGCATATGGTCCTCCCGGGATTCAAACTCAGGACACCACACCCAGAACATAAAGCATCTAAACCATTACACCACCAACACAGCCAACACATGCCAATTCACCGTCGGCTGAAATAGACTGAACTACATACAGTATAGGTGAATTCTAACCTCGGCCTGGAGTGACTTGCACTGCCTGTTTGTTCTGTGCTCCAAACCAGTGACCTATAAAGGATCCTCACAAGAACAGTACAGGTCTCCCTCATTATCCGATGCCCCGATTTACGATATTTTTATAGGATCTTAGGCGTTTGGGTTTTGGCTGGTCCTAGAACGCATCACCATTTACCCCATTAATTGTAGGGTTTGCTATACGATTTTTCTATTTAAGATCGGGTTTTCAGGAACGTAACCCAATCGCAAATCGAGGGAATCCTGTATTCTATTTGTCAGTTTCTGCATTCCCTCACTACATCCCTCCTTCCTTTACCAAATAAGTCTTGCCGAGTCTTACAGGAGGCCCACAAACAACTCGCCTAGGAAAATGCCGCTCACAGCCTCACATAAACACAGGCACACACAGTTACAATGACAAAACTACCAAAAAAGATATAGACAAGGTTGAACAAACTCAACATAGTTACCAATATGATACCTAGTCTAAAGAACAAACTGTACAAGGAGCGTCTTAGAGAATTTAAGTTTTTTTCTTTAACCCAATGCAGGTTAAGAGGCGACCTAATTCAAGTATTCAATACCATCAAAGCCGTCGGCAACATGAACTTAAGTACTTTGCAATTGACCAATCAAATTAGGCTACATGTGAGGAAATGGTTGCAAATTCAAATCATTAATAAATCTTTTATGTCACATGAGTCTTAAGAATTTCTTCTTCAATTGAGTTGTCAACTTGTGGAATGGGCTTTGATAACCCAGGTTCGAATCCCAGTGGATCACATATATGCTTTCATTTATGTCATTGGAGGTGTTTGGTGTTGTGGTGAATTTGTGAAATAAATAAAATATAGATAGATTGCAGCACCGTTGATTCCTTTAAACATCGCGTAGACAAATACCTTGCCATTAAGCTCTGACTGACTGCATTTGTAAATGAATAACACACATATTTCCTTTTTCCTCAGATGCATCGAAGATAACAAGAACAACAACTGTGTTTATATAAAACTAAAATGTTACTCTCTTTTCCCCAGATACACGAAGGATCACTCATAGCTGTGTTACGTTACTAACCCAAATTATCTCCTACTAACATCTAACACTTCCTTTGACATTAGTCTCAGGGCAGTACTTCCCTTTCCAATTGTCCCTTGCCCACTCTAAACCACCAATTCACGTTTTGAGCAGCAGTGATTTAGAGGGCAAGCATTCTCGAGGCTTCGCTAGACCTGTTGTTGCTCGAATTCCTTTGTTCTCTAACTAAAAGTGACCAAATTGAAATAAAAAAGGGGTATAGACAACTATAGGTAGCATCAATGAACTTGAAAAAAATCTTGATCCCTGACCTTCGTAACTCAAAAGGACCTTGAGCCATCTGGCTGTCAATATCCACACCTATTTCCTGGTGGACTTTTCCTAAATGATAAAAATTTCAGCCTGATTGCTTTAATTCATTTTGAGTTATAAGAAGTTATGGGGTCAAGATCATTGTCAAGTTCGTTGGTGCTACCAATATAACTGCGTTTCCCCAGTAACTCAGTTATACATTCCCTCACTGCAATTTGGTGGAGAATTGTTAGAACTTGGATGACCAATCGTGTTGTATTGGAAAAACTAAATCAACAACACTCACATCCCTCCCTTGTCCATCTTCCCCGGGCCAGACAAGCACGATAACCTGTCACTTATCGCAAATGATTCAGAAAAATTGGATATACAGTAATTGTTCACTTAACATTATTATAATTTTTTCAATCACTCTACACAGTAAAACAGAAATGTTCACATAGCTCTGTCGTTCACTATATGTTATATATAATGTTCACATAGCTCTGTCGTTCACTATATGTTATATATAATGTTCACATAGCTCTGTCGTTCACTATATGTTATATATAATGTTCACATAGCTCTGTCGTTCACTATATGTTATATATATAATGTTCACATAGCTCTGTCGTTCACTATATGTTATATATAATGTTCACATAGCTCTGTCGTTCACTATATGTTATATATAATGTTCACATAGCTCTGTCGTTCACTATATGTTATATATAATGTTCACATAGCTCTGTCGTTCACTATATGTTATATATAATGTTCACATAGCTCTGTCGTTCACTATATGTTATATATAATGTTCACATAGCTCTGTCGTTCACTATATGTTATATATAATGTTCACATAGCTCTGTCGTTCACTATATGTTATATATAATGTTCACATAGCTCTGTCGTTCACTATATGTTATATATAATTCTATGTTTAAGGGGAGGTTTTTAGTTACCTCCATCAAACTTAAAATTAAACCCCCTTGATCCCCTTTCAAGATAAATTTGTACATTTTTCGGTAGAAAAATTTCCAGGCCGAAGGCCGGTTCCTCTTAAATTACAGGCTCGCTATCGCTCGCCAGGAAAAAATTGACACCTAAATGGCACAAAAGGCCTTAAAATTTTCAGAAATGGGGTGAAATTTCTTAAAATCGCTAAACTAATGAGGCGAACGTGGTTAAAATCTCAAAATCAATGGGGCTAAACACAAGGGAGAAAGGGGTCAAGAAAAAAATCCCTCAAGTGGATATCTCCCCTTAACCCCTTGAGTACCAGCGACGCACGTTATGCGTCGCCTATGTACAGTATGTAACGCTAAACCCCAGCGATGCAATGGTTGCGTTCGTGGTTTTTCCTTCATTACTAACCCATCCCATGTGTTTTCAGGGAAAAAATTACAATCTTCTGGTCCTACATTGTTCATTTATTATAAATCAGCTGTTGCTCAATGGGTTAATCGTGTTTATAATAACGATAATTTCAGTTATGTACACTTTTCCTTCTGGGGGCAAGGGGCTAAGATAAAAATAGAGAATAGGCTCGCAGCCTTATTATACATAATGTACTAGGGACAATGTAGGTCTATGGAATTCTTATACTGTACTCATGTATAATCCACTGTGGGAGAATAATTTTGATCACATTTAATAAACCCGGTATTAAGAGAAAAAACGCCCATTATAATCAATCTCAGAGCTCTTTCGGACATCCTCACTGTTTACAAACGCCTTCTTCATGCAGTACAATCGATATTTACCCCCTGCTGGCAACATAGATGACGATGTCAATAATTCATGGGGGGGGGGGGGGTTGAGGGGGGGCAAAGCCCCCCCTCAACCCCTCGTGTATCCCACATTGGAATTATAACTAAGACCATGAAAAGGGAGATGGACTGGTATATCAGAGTGAGAACTGAGCGATCTCTGCCATACCCATAGCTTACTCTGACTGTTCCTTTTACTTATATATTTTCTAGATCTCGAGTGACGGCGTCTCTTCCGTGGATTGACCTCCCAATCTACCAAGATTGGAAGCCAAAGCGTCACATTTTTCCCTTGCCCCTCAACTTTCTCTTCATAATTGCTGAGGGGCACAGGGCCCTGGGTGGGGCTTTGGTTTCCCGGGCATTTCCGCACCCTCCTCAGCTCCCCGCCATAGAGTGGCTTCGGTCACCCAGGCTTTATTGTGGTTGGCAGGGAGGGTTCTGTCGGGGCGCTCGGATATGGCCTTGGCCGTGCTCGGAGCCTTGGGGCTGTTCGGTCAGGCAGCTTGGGGAACAACAACAACAACAACAAGACCATGAAAACACTCATTTCTCAAAATCTGGAGGAAAAAACATGAAAAATAAGGGTGCGAGCCTATTAACTATAATTACCGGGGCTAAGAATCCTCCTCTCCTTGTATAATTCTCCTACTCGACGAGACAGAGAAATGGGCGAGAGAACGCGAAAGTGGTCCCGGACCCTGAGAATAGGAACTTTAAATGTTTTGGGGGTTTTTCAGGCTCTATCTCGTGTCGGCCATCCCCAGCAATGGGGTATGTGCCTGAGTATATACATACATACAAATTTGTTTTGTAATGTATGGCTATATTGTAACTTTTAGACCATTGAAGAGGACATAAATTAAGTAGGCCTATTCCAAAACATCTGGTACCAAGGCTGGCAATTGTGTCCATGTATTTTCTGGATTTACTCTTCCTCTTAAAAAAAAATAAAAAACTAAATGAAAAAAAGGGGGAATGGGCCTGACCAAATCGATTTTTTTTTGTTTTTTTCTATGTGATTGAGGGAGGCAAAAGGCATAACTGCCTATAGCGAGTGCCTCCCCCATAGTTGAAAGAGTGACAGGGCCAACATCAAGGGACGTTCGAGCCAAAATGCCTGGACACACAGAGTTTAAAGCAATTTAAGTCATAGGAAGCGGGAAAAACTGATTCTGGGAGAGAGTTCCAGAGCTCAGCTGTTGAGTAGAAGAAAGTTTGAGAGTATCGTTTCACTCTTGGGTTGGAGAGTTGCACAGAGTATGGGAGGGATTGAGTTGCAAGACGGGTACCACGTGCCCTACGTAAATGAGGTGGTATGCACTGGGATAGCTCTGAGGAACACTGATTATTATAGTAGCGATAGAATAGCGAGAGAGATGCAACATGGCGGCGGAGAGAGAGAGATTGCAGAGAGTTGGTGAGTGGACGGGAGTTAATGATACGAAAGGCCTTCCTTTCAACCTTGTCTAGGAGAGCGGTGTGAGAGGAACCTCCCCACACATGTGAACAATACTCAATTATGAATGGAGGATGCCTTTAGGCACATGGACCTTTTTGGTTTTTTTGTGTTTTTCCTTCCTCCGTTCATTGTGTCTTTAAACAAAAAATACTCAATACAAGGGCGCACTATGCCCCTGTACAGAGCAAGAAGCTGTGCAGGGGAAAAGAACCCCCTAAGGCGGTTGAGCACACCCAGCTTCTGGGAGGCTGCCTTAGCAAGACTGGTAATATGGTCCTTCCAAATGAGAGCAGAAGAAAAAGAGACACCAAGAATATTGAGAGAAGATGAAGGGTTGATTTTTGTATTGTTGAAGAATAAGGGATAGTCCGCTGGGAGATCCTGACGGGTAGATAGATGGAGAAATTGGGTTTTGGAAGCATTAAAGTTAACAAGGTTTTCTCTGCCCCAATTGGAAATAGTATTTAGATCAGAATTTAAGAGTTGTATGGCTTCATTACTTTTGTCGTTGAGGGATTGCTGGCTGGGGCGTTCTGAAAATGTAATGGAGTAGTGTAAGGTTGAGTCGTCTGCGTATGAATGGATGGGAATTAAGGTACAGTTAAGGAGATCATTTATAAAAATTAGAAAGAGAATAGGAGATAGGACAGAGCCCTGAGGAACACCAGAGTTTATAGGGTGAGGAAGTGAACAATGGCCGTCCACAACCGTGGCTATGGAACGGCCGGAAAGGAAATTAGAGACAAAGGCACAGATGGAGGGATAGAAACCGAAGGAGGGTAGTTTAGAAATTAAAGATTTATGCCAGACTCTATCGAAGGCTTTCGATATGTCTAGTGCAATAGAAAAAGTCTCACCGAAGTCCCGAAAGGAGGATGACCAAGAGTTAGTAAGATATGAAAGAAGATCACCAGTAGAGCGACCCTTAAGGAAGCCATACTGGCGATCTGAGAGCAGATTATGAGCAGAGAAATGCTTAAGAAATTTGGAAGCAAGAATAGTTTCAAAAACTTTAGAAAGACAAGAAATGAGAGCAATTGGACGATAGTTGGAGGGTTGAGAGCGGTCGCCCTTCTTTGGGACAGGTTGAATGTGAGCAAACTTCCAGCATGAAGGGAAGACGTTAGAGGATAGACAGAGACGAAAGAGTTTGCCTAGGCAGATAGATAGACTCTTCCTCTAGTGTACATATAATTAATGAGAGGAGGCCATAGCACATCCAGCGTTTGAACTGGTCGCCATTTCTCACTCTGGCATAGGAAACCTTACTATTTGATTGACTGTATATAGTAAGTCACTTGCCATCATATTAAGAGGGGATGGGCCAGTTTTTCTGCTCCCCCTTCTTCCTCATGTTTAGGACCATTAGTTTTGCGATTTTAATCCTTTCCCTGCGGGAGACGTTCCCGAAAGCCATAGCAATTTATAGCAATCTACAGGCTTTTAAAGCCTCGTAATCCTTCCCGCCCAGGCAGCATTTTAAAATGACACCACGGCAGATGGGCCGGAGCCTGGTTGTCATTTTAAAATCCCTATGCTTGAAAGAATGCTTTGAAAGCTGTGCGGTTAAAATTTCCTTTGCAGGGGCGATTGCAGCGCCACCGAGCCTCAACTACTACCGTTATCAGTCCGTACGTGCCCGCCATAGTGAGATATAGCGAAAATATGTCTTCCGACGCGTCCGATCCCCTGCAACGTTCTGCCTGCCTCGCTAGCAAATAGACGCCTACTGCGACCCAGAAAAAGCCTGATCGTAAGAAAGCGAAGCGTTTATTGAGTGATAGTGCAATCCAAAGACAGCTTTTGGCAATTGAAAGTGAAATTGAAAGTTCGTTTGAAGCAAGCAGCGGCGAGAGCGAAGTCGATAAACTGCAAGATATAAGTGAAATTGAGGATTTTGAGGGATTTCATGGTGACGATGCAGTAGATTCGTATCATGTGTCAGGTAGTAGTGAGGACCCTGATGTAGAAGTGTTCAATGAAGGTGCGGTGGAAATTCCAAGTGTGCTTGAATCTAGGCCTATCCGCCGCCATTCCACCGTGGTCAGCCTAGGCCTAGTCATCAACCTTCCCCCTTGCCTGCTCGTATGCCCTTGAAAGTGGGCAAATATTTTTACAAAAAGACATTAGTGAAAAGTGCAGCCAAAAATGCACGAAAGGCGGCAGAGGAAGAAAGGGAAGGCAAAAGTGATAGTGACAATGACGCCGACCCTGCTCTAGCGACCATCCGCATTCCTTTGTCTCGACGCCTTGACCCGGGATGCCGCGGGGATCACCCACAGCCCTCAACTTTATCTCTCCCTTAGGATGACCAAACGGCCTCTACAAGTGGTACTAGTGGTGCGGCATTGTCCTCCCACAGTGTACCACAGGCCTCATCACTTCGGCGAGTTTTATTTGGAGGGGAGAAGCCCTCAGGTCCCCGCAAAAGGAGTCCAACTCCGGAGGCTGACCATCCCATTGTTCCACCCCCCGCAGCTTCCCGCCCCCCATGCCGCCGGCACCCGGTCACTTCTTCGCGAGAATTATCCCCCGAAGAAGATGTTAACGACCCTAACATTGCCCCAGATGACCTGACATCACCTGAGAGGAGGAGGAGGAGGAAGTGGAAGAAGAGGAGATACCGACACGGCGAGTTCGAGGGTGAGGGCGAGGCCGTGGCGGTCGTGGGCGTGCGGCTCAGCCTGCCGATGCCGATGCCGATGCCCGTGGGCGTGGGTGTGCCCTACAATCAGAGGTGTTTGTCTGGACTGATGGAGCAGATTTTGAGCCAGATTGTCCTGCTTTTGACGAGGAGCAGATTGGCTCAAGGGTGTCAGCAGCATATCCCTGTGGCCCAGATGCAAGCCCTAGTGAATTTTTTTGTGAGTTTTATGACAACGAGGTCATGGAATACCTGGTGGAGGAAACCAACAACCATCACGAAATCTGTGCAAACTTTCTTGGCAGGAAAACAAGTACCAAGATGGTGGCATGGCGAGCTGTCACTGTGCCAGAAATGTATGTTTTTCTGGCACTGGCTATGCTGATGACACACATCAGAAAACATGCGCTGGCAGACTATTGGATCACTGCCGATCTCATCACAACACTAGCCTTCGGGAAATTCATGTCCAGGGACAGATATTTCGACATTCTGTCCTATCTCCACCTGACAAACAATATGCATGTCCACCTTCAAGATCGGCTTTGGAAAATTAGGAAGCTGTATGACATGATACGCCATCGCTTTACCACCTACCTGATACTATTCCAGAAGATGTGTCTCAACGAGTCTCTGGTCCTGTTCCGGGGGAGGCTGCATTTCCGGCAATATATCCCGTCGAAGAGACACCGTTTCGGCATCAAGCTCTTCGTCCTCTGCGACTGCAAGACGGGATATGTTCTTGACTTTGTGGTCTACAGCAGCAGTGGTGGCGAGATCGTAACTGACCCCGACATTGGATTTGGCGGCGCTGTTGTGCAAAAGACGATGGAGAGATACTTCCACAAGAACCACATCCTGTACACAGACAACTATTATACATCACCCATCCTCTCCAAGTACCTCCATGACCGCAAGACCGGAACTGTCGGCACAGTCAAGGCAAAGAGGAAGGGCATGCCAGTGTACCCGACAAAGACCAAGAAGACGGATGTGTTCCACTGGCATGACCAGAGGAAGGTAAACCTCCTCACGAGATGCCATGAAGCTGAGATGGTCGCCACCGGGAAAGTGGACCGGAAGACAACAAAAACCAGCTGCTGTCCTGGACTACAATCTCAACATGCGCCTAATCGACAAGTCCGACATGCAGATGAGCTTCATCGACTGCCTGCGAACATCCTGCAGGTGGTACAAGAAGTTTGTGCTGCACACGGTGGACATGTCAGCCTTCAACGCCTACACCATATACTGGCTGAGGACTCCAGGAGCAAAGAAATATAAGTCACTGCGGAAGTTCCACAAACAGGTGATACTGGAGCTCCTTCAATAACATTCTGTACCCGGGAGTCCTTTACAAGGACCAGGCAGGGTGGACCGGACGGCGTGTGCTGACTTCTTCAGGAAGCACCAGCTCAACTCCTTTCCTCCCAAAGTACCAGGTGGTAGAGTCAAGAGCCAGAAAAGGTGCCATGTCTGTAGCCACACAACCCGCAGACCCCATTAAGTAAAGAAAACCACATGGGAATGCCTTGAGTGTGAAGTGGCACTGTGTGCTGGACGTTGCGCAACTTCAACGATTTTCACACACTAGAACAATATTAAAGTGCCAGTGACAATGACAGTGAAAGTGACACTAAAAATGTAGGCTATAAGAATATAAAATAATGAGTAAAAGTTATAGACACAAATAACAGTAATAATAAGTGCCAGTGACAACGACAGTGAAAGTAACACTAAAATGTAGGCTAATAATGGGTAAAAGTGAAAGAGACAAATAAAATTAATAAGTGCCTTCACAACAATTTGAACAAGTGAAAGTTACACTAATATTTATATAATAGCTTACTAACAGTAAATACCAGTGAAAATGACACTGTCGATTATCACAGTCCAGTGAAAGTGACACTAAAAATATATAACAAATATAAGTACAAGTGAGACACAAAAATATCTTTATAAGTAACTTTATTGAGTGAAAATTACATAATAATGATTATAATGGCCAAATAAACAAATAAAAACACTCAAATCGCTTCCCGAAATAATATCGGGTGGTGCGACGAGTCCTCAGTTCAGTAGTGCGTCGTAGCCGGGGCCGTGGAAGAACGTTCGGACGCGTCTAGGTACATAACGCCAAAAGTTACCTCCACTAAAATCGCCATCACACCTGAACCAGTTGAGCTAGAGAGCTCTATTCAACGCCAGTCTACAGATCAAGGTAAGGGCTACATTTTGATATATGTATGTTATATCTATTGTATTAACATAGTTTTTTAGCCAGATCGCCCGGATACGAGCTCCGTCATTTAGAAAGGCAGCCCGGCCGGGAAGGGTTAAAGCCTGTAAAATAGAGTGCAAGGGAGCGGGAGCGCGACAGGCCACATGTCCTTCTCCCAGCCAGGCGGCCGTGGCACTGAGGGCTCAGAGTCAGAGTCTCGCTAGATATAGTGCTGCCAAAGGCAAATGTAGCGCGAAATTAGCGAGAATTGCTAATTTTAGCGAATGTCTTATGGTAGCGCTGCAGGTGAACCCTGCGAGTTACGAAACTCGTTTTGGTGTCATTTTGAAGTTATTTTCTTCTAGTTTTCATCTGAATACATATAATTTCATTCAGACACTTACCTAATCAATCAGGAGTGCCTGAATGAGCCCTAATATGGCGGAAATATGCCCGCGGAGAAAGGGTTAAGACGTTTGGCCCATTAGTTTGACAATTTTAAGTCCTTTCGTCCCCATTTCTTTGTCAATATTAAGACTTTTTGTGTCGTCTGTGTCTATTTTTTCCTGGCGAGCGATAGCGAGCCTGTATTTTAGGAGGAACCATTTTCTACCGAAAAATGTACATAAATGTCTTGAAGGGGGATTTTGGGGAGGCTATTTTAAGTTTGATGAAGGTCTAGGGAGGAAACTATAAAATAATGAATAAATAAAAACATCGACCAACAATTAAGCCCATCCCCCCTTAAGATTGTGAAGTGCACCCCAATACAGCATTATTTGATAACTCCCACCAGGATATAGTTTTGTCTTTACTCTCTTTACTGTGCACAATATTCCATGCAACTATTTTCTATTTTTAACAACAAAGCCTTCAACCTTTCTTTAGAATACTTTGGATATCAATTTTGATATTTCCTGGAGAGCTTTGATTTCATCAAGCTAAGTCCAAGAAGTAAGGGCTGATAAGGAGTACATTTGTGTTACTTGACGAAGAAATATTCAGGAATCTCTATACAGCGCTGGTTAGGCCGCACCTGGAATATGCGAACCAGGTGTGGGCTCCATATATGGTAAAGGATATAGAAGCAGTGGAGAAAGTGCAAAGGAGAGCTAGCAAGCTATACCAACGTTGAAGAACGCGGGCTATGAGCAGAGGTTGAGGACACTGGGGCTTCCGACACTGGCATATAGGAGAAAGAGAGGGGATATGATAAGAGACTTTTAAGATAGTGTCAGGAATGTATGATGAGGATGTGTGTGAAGGTAACTTCTTGATGCAGGAGGGAACAAGAACGAGAGGACACTCTAAGAAAATTTACAAAGAAAGAAATAGGCTTGAAAAGGCAAAGAACTCATTTTGTGATAGAGTGATAAATGAGTGGAATGCACTGCCCCAGTATGTAGTCTATTCCGAATCAATAAGGAAGTTTGAAAGTAATCTTGATAAAGCATGGGGAAGACAAGATTTGAAGTTTGATTATAAAGCAAAAATACAGAATAGTAAAAATGTTGCGTCTGCTACCGCCACCGCGAACACCGTGAACGCCCGCAGCAGTGCAAGTACTGGTACTGAGCTGGATACACAGGCCTAGTTTGCCTTTTTCCAGAGAATCTACTGTAAGAAGTACACTTGCCTCTTTGCATCATTTGGGTTTATGTCTTGCACTTGGTGCTTTTCGTTCATCTCATGTTGCAAGCCTCTACGCTGAGTCTGGCTTACCTTATCTGTATCGGCGCTGGGCTCTTCTCTTTCTCTGATACTATACCAAATTACAGTAATTCCTGGGTGGGGCTTTGGTTTCCCGGGCGTTTCTGCACCCTCCCAGCTCTCCGCCATGGAGTGGCTTCGGTCACCCAGGTTTTATTGTGGTAGGCAGGGAGGGTTCTGTGGGGGCGCTCGGTTATGGCCTTGGTGCTGTTCGGCCAGGCAGTCTGAGGAACAACAACAACAACAACAGTAATTCCTCTCTTTACCCCAGGGAGTAAGGGGGCTAGTCTTCCATGTTTAGTGGAGGAAAAGAATATGCACCATGTATCCTACTGCGTGTTGTACAAAGCGACTAAAAGGGGGAATAACGCGCCAATGAAATCTACCTGCAACGGTGACACTGCTGGGAGAGCTGTGGATGGAGGACACTGACCACCTCCCTCGCTGCGCCCTCACAAACGGATTTCACTATACTCTACCTCCTACCGGGGAAGTGCGGCTCCTGGGACTACCTGGTTGCCACAGGATTAAGTAACACCCCGTTCTTAACATTAATCATCAATTACAAACCCCAACATAAACAACACACCCCTAACACACACACACACACACACACACACAAAATCCTAGGAGTAACATATGACACCCAAATGACATTCAAACAGCACACCACAAACACGAAAAAGAAACTGACACCCAGACTTAACGCCCTCAGATCACTTGCCCACACGAAATTTGGTCACAACAAAGAAACCACCACCACAGTCTACAAACAATACATAAGATGTTATGGAATACGCAAGCCCGGCCTGGGCTTCTAACCTAGCTGAAACACACCATAAGACCTTACAGACTATTCAAAATAAAGCCCTTAAAATCATCACAGGATGCACAGCTACTACACCCACAGATCACCTACATCAAGAAACCAAAGTCCTAAAAGTCAAAGATCATCTAGACATGAGAGGCACTCAATTCCTGGCAGCAGCCTCCACGAATCAACACCACCCACTACACTACATGGCAACACACCCACAGACACCAAGAAATATCAAAACAACACCCAGCACACGCTATCACACACAAATACTGTCTTCTCTCCCTCCCTGCCCACCCCAAACCAACTTCCGGAAGCACATCCATACTCATATCACTCGCCGTTCCATCCACTCACTCATAGACAACACGCAGCTGCAAGCACGACCTCTCGAAATCCACCCTTCTGAATCCTCCCTTCCTCGCGAGGACAGAGTCCACCTGGCCAGGCTGAGATGCGGACACCATCCAGCTCTTCTGAGCTATCAGAGGAGACTGGATGACTCCATCGTCGACACCTGCCCGGGTTGTAACACAACACCCCATACCATAAAACACATCATAGAAGACTGCATTTCACACAACCACTTACGCCAACAACACAATTTACACTATTTGAGAGCTCTGTGGGAGAGCCCGACCGTGGCCATGGCCTTCCTTAAGGACTCGGGGCTCTTCGGCCAGGCAGCTTAGGGAACAACAACAACAACAACAACAACAACAAACCCCAATGCACTTGAATAAACTAATGAAAGCATATGATCCTCTCCGGATTCGAACTCGGGACACAATACAGGATTTCCATAAAGGGCATTTTGGGGCTACAACAACAAGAACAACAACAACAACTCGGTTTCCCCTTCTGTGCTCGCTCACTTTTCCTATCATCCTCGTCTTTGGCCTCCTTTTTCTGTTAGTACAGGATGCACTCATTACTCGCCCACTTTCCTTTCGCTATTTCAAATATTTTCCCTCTCCGGATATGTTCCTGTCCTCCCTGGCTTCTACCACTTACTTCTGTTTGCTCCTATATTTGTTTTTTGTTTTTTTTTGCTATGTGCGTGGATGAGACATAAGGCAAAGCTGCCTGTAACCAGTGTCTCCCCCAAAGTTGAAAGAGTGATAGCGATGCAATTTAATGATGCAGTTTTTAACGTTGTACACTCCCTTGATTGACAGGGCTAGTACCGTGCCTTTGCTACAGGGACTTAAGGGGAGGCTGGCCGTTTGTTTGATTTATTAATTAATTTATTCATATATTTTTTTAGTTTCCTCCCTAGACCTCCATCAAGCTTAGAAAAACACACCCTAGACCCCCCTTCAAGATAAATTTGTACATTTTTCGATAGAAAAATGTCCCTGCCGAAGGCCGATTCCTCTTAACATTGCAGGCTCGCTATCGCTCGCCAGGAAATAATCGACACCTAAATGGCACGAAAGGTCTTAAAATTTACAACGAAGTGGGGCGAAAGGTGTTAAAATCGCCAAACTAATGGGCTGAAGGTCTTATAATCTCAAAACTAGTGAGGCTAAACATTAGGGAGAAGGGGGTCCAGAAAAACGGTCTGCCTCCCCTTAACTGGACATTTTCCACGAATTGATAGACCAAGCTGCCCTACCTGACCTCACACGTGTAAAACCTGTTAATTCTTTGAGCAGTGGCAGTATCGTAACCAATAGGGTCTTGCTGAGTACCGTAGAAATTGTATTGTCACTGCTATAAGCTCAAAACAGTGTACAAAATTGGTTAAAGTTTTTGCACCACACACATCTGCCATCCTGTGTGTGGTCTCTCCACGCATCTCGGTTGGGTTACCCCCAAAGGGTAGCCAAGTCGATCCCCACCTGCCCGCGGTCACCTTGCAGACACCACCTGCCCGCGGTCACCTTGCAGACACCACCTGCCCGCGGTCACCTTGCAGATACCACCTGCCCGCGGTGACCTTGCAGACACCACCTGCCCGCGGTGACCTTGCAGACACCACTTTCCCTTTTTTTCTTTTCCATTCTAATTGTTTCCCATTGTGGTGGCGCTGACGGGGACGTCGCTACCTGGGGTCTGTCCCAGGTAGTTATTTTCACGTTTTTTTTTAAACTAGGGTTTTCTCTTATTTTTAATCAGATACGAAAAACAGGTGTTTTTGTTTTAATTATTGGTTACTTCCACTGAAATGGCAGCAAGCAAACAGAGTTGCAGTTGCAGTTGGCAAGGCCAAATCGCTGGGCTGCTACTTGTGTGGTACATTTTTTCACGTTAACTGTATAAATGTTGATGATGAGGACCTCAGAGTACTTGCAAAGAAGAAACTTGGATTTAAATGGCATTGCACTGTTTGCGATACCACCTGCTAAGGACGCAGCAATTAGTCAGCAGACCTTGGATGACCTGACGGCTGCCCTAGTTGGTGAAGTGAAGACTGCCATTGCAAACGAAGTGAAGGGTGCCCTTACTGCGGTGGCCGTGGAGATAGAGAGTATTGGTAACAGAATGGATATCCTTGAGACTAAAGTTGCTGCCCCCGACATTCCCTTGTTTGCCAAGATAGTTCAACAAACATTTGAAGAGACCGAAAAGGAGCCGACCAAACGCACCACTGAGGTGGTAGATGGTGGAAAGAAAAAACTGACTGGGACCATCAGGTCCTGGTAGTGAAGCCAAAAGACCGATCCTCCGAGCTAGTAAGCCCACCAGATACAAAGGCAATCGAGACTGCTTTGGCTTCGGTTCTAGTTAACAAATTAACTAGAACTGATTCAGGTGTACTGGTGGTACGACTTCCATCCAAGAAAGCCAAAGAAGATGCAGGAAGAACCATCAATCAGTGTTTGGGGGTGGACAGTGCCTTTCAGTGTCTCCGAACCAAAGAAGATGATGCCAAAAATGACTCTGGTAGGCATTGCTAATGACGCTGAGGAAAATTAGATCATTCCCAGCATCCTCAACAAGAACCCAAGAATAAAGTCCCTGGTCGACGATGGCTTAGCTATGAATTTGCTATTCACCAAGCAAAAAAGTGATGCACACACAAAGACTGCGGTAGTAAAAATGTCACCTGAAATACGCTCTTCCATTGTGGATGATGGCAATTCTGTGTATGTTGGACTTGTGAGATGTCGTGCATACGATCGCTTCTGGGTAACACAATGTTACCATTGCCAGGGCTTTGGCCATACCAGTGACAGGTGTTATCGGAAAAATGAGGATCCAAAATGCAACTTCTGTGCCGGTACTCATAACTCAAAAGACTGCACCAACAAGACTTCCCCCAAATGTATAAATTGTATGAGCTCCACATCAGTTACGGAGCCGCCAAATAATTTCGCCTCAAGTAGAAATTGTCCTCTAATGACAGCTCAGAGAAATAAAGTTATTGAAAATACCAATTTTGTAGGTTCAAAAAACTGAAAAATGCACACGGGAGCCGGTTGAAACTGGGTCTGTTGAATGTTCGTTCCTTGCATAACAAAATGGATCATATTTGCGAGATCTTGGATGAACGTAACCTTGATGTATTATGTCTCACTGAGACCTGGTTGTTCGAGTCAGATCTGAATATAATCCAGGCGGCATTGCCTAAAACCCATTCCATAATAAATGTTCCTAGGCCTAGGGGAGATCATCCGGGTGGTGGAGTGGCAGTTGTCTACTCCACATCTCTGGTGAATATCTTGCAAATAAGCCATAACCCAGCCCCTCTTTATTATGAACTGTTGGAAGTGGAAATAAAACTCCATCAACAAATTCTAAGAATGGCAGTTGTCTATAGGCCTGGCCATCGTGGCACAGATAGGGGTTTTATGGAAGAGTTTGGGCAGTTTCTCGAGGAATTTTCTGCTAAAACCGGAAGACTTTTGATATGTGGAGATTTTAATTACTGGGTTGACAGCCCTTATCTGAAGCCATTCTCTCCTGAGTTCCTTGAGTTGACTGATCAGAACAATTTTGTAAACCATGTGTCCCACCCAACTTATATCTTAGGACACACCCTTGACTTGATTTTCTCTCCTGTGGGTTGTGGTGGTGTTCTGGATGTTGATGTTGAGAATGCTGACCCTAATACCTCTGATCATGCTTTGATTACTTTCAGCTTTGATTTCCCTAAGCCACTCACACATGAAAAAGTAATCAGATTTAGAAATGATAAAAATACAGACCAAAATTTGGCTAGCAGTGAAGTAAAACAGTACTTGGGAAGTATTGATACTTCCAACCTTACTTCAGATGAGCTGGTGGAGGTACATAGAAATGCACTTAAATTAGTGTTCGATCATCACTGTCCAGAAGTAGAGAAGAAAATCATAGTACGAGATGATTCACCCTGGTATAGCACTCGAGTTAAATTTCTTAGAAGAGCGCGTAGAAGAGCTGAACGTGAATGGCGGAAAAATAAAACAGACTCTACATGGTTGCAATATCTGTCAGCCAGAAGAACCGTGGTCCACACAATCAAAGATGAAAAGAAAGTGTATTATCAGGGAAAAGTTGACTCATGTGGTAACGACCAGAGGAGGTTGGCTTCAATTGTAAACAGTTTACTTGGAAAAACAAGAGTCAGCTTAAGACCTTCTGTACCCGATGCCGAGTTGGCTGCCAACTTTGTGTCATTTTTTGCTGGCAAGATAACTCGCATAAGACAGGAACTGGATGATGCTTCTCTTGGTGAAGAATGTTCAGTTGTACTCCAACCCTGACACATTCCTAATAATGTCCTCTCATCCTTTCACTCAGTAGAGGTGGACATGATCTCGTCCTACATAAGAAACCTCAATAAGACATTTTGCCTGTTGGATCCCATAAATGTTTCCAAGCTACCAAGAGTCTATGATCACACAGTTGAGTTTATTTCCAAAATAATTAATAAATGCTTCTCTGAAGGTAACTTCCCACATTCTGAAAAGCATGCACTACTCTGACCTAGCAGTAAAATTCGTTACAACAAGCGGGCACCCCTGAAGCTCACACACACACGGTCCACGGCCGCCGGGCAGCCACCTCCTCAGTGCCACCACCCTACCAACACAACACTATTCTCAACTCGACCCTCACTACCACAGATATCGACGACCCAAGTAGCTCAACATGCAACCAGAACAACTAAAAAAGCAGCAACAACGGACAAGAACAAGGACATCAAACAACAAATACAGGTAGGGGTGGGAGGGGGGCAAGGGGGAGCTACAACCTGTCCCCATCTCACACGCTCACACCCCAGCAGCCGCTCACGGCGCTCAGCTGATCACCACACCGCCAGACGTACAATGAACAGTAACAGGAAAATATGTATAGTGTGCGATATTGGATTCAACAAAAGGAGTACAACTTCACAATGTAGTAGTTGTAATGAAACAGTACACGATCGATGTACTTACGTTACTAGCAGAAAAGAAGTGGAATGCGATAAATGTAGGGAAATAGCTATTAAAGGTCCTAAAATCATTTGTGAAATATGTGAATCACTCATAACAAGAAAACAAAGGATCCTAAACTGTGTTTAGTGTAAAACTGTAGCTCACATGAAGTGCATCTCTAAGAAGACCAACAGTGAAGAACGGGAATTCCTATGCAACATATGTGCCTTGCATTCATTACCGAATATTAATGTAAATGAACCAATTAGTATTAACAACTCAGAATCCAGCCAGGACACATTCAAAATCAAAGATGAATACAGAGTGTTCACCAACAAAGGGCTCCATCTTATCCACATTAACGCCAGATCAATGTACCATAAATTGTCAGAAATAAACTTGTTAGCTAATAAGGCCAAAGCTTCAATAATTGCAATCACAGAAACCTGGCTGGATTCAAGTATAAACGATGGTGAAATAAACATTCAAGGTTTCAATATGGTTAGGAATGATCGCAATAGGCATGGGGGAGGAGTATGTCTGTATGTAAAAAGCAACCTCACACACACAACTAGGACCGACCTCCATGTAGAAAATCACGAAGCTCTGTGGATCGACCTACACCTACCAAGGACAAGACCCATTACAATTGGGGTATGCTATAGATAGGCTACCAGACGACACACAATTCTTGACCAAATTTGAACGAACTTTGTCATCGCTAGACCCTCGGAATGAATCCATCATACTAGGGGATTTTAACCTGTGTTACAAACAACGAAATCATAGGCTTGTACGAGAATATAGGCATATACTGACAATGCACAATCACAAACAACTCATCACAACCCCCACACGTATCTCTGAGAACACTGCCACAATATTAGACCACGTAAACTGTAACAGGGAGGACAAAATATCCCAATCAGGGGTTATATAGACTGGGATAAGTGATCACTTCGTCACATATTGCACACGGAAAACCACAAAAATTACCCTAGAGAATCACAAGGTTATCAAAACAAGGTCACTCAGAAACTACAATAAAGAAACATTTCTGGACATTTTATGGAATACAGACTGGTCTCCAGTGTTTGGAAGTACAAACGTTAATGACGAATGGGTTGGCTTCAGAACCATCATCACAAACATCCTAGACGAAATAGCTCCTCTGAAAGACATACGAATTAAAGTAAGGTCAGACCCATGGATCAACAATGACATACTACACCATCTGGAACACAGAGACAATCTGTTAAAAAGGCTAGCGAAACATAGACAGGATCAAGGTCTGAAACATTAGTTCAACGGGGCCAGGAATAAACTAAGTAGGAAAATAAAATCAGCGAAAACTAATTATTTTCACAATAAGGCAGAGGAATATCAGAATAACCCAAAGAAACTATGGAGGCACCTAAAAACAACAGGCTACAGCAACAAGACAAGGGATTCATCTAACACTAATATTGCTCTCATCATTAATGATCAGGTTTGCCACGATAAACGACAAATTTCAACCTACTTCAACTCCTTCTTCACCTCCATAGCAAACACACTTGCACAGAACCTACCTCAACCTCTCAATAAATACACGACAACAACGGCCACCTTTCGAAATTTCTACAGAGATAAAGACATACACCCGAACACATTTGGATTGCAAAATGTTACACCAAAATACACTTTTGACGAGCTGTCTAACCTAAATGTACATAAAAGCACAGGACCAGACAAAATTCCTGCCAAATTTCTACGAGATTGGTATAGCAGGCCCCCTAACCCACATCATCAACTTGTCAATTAACACCAACACTGTACCTGCTGAACTGAAGGAAGCTATTGTAACCCCTCTATTCAAGAAAGGAAATAAACTAGAAGTTGGCAACTACAGACCAGTTAGCATATTATGTATTGAATCTAAAATCCTTGAAAGAGCGGTATACACCCAAATTGAAGACTTCCTCAAACAAAATTATCTATTCTATAAGTTTCAATCAGGTTTCAGATGCATGTACTCGACAGACTCCTGTCTCATCCACTTAACGGATCACATTCGTAAAGAAATGTCTAAAGGTAACTACACCGGTATGGTTCTTCGTGATCTACAAAAAGTGTTTGACACAGAAGACCATGATATCCTATGTAATAAACTACAAGCAATGGGCATAGGGTCTGTGAAATGGTTTAAATCTTATCTTTGTGGTAGAACCCAAAGAGTCAAAATTGACGATAATATATCTGATCCTATGCCAATTAACTGTGGGGTCCCGCAGGGAAGCATCCTTGGTCCCTTACTCTTTCTCTGTTATGTGACCGACATGGAACTGAGCGTCTCATGTAAATTATTACTGTATGCAGACGACAGCGTGCTTCTGGTTTCAGGAAAAGACCCAATGCCGCTTCACTTTCCAAAGAACTAGAATCATGTAGTGAATGGCTAGTGGACAATAGACTATCTCTTCACCTGGGAAAGACGGAAGCCATCTTATGTGGAACAAAACGCAAACTGAAAGACATTGTGGGCTTCTCGGTCAACTGTAATGATATTCCTATAACAACAGTGTTACAAGTTAAATATCTCGGACTAAAACTGGACGCGAGTTTGTCAGGTGAAACAATTTTGGAATCTATCCTGAGTAAGTGTAGAGCACGTATAAAATACCTGTATAGACAGGTGGGATGCTTGCCCGCGGCGACCAAAAAGACCCTTTGCCAAGCGCTTGTTCAATGTCATTTTGACTATTCTGTGTCATCCTGGTACTCTGCATCATCTAAATCAGCACAGCACAAACTTCAGGTCACTCAAAATAAAATGGTTAGGTTCATGCTGAACCTAGGACCCAGATCACATGTTGGCCAGGAACAACTTCAGTCACTAGGTATGCTCAATGTCTCTGACAGGGCCAAACAAATCAGGCTCACTAATGCCTTCAAAATTTTCTATGACAGAGCTCCAGAGTATCTAAAGAATGATTTTGTTAAAGCAAAAGAGAGGAGTGGACATAATACAAGAAACAGGATGTTTAATTTTAAGGTCCCGAGAATCCAAGGACAGGGTAAGCAAACATTCTTCTTCACTGCCATCAAAGACTGGAACGATCTACCCCAGTCAGTCCGTGAAAAGAGAACACTGTATTCCTTCAGACGTAGCCTGAAGGAACACCTGAACCGGACAGCTGCGAGAAGGGAGCACCAAGCTTATGTCTACTACTAAATACGACATAAGAGATAGACAAACCAAACTGAAATGATTACTGATTACGGATTACTGATATTTACTATATAGGATGTAAGGTATCTTAAAATAACCCCCTAGAAATACTTTCTCTTGTGTATCTATTTCTTTATCCTCCCCATTTCCCCAGCTAACCTAATCCCACAAGGACCCCAATGGAAATACGCCTAACGGCCTTATTGGGCTATCCTTAGTTGGAATTATGCAAGGCTGGTACATGTCATATTTGTAACATACTATGTGGTACCAGCTCTGTAAATTGCTAACTGAATAAATATTATTATTATTATTATTATTATTATTATTATAATTATTATTGTCTAAAGAAACCTGGACTTGATGTTGAGAACATGTTGAACTATCGTCCTGTCTCCAACCTGTCCTTCATATCAAAGATATTAGAGCGTGCAATACTTGACCAACTACAACCACTACTTCAGCAGAATGAAACTATCCCAATTTTTCAGTCTGCTTACCGACAGCATCATTCAACTGAAACAGCATTGATTAGAGTACATAATGATCTAGTTGAGAACATTTGCAATGGTGTGGCCTCACTATTGGTCTTGCTTGATCTCTCTGCGGCCTTTGACACAGTGGATCACGAGTTGTTATTGTGTGATCTTTATGATTGGGGTGTTCGTGACTCCGCTCTCTTGCTTCTTGGGTCGTACTTGTCAGGTAGATCCCAGAGTGTGATGGTAAATCAAATGGTCTCGGACTCGACACCCCTGCAGTATGGTGTTCCGCAGGGATCAGTTTTAGGTCCTATCCTATTTATAATTTATATCAGCAGTTTGTCTCTTCTGCTTCGTGCACATAATGTCACCTTTCACTTTTATACAGATGACACCCAGATTTATGTGAGAATCACAAATATAGTTGATATACGGAGTAAGATGGAATTGTTGATGTCTGATATCAAGAAGTGGATGAGAGCGAGAAAACTTAAACTAAATGATGGTAAAACTGATATTCTCATCATCCGAGGAAATAGAAGAGCTGATGATATAGTAGGTGCCCTCTCCATCAATGTGGGTGGATCTCAGCTGTGACCGGCCAACTCTGTTCGAAATCTGGGTGTATTTATGTGAACTCCCGATTAGATTTCAAAGAGCATGTAAACCAGATAGTTAAAAGTTGTTACTTGCACATCAGAAATCTCTATTTGGTGAAGCCGTTAATAACCAGACGTTGCCTCCTGACGTTGGTTCACTCATTGGTCGTCTCTCGTGTTGATTATTGCAATGCCCTGTTGGTGGGTCTTCCAAATTATATTTTAAAGAAAGTTCAGTCTGTTCTTAACAGGGCTGCAAGACTCATTTTTGGTGTTGCACCTAGAACTCCTACTACATCTCTTCACATAGAACTGCACTGGCTGCCAGTAAGAGCAAGAATAGAATTTAAGTTGTGTTTGGTGACTTTTAAGGTTCTCAAATTTGGTGAGCCTAGGTACCTTGCGGAGCTGCTCAGGCGCCCACCGGCACACCATGGTGTAGTTGTGCGTCATGACAATGACCCTTTTCGTCTTGATGAACCAAGGGCTATCCAGCAGTCTTCTTTCTTTGAGAGGTCATTCTCCTACATGGCTCCGAGGATGTATAACAGGTTGCCGCTGTCCATGAGACAACTGAGTTCTGTTGAATGCTTCAAGAGACAACTTAAGACTTTTCTCTTTGAGAGAAGCTATGATCTTGAGAGAGGTGTCATGACAGATGGCTATAGAGTTAAGGCTATTTTGCCACTGCTAGTGATTGTTAAATGTGTTTTATATAAGCCTTCTTTTGATGCATTGATTTTGTTCTTTTTTCTTTCTCTTTCCGAGCGCTAGTGAATTCTTCGGAAAAATTGGCGCTTATGAGAAATAAGTAACATGCTTATTATTATTATTCTACCAAACTCACTTATGCTTGTCTGGCATGGGCCTCATCACTAACAGAAACACAAACAGAACAACTTGAAAAAGTGCAGAAAACAGCTTTGCAAGATAATTCTAGGGCTTTCAAACACACACTACCCCGAAGCATTACGGTCTCTGGGGATAGAAGCCTTATTTAGCAGATACCAACAGCTTACACAAGTTTGGTCAGAACCTCATCACATCCCCCCTCCCTCCCAGGAGATCTGTCAGAATTACTATCACCCCCATACTTGCGAGAACCTCGAGGTACCAACCGAGTCCTATATCCCACATAGTGAACCTAATCAACCAACATTAACTAGGGCCTTTCCTAGCTGATGCTGAGAGGATTGGGTTCTAGTCATCTGGTGATGGGCTGGCATATCAGAGTGAGAGTTGAGCATTCTCTGCTATACTCATAGCTTACTCTGACTGTTTCTTTCACTTGTATATTTTCTAGCTCTCTTCCGTGGATTGACCTCTCTACTGCCAACCTAGAGGTTGGCAGACTGGGAGCCAAAGCGTCACATATTTCCTTTGCCCCTCAACTTTTCCTTCAATTGTTGAGGGGCACAGGGCCCTTGGCGGGGCTTTGGTGTCCCGGGCATTTCTGAACCATCCTCAGCCCCTCACTTCAGAGCGGCTTCGGTCACCTGGGCTTTCTTAGTGGTAAAGCTGGGAGGGTTCTGTGGGGGCGCTTGGTTATGGCCTTGGCTTTGCTCGAGACCTTGGGGCTGTTCGGTCAGACAGCATGGGGAACAAGAACAACATTAAAACAAGCCATACACAATCCCTAGTGTACGACTAATCATACATTACATTCTTCCATATCTAGTGTCAAACCCACCAACATTGTGGGAAGGCAGTGTCACACGAGCTCCTTTTCCATCAACTTTTATAGGCAATTGCAGTCAGACAACTTCAACATTTTAAGTTACATAAACACGTCAGCTCCCTAACAAAATCTAGCTTCAGTCTAGTCTCCGTTCCTAACGTGAATAAGCCTAAAAATTACAGGCTTGCTATAGCTCGCCACAAAAAAAGTCGAAACATGGTACAAAATGTCTTATTATTGGCAATGAAATGGAGCGAAAGGTCTTCAAATCGACAAATTAATGGGGTGAATGTCGTTAAATCTCATAACTAATGGGGCTCAGCAAGAGGGAGAAGGGAGTCCAGAAAAAAACATATACTTCCCGTAAATGTTCTATTTCCACATAACAATTTTGATTAGTTCCTTTGCGGTTATCTTGTGTCGTCCCAATTTTGGTTTGTTTATTTTGCAAGTTTTACATTATAATATTATGTCCTAGAGTTACTGCTTATAGTTACAAGCTTCAGTAATGTCTTATCTGGAGTGGGAAACATTAAAAACACAAACATATAATTATTACACCCACATACTCACCTACTGTATATGGCTTGAAAACAAACACATAAATCATAAAGTTACTCGTTACAGCTACAGGCTTCAGAAAAGTTCTATCTCGAGTGGGAAACAGAAAACTAATAATGATATACAGTAGGACTGCATACATACATAACATTTTAAGACTGAGTGCTCCACATATACTTGCAGTTTCAGTCTCTTGTCCTAATGGCGGCGTTCCAGGCAACCCTGTTAAGGGCGGCTTCACTAGTCAAGTTTTTGGATTCGAGATCGGCACGTATAGTCCGATCCCAGGTACTCTTCCTCGGTCCACCCCTTGGTGCAGCTCCCTCCACAATCACAGACCTGCATTTTTTCACCCAATTTTGTTCATACATTCTCTCCACATGTCCATACCATCCCAGTCTACTTTATGCATCACTTCGCTAATACTCTTTATAGCACCCACATAGTCAGTCCACCCAATCCGCGTCTATATGGGCGGCATTACATGACGTGTATTGGGAATTTGCGCACTAGGATAACATAACTTATGGAGAAAAATACATATGGGCGGCAGCCAGCATTTCCCAACACATTTGATGGTAATTTTTGATCAAAATCAATACTAATTGGACAACCAAGCATACACAACAATAGAAACATAAACAAAAGTCATTCCTTACATTAAAATTAAATGCTATAAGTAGGTGAGAAGAGTGGGGGCTCCGAGGCAGACCCCTGCGACAGGGCAATTTCAGCATACTGGCCCGGCCCCGGATAAACCCATGGATTTCCCGATCGCAGTAGCGCCTTCACCCTTCTCCTTGCGCTCAATAATCTTTAGCTTCATCGCGTGTGTGATCAATTTATTCTTCCTAGGCATTTTGAAGTTGTTGAAGGGTGTAGGAAGGCGGATGTTACACAATAAATGGGTCAAGTCTCAGCGCACGGGCACTTAAGGATATCGGGACTGAGAAGGAAGCGTCTCCCACAATGCCCTCGTGACGTCACCGTCTTCCCGGCGCCGATGGGTGTGCGCGCGGAGTAGGGAGGGTTAGGTAGGGGGTGGCGCGGAATACAAAAAACAGCATTTTTACACCACTCTTCAACCGTGATTAGTGTATTGTGGGGTCAATACGTGTTTTAGAGATTTTGAGTACCTATTTGACCCCTCGGCGCGGAATAGGGTAAATGCGGACTGAGGATACGTGTAGGCCTATTAGGGGGACTGACTGTACTCCCCTTTGGCTGGAACACACACACACACGCACACACACTAATTATAGTGTAAAACTTGCAAAATAAACAAACCAAAACTGGGAAGACAAGATATATGCAAAGAAACTAATAAAAAACGCTAATAAAATAAAATTTGAAATAAAAAAAAACACAATCCACCACATAGGGTGTACATCACTACATGAGCAAGTTAATCGAGTTCTTAACCTCGTAGCTGCGCAGGTAGGGTAGTGGCCACCCCTCCCTGTGCGGAGGTATTTAGACTGTTACCTTTACTCAAATCGTCATCGTCCAATAAATATCATTAATACTTATCCATATGCGCCTATTTTACGTTGATTATGAAGATATTAACCTGTTACAACAATAAAACAAGTGGAAACAGCGTTTGGCTGGTCAAAATCGGGAAATGAGAGCGAGAGTTTACAGTCATCGAGTGCCAGCCAGCCTGCCAACATCCACCCCTCACGATGTCTGGAGAGACACTGTCGTGTAGTTGTCTCTCTCTCTCTCTTTCATTCGCTTTGTAACACATACAAGCACACCCTGCTTATGACTCACTATTGATAGCACGAAAATATATCGCCGAAATAAGGGAATAACAGAGAAAATAGGTGATAATTGAAGGGGGGTGGGGATGGGGGGAAGGAGGGCATGTGGAGGAGTGATATTTGGCATGGCCAAGGGACAATAATAGATAAAAAAAATAAAAATAAAATTCAATTGATACTGGGCTGGTTTAAATGTTTTTTTTTTAGGCCTTGGATTATATAAGGGGTTCCGCAGCGCACCGGTACACCTTATATTAGTGGATCCGCAGTCCAGAGGTTAAGCAAACTAATCACACATATAACAATGCACTATCGTCATGTTCAAGGAATTACAGTAGTCAGTTTGGGAAGTACAGGACGTTCTGGTAAATTTGACTAAATTCTGTATGAATAAAGAAACTACAATTTGTATATAGTTACTCGTTACAGTTACAGGTTTCAGAATAGTCAAAGGAGTACAAAGGAGTACAAAGGAAATCAAGCAACAACAGATCTAGTGACCCTTCTAGGTTGCTTGTCCTCCAAAACACTGAGGATCAAGTGTCCAAACAGTGGTTTAGAGTGGGTAAGGGAACATTGGAAAGGGAATTACTGCCCTGGAACTAATATCCGTGGCAGGATTAGGAAGTTAGTAGAGGACAGATGGGTTAGTAACTGAGGGGGGGATAAAATAAAGTTATTAATTTACAAACGCAGTCAGTCGCGGGTTTGATGAGAGATATTTGTCTAGGCGGAGTTTAAATGAATCAACGGTGATGCAGTCTATAACATTTCAGGGAAGCCCATTCCACAAGTTGACAACTCGATTGAAGAAGAAATTCTTAGATTCGTGCGAGTTAAAAGATTTACCAATAATTTTGCAACCGTTTCCCCGTGTGTAATTAGATTGGTCGATAGTGAAGTACTTACTACAGTTCATATTGTCGATGCCTTTGATGATTTTGAACACTTGAATTAAGTCACCTCTTAATCTGCGCTGGGTTAAAGGAAATAGATTTAATTCTCTAAGACGCTCTTCGTATGGTTTGTTCTTTAGGCTAGGTATCATTTTGGTAACTCTACGTTGAACTCGTTCTAGATTGTTTATATCTTTTTGGTAATAAGGGCACCAGGATTGAACGCAGTATTCCAGAAGAGGGCGGACTAAGGAATTGTAAAGGGTTAGGATAACTTCTTTGGATTTATGCTCAAATGACCTGCCTATAAAGCCAATTATTTTGTTTGCCTTCTTAACAACTTCTGAACATTGTTGACTCGATTTTAGGTTACTCGATATTGTTACTCCCAGATCGGTTTCTCTGTTTACATTCTTAAGCTGAGTGCCATTCATCGAATAGTTTGCTTCCTCATTTAGGTATCCGACATGTAGTACTTTACATTTATCCGCATTGAAACTCATTTGCCAAATTTGGGCCCAACATGACAATTTATCTAGATTGTGTTGCATATCGTCAACTTGTTCTTTTGAGAGTACGCTATTTGCAATTTTTGTATCGTCAGCAAATTTTGAGATTATACAGGTGAGACCCTCATCTATGTCGTTGATGTAAATTAGAAAGATAATTGGTCCTAGTACCGATCCCTGGGGTACCCCGCTACTTACATTGGTCCATTTAGATGCCTTACCGTTTATGACTACCCTTTGCTTTCTGTTGCTGAGCCAATTTTCTAGTCCTACCTGGAAGTGGGAGACAGAAAACTAATAATTATATAGCACCCACATACTCACCTTTGGTTGGAAGATAAACAAATAAACAAAACATTATTAGGGCGTGGGATACAGCGAAAAAAGTAAGATGTTTAATAATATTCTGATAAGACAGGTTTACGTTTATTAGAAAATACAATATAACCTATTCTGTGAAGTAAATACGGCTCTCCAACTCAGCCTATAGCAATCAAAGTAAAAAACATGAAGGTGATTTATTAGCTGCTTGTTAGTTACAAGTATAAGAGGTATTTAGTACATATATACATACATAACATTTTAAAACTGAGTGTTCCACACATACGTGCAGTTTTAATCTCTTGTCCTAATGGCGGCGTTCCAGGCAACCCTGTTAACCCGGCAGTTGCGGGAAGACTCATTAGATGTTCTACTGGGCGGCTGCAGGAAGACTCATAGGATCATAGGCCTTAAAAAAAAACATTTAAAACACCCCAGTGGCACCAAAAAAAAAGGAATTTGTGCTTAGGTGAGATAATTTCCCTCCATTACTTTCTACCACTCCTACACATGTGTCCCCCCCCCCCCTTTTATCCCCCTCCTCAATTATCAGGTATTTTCTCTATTATTCCCGATATTTATCAAGTATTTTCGTAGGAGGACGGGTGGGAAAGAGAGAGGAGGGTGGAGTAGTGTAAATCCTACACACCAACCCTCCCCTGGTCACTCAGTGCTATGCGAGAGACGAGAGAGAGAGGGTGTCTCTCTTGCCGGTCTGGGCCAGATTACGACCGCGGGGCAAAAATATAACATTTTCACCAGCCAATTACTGTTACCACTTGTTTTAATGCTTTCATATGTTCATGTTAAAAGTAAAATAGGTGCATATGGATAAGTATTAATTATATATATGGTAAATTGACGATTTTAGTGAGGAATTAATCAGAATACCTTCCCACCGCAGGCACTTTCAAATACCATACCTGCACAGCTTAGACTGGTGATGGGCTGGTCTATCAGAGTGAGAACTGAGCGATCTCTGCCATACCCATAGCTTACTCTGACTGTTCCTTTTACTTATATATTTTCTAGATCTCAAGTGACGGCGTCTTTTCCGTGGATTGACCTCCTAATCTACCAAGATTGGAAGCCAAAGTGTCACATTTTTCCCTTGCCCCTCAACTTTCTATTCATACTTGCTGAGGGGAACAGGGCCCTGGTTGGGGCTTTGGTTTCCCGGGCGTTTCCGCACCCTCCTCAGCTCCCCGCCATGGAGTGGCTTCGGTCACCCAGGCTTTATTGTGGTCGGCAGGGAGGATTCTGTGGGGGCGCTCGGTTATGGCCTTGGCCTTGCTCGGTGTCTTGGGGCTGTTCGGCCAGGCAGCTTGGGGAACAACAACAACAACCATACCTGCGCAGCTTAGAGGTTAAGGGCTGCTTCACTTGTAAAGTTTTTGGATTCGAGATCAGCACATAATTATACTGTAGTCCGATCCCAGGTCTTCCTCGTTCCAACCCTTGGTGCAGCTCCCTCCACAATCACAGACCTGCATCTTTTCACCCAATTTTGTTCATCCATTCTCTCCACATGTCCATACCATCCCAGTCTACTTTTACGCATCTCCTCGCTAATACTCTTTATACCTAAACGTCTCCTCAGCTCATCATTAGTTATTCTATCCTGCAGTTTGGCCCCACACATCCATCTCACCATTCTCAAATTTAATTTACATAAATTACAACATTCAGTCTTAAAATACCCAAATTAATGGATAGAAAGAGGGGAGCTCCAAAAAGACCTCCCTCGGACCAAATAGGGTTAACATATTATTTCCTGGAACTTAAGCCGCTGTCACACGAGCGATTTTTCCGTCAATTTTCCATGAGCAAGTTTTTTCTCGGCACTTTTTCGCACTGGTATCGGTAACTAGACTAAAGGTAGATTATGTTAGGTGGCTGAATTCTGATAAAGTGTAATTTTTCAAGCTTGCAGACCATAATTGACGTAAAAATTGCTCGAAAAAGGGCCCGTGTGACTCCGGCTTTCCTGGAACTTATCGTGACCATCCACAAACTTTGGAATTATAATGTACAGTCACTTACTGTATAAACTTTGTAGAACCATTATGTTCTTAAGGGCTTCTTTTTTTTCTCCTTTTCTCTGGCTTGTATCCATTCGGCCCCATTCAGCCTACTGTTTTAAGATGTTTACCCCCATCCAGGTGTCAACATTTTCCTGGCGAGCGGTAGCGAGCCAGCATATATATATATATTTTTGTTTTGACAGCAAGCTAATTTTGTACATTTTTCGATAGAAAAATTTCCCCGGCATAGCCGGATTTCTCCATACAATGCTGGCTCGCTATCGCTCGCCAGGAAGAAATTGACACCTGGATGGGGATAAACGTCTTAAAACAGTTAGCTGAATGGGGCCGAAGGGATACAAGCCAGAGAAAGAGTGAAAAGGAGAGAAAGAAAGAAACAAAAAAAATGACCCCCCCCTTAACCCTTCCGACCCGGGCTGCCTTACAAAAGGACAATGTCAGGTACCCGGGCGATCTGGCCGAAAAACGTCTAGGCCTAGGCTACCGTATCTTTGTTATTTTAACTGCTAGAAATTTCCCACGCATCCCTAAACGTAGTGCGGTTTCCAATCTGTAGACAGGCATTGAGTAGAGCTCTGTAAGTCAACTGGTTCAGTTGTGATGACGATTTCTGTGGAGCGAATTTTGCAGCGATGTTGACAATATCGAAGCTTTTCAGATACTAATTTCGTCATATCATACAACAACCATTGATCCGACGTCACCTTCTTGTTTTCGGAGGTGCGGTGATGCAATGACCGGCTTTGTTTACATGCGTTGGACACACGGCGTTCAGACCAAGCTTAATAGGCTTTCAAGCTTACAGCCTGTTATAAGGACACCCAGGTACCGGCCCATCTGCCGCGGTGTCCTTATAGAAGGACAGCCGGGCTGGAAGGGTTAATGCAATCATAACTACCTGGATTGATTTTTGCATGGAGCTTGGTTTTCAAAAAATAGTCTACTGTATATTTTTTTTTATATAATTATATTCATAAATTTGTGTTCAGAGATCTACTGTAGGCCTACTTCCATAATTACCAGGTGAGGTCCACGAATGTTTATGGGCGTCTGTACTGTCTTTGTAGTGACAGTTGGTAGGCGTCTGTACTGTCTTTGTAGTGACAGTTGGTACAAATTTTAGTGAACAATTCTGACATGGTAGGTTATCATTTTGAAGCACTCGCATTAAACACATGTAGTAATGTACACCCTATGTGGTGGATTGTGTTCTTTTATTTAGATATTATTATTTTACTTAAGCGTTGTTTCCACAGCGATTTTAATTAGTTATTTTGTCTTTTTACTGCTCGTATACATTCTAATTAGTTATTTGTCTTTTTACTGCTCGTATACATTTTAATTAGTTATTTTGTCTTTTACTGCTCGTATACATTTTGATTAGTTATTTTGTCTTTTTACTGCTCGTATACATTTAATTAGTTATTTTGTCTTTTTACTGCTCGTATACATTTTAATTAGTTATTTTGTCTTTTTACTGCTCGTATACATTTTAATTAGTTATTTTGTCTTTTTACTGCTCGTATACATTTTAATTAGTTATTTTGTCTTTTTACTGCTCGTATACATTTTAATTAGTTATTTTGTCTTACTGCTCGTATACATTACATTTTGTATATTTTGCAAGTTTTATAATTAATCCTCACTGCCTCTCAAGATTATAATTTAGTTGCTCACCAGCTACATGTGCAGGTAATTGTCAATCTATCCATCTGTTGCCACATACCCTAATTGCTGATGGAGGGTGGCCACGAACGAACCTTTTCAAGGCTACCCTATTCCCCGACAACCCTCGTCCTTCCTCCAACCCCATCACCCTCTCCCCAATGTATATGTCCACTACATTCCTCCTCATTCGGTGTACCCCTCCCTCCAACATATTCCACCTCACTCTCATATACCCTCTGCCATCCTCTCGCTTTCCATTCATTCCATTTGAGGCGTATGTACCATTCATTATTATGAAATTGATGACATAAGATTTTGACGAGTTAAAATTTATTAACCGCATAGCAAATAATTGACTTAATAAAGATTGTCATGCACTTTACTTTACTAGTGCCTTTACCCTGGGCCTATTACAGATCCACCCCTCGGGAACACCCTTTTGACTGCACCCTAGTCTGACTGGGGTCAGACTGGGGTCACTTTTCAAACTAAGTGACTCAGCCGAACCTACCAGTTTGAGAGGTCCCGGGTCAAGTCTTAGCAGGTGTCTTGATAGCGTAATGCTTAGTGTGCGGAATTTCGGTGTGAGTATCATAGGTTCGAGTCCTTGGAGTACCACAATATATTGATTACTTTCATTGATTTCATTAGTTAGGTTGATTTGTAAATTAATTGGTGAGTTGGTGAAAACAAATATGAATTAATACCATATATGCTGACTCTTTGCTTCCTACCAATCATCCATGACCTCATCCACTATAATAGCGACCCACCTATTCCATATACAATACTTCTATCGTTCTCACCAATCTCTCATGAGGGACTCTGTCGAAGGCCTTACTGAAACCCAAGTTAAGTAAATTATAGGCTATGCTTCATATACCTCCAAGATAAAACTAAGCAAATTAGTAAGGGAAGAACGTCCCTGGATGAACACATGCTCAGAATGCTTTAAGTTGAATGTTTCTAGATGCTTTCTAAATATCCTAACAATAATTGACTCTATCCATTTTCCTGTGATTGATGTTGTAAGACATATGGGATGTTAATTAGACGCTATTGATTTATCACCTTTGTGACAATTTGATTATCTATGATCATGAGTCTGACGAATATCTACTCCCTATGCTAACAAATAACTTGCGAACTATTATGGATTATTTATCATCATGAGTCTAACGCATATAAACTCCATATACCAACAAATAACTTGCGAACTATTATGGATTATTTATCATCATGAGTCTAACGCATATTTACTCCATATACCAACAAATCACTTGCGAACTATTATGGATTATTTATCATCATGAGTCTAACGCATATAAACTCCATATACCAACAAATAACTTGCGAACTATTATGGATTATTTATCATCATGAGTCTAACGCATATTTACTCCATATACCAACAAATCACTTGCGAACTATTATGGATTATTTATCATCATGAGTCTAACGCATATAAACTCCATATACCAACAAATAACTTGCGAACTATTATGGATTATTTATCATCATGAGTCTAACGCATATAAACTCCATATACCAACAAATAACTTGCGAACTATTATGGATTATTTATCATCATGAGTCTAACGCATATAAACTCCATATACCAACAAATCACTTGCGAACTATTATGGATTATTTATCATCATGAGTCTAATGCATATAAACTCCATATACCAACAAATCACTTGCGAACTATTATGGATTATTTATCATCATGAGTCTAACGCATATAAACTCCATATACCAACAAATAACTTGCGAACTATTATGGATTATTTATCATCATGAGTCTAACGCATATAAACTCCATATACCAACAAATCACTTGCGAACTATTATGGATTATTTATCATCATGAGTCTAACGCATATAAACTCCATATACCAACAAATCACTTGCGAACTATTATGGATTATTTATCATCATGAGTCTAACGCATATAAACTCCATATACCAACAAATCACTTGCGAACTATTATGGATTATTTATCATCATGAGTCCAACGCATATAAACTCCATATACCAACAAATCACTTGCGAACTATTATGGATTATTTATCATCATGAGTCTAACGCATATAAACTCCATATACCAACAAATCACTTGCGAACTATTATGGATTATTTATCATCATGAGTCTAACGCATATAAACTCCATATACCAACAAATCACTTGCGAACTATTATGGATTATTTATCATCATGAGTCTAACGCATATAAACTCCATATACCAACAAATCACTTGCGAACTATTATGGATTATTTATCATCATGAGTCTAACGCATATAAACTCCATATACCAACAAATCACTTGCGAACTATTATGGATTATTTATCATCATGAGTCTAACGCATATAAACTCCATATACCAACAAATCACTTGCGAACTATTATGGATTTTTATCATCATGAGTCTAATGCATATAAACTCCATATACCAACAAATCACTTGCGAACTATTATGGATTATTTATCATGAGTCTAACGCATATAAACTCCATATACCAACAAATCACTTGCGAACTATTATGGATTATTTATCATCATGAGTCTAACGCATATAAACTCCATATACCAACAAATCACTTGCGAACTATTATGGATTATTTATCATCATGAGTCTAACGCATATAAACTCCATATACCAACAAATCACTTGCGAACTATTATGGATTATTTATCATCATGAGTCTAACGCATATAAACTCCATATACCAACAAATCACTTGCGAACTATTATGGATTATTTATCATGAGTCTAACGCATATAAACTCCATATACCAACAAATCACTTGCGAACTATTTGGATTATTTATCATCATGAGTCTAACGCATATAAACTCCATATACCAACAAATAACTTGCGAACTATTATGGATTATTTATCATCATGAGTCTAACGCATATAAACTCCATATACCAACAAATCACTTGCGAACTTTTATGACTATATCCTGCATGACCGGACTGTGGAAGAAGGGTTTGTCTGGATCGTATTTAGGGTTGATGGTCTTCCCCGGGGGCTGCTCGAAGGTGAAGTGTTGGAAGAGGGTGGCGGTGAAGATGAACAGTTCGATGTGGGCCAGAGCTTCTCCTAGACACTGACGCTTGGCTGGTTAAACTCAGAGGTATCAGAAAAAAAGTATGTGAATATAAAAGCAAAGAAAACAGTTTATGAGAGAGGCAAGGGACTGAAGTTCTCAAAAAGGGTCTTCCATATGGGCTAGAGCTTCTCCGAGACACTGATGCTTGCCTGGTCAAACACGGAGGTACCAGAAAAAGTATGCGAGTATAACAGCATATACAACGGTTTAAGAGAGAGGCGAGGGACTGGAGTTCTCGAACAGGGTATCTAGTCCTGACAATATTCTTGATGTACAGTGTGCTGGCTTAATAATCCAGAAGGGCTGATACCTTTGAAGTCGCAAGGGGTCAGTTATGTGTGTGTGATGTCTCCGGGTAACCATTAGTCCCTTCTGAACCGGTGACGTTTTTATCGTTATATTCTGGCAACTATTAGAAACAACATTTCAGCTTAGGAAAGAAGTCTACCCATTAAAAGGCTAAAGACTATCTCAACTCATCATTTTTTAAACCATATATCCTTCCTAAGCTTCGAAAAATCGTGTAAATGTAGCTGAAAAAAACACTGGTAAAGAAAGGGTTAATTAGCGTGATTAGCATGACAATCAAATTAATAAATAGTAGCGTACAGGAGTTTATATCAAATTAATAAATAGTAGGGTACAGGAGTTTATATCAAATTAATAAATAGTAGGGTACAGGAGTTTATATCAAATTAATAAATAGTAGGGTACAGGAGTTTATATCAAATTAATAAATAGTAGGGTACAGGAGTTTATATCAAATTAATAAATAGTAGGGTACAGGAGTTTATATCAAATTAATAAATAGTAGGGTACAGGAGTTTATATCAAATTAATAAATAGTAGGGTACAGGAGTTTATATCAAATTAATAAATAGTAGGGTACAGGAGTTTATATCAAATTAATAAATAGTAGGGTACAGGAGTTTATATCAAATTAATAAATAGTAGGGTACAGGAGTTTATATCAAATTAATAAATAGTAGGGTACAGGAGTTTATATCAAATTAATAAATAGTAGGGTACAGGAGTTTATATCAAATTAATAAATAGTAGGGTACAGGAGTTTATATCAAATTAATAATAGTAGGGTACAGGAGTTTATATCAAATTAATAAATAGTAGGGTACAGGTATTTATATTACCAAATCAATAAATAGTAGGGTACAGGTATTTATATTACCAAATCAATAATTAGTAGGGTACAGGTATTTATATTACCAAATCAATAAATAGTAGGGTACAGGTATTTATATTACCAAATCAATAAATAGTAGGGTGTAGGAATGTTCACATAATACAATATCGATACAATGAACTTAGCTTAGAGGACTGGTGATGTAGGACTGTTGTTATAGATTAATATTTGTAGCACATGGTGAACTGTGGGTTGAGTCAGAGCCGGGGGGGGGGGGGGAGATGTTGGCTGTATGATGTTGATTGAGAGACTAAAGGGCCGACGTCCGATCGCTTCGCGAAATTACATATGGCTGCCGGCTCATAATAATTATAACCCATTACTTGGTTTCATGATACATCTAGAGCTGATGTAGATATTTATACATTACAGTTAATATTTAACCTATACTTAAGAATAAACTACAATACACAAAGAACCAGCCGAAATCGTACATGCGATACGATACCGTCAAATTCAAATGTCCTATTGGACCTAAAACTGTCGGGATCATTACCCTATTCCCGACATATTGCCCGCCACCAAAATGATATACAGGAGCTATATACAGAGAACAACAAAAGGACATCGAAGTCAAAGATCACCTAGTTTGATCTTTGATCTCCAAAGATCCACGGAACTCACAGCCGCCCTCCTTTTGGGACGAGCGCCACCTGAAGCCTCAGGAGGATCATCCTTCTCATCATCAGCTGCCCCACCTTGAGGAGCACTGTCACCAGCACTCTCCCGCGGAGGGGGTATCAGTAGAGACGCCAGGATCATCCGGCAGTTCTACATCCTGCTCCAAGGGATATAACCTTACGACTGGGCGAGTAGTAACCCCGGTCGAAGTTCGTATTCTAGCAACCCTTATAAGACCATCAATGCCCTGGAACAAATCGATAATCCTCCCAAGCTTCCAAAATAACCTAGGACGCTCATCATGAATCAGGACGATATCCCCGATACGAGGCCATCGTTGATTCGTCCCTTTGATCTTATGAGAGTGACGCTCGCGAAGAGACAGCAATTACTCTTGGGTCCACCGATTCCATAGATCGTCGGACACCTTGTTTACATACTGGAAGCGACGACGTGTGGCGTCAGCATTGCCGAACGTAGCGTCATGCAGATCTTCGTCATTTACGGACGATCTAGGAAAGGTATTAAGGGTTCATCCACGTGTTAGCATAGAAGGCGAAATGGGTAAGAGGTCATCAACATCTGCCGAGGTATAGGTCAAGGGCCTGTCGTTGACTAACATCTCAATTTCTATTAAGATGGTTTGCAACTCCCGTCTGGTCACCAGGTGCCCTTCCTAATACCTTCTTCATGGCAGATTTGACGATACCGATAGTTCTCTCCCAAATCGCCCCGAACCATGGTGCACGTGCTGGTATAAATCTCCACCGACAACCCTTTCCAGTGAGGGTAGCCACAACCTGCGGGTCATCCATTAAACTCTGGAGATATTTAGAAGCCCCGACAAAACAAGTCGCATTATCGCTCATAATAATTTGAGGGAAACCATTGCGACCTGCAAAGCGTCTTAGAGTATGCAAAAAACCCTCACTGGATAGGTCGTCAATCAATTCAATATGAATCGCTCTGGTTACCGCACATGTGAATAGAACGGCATATACCTTTATGATATTACCGGGCGATTCTCTAACATGAATCGCTCCGGTGTAGTCTACCCCGGTTACCTGAAATGATTCAGTCCTTTGTACCCTGAACTCAGGCAAGGGAGGTAGATCAACTGGGGAGTAAGGCTTACCCTGTAATCTTTTACAGATAGTACAGCTATTGTGGATCCCTTTAATTGCTTGTCGCATCTTAGGGATCCACCAACGTTGTCGCATATACGCCAGAACATAATTTACGCCAAAATGTAGGCAGGTCCTATGGCATTGGCGAATCAACAGTTTGGTAATCAAATGAGAGGAGCTAAGGAGGACAGGATATTTCGCAGAATCAATAATGTCCACCTTTTGTATCCTGCCTCTACACTTAATTATGCCTCCTTCCATATATAATCCTAGCTGCCTCATTAAGTTTGAGGGTTTGGCCTTTGACTCCTTGCTCAGGATTTGATGTTCAGTAGGATAAGATTCCTTTTGTACTAAACATATTAGTTTCGCTTCTGCTGATCTCATTTCATGGAGTCTGATATGCTTCGAATCTTCACTAAGGAAAGACCCGTGAGCCCGACTTCTCATGTTGTTAATGAAACGGTATATCCATGCAAATACCCGTATTACTTGATCATAGCTGCCGTAACGTTCCCACTCTACCAACTTGTTATCCTGATGTGTAGTACTCACATTCGAACTACTTAACACATCATCTTGGGGCCGACTTGAAGGATCAGATATGCATTCCCTGAAATCCTGAGGCCATTCAGTTGGAGATATAAGCCATGGAGGTCCATGCCACCAAATAGAGGACGACATAAACTGTTGCGCCGAGATCCCCCAGGAAATTATGTCACTGGGGTTATCCCTGGTGCTCACATAGCGAAATTTAGCTGTAGGAACTAAGTTATGTATCTCATCAGTGCGATTAGAAACATAAACAGGTAACACCTTCTGGCTGTGTACCCATGAAAGTGCTATTTGACTGTCGCTCCAGACATAGACGTTATTAATCTGTAGTATGTCTGTATAAGCATCCAGTGTAAACTTTATTAGACGAGCAGACAGAAGCAATGCAGTAAGTTCTAATTTAGGAACTGTAATCTTCTTTATAGGGGCTACTTTGGCCTTCGCTATAGCCAGCGTCGCTTCACTACCATTGCATATGTATATGGTAGTACCATATGCACTATTACTAGCATCAGAAAAGGCATGTAGATCCACCTGTTGACCACTAATAACCTGACGATTAAGTTGGACCTTGCAACATGTGGAAAGGTCCGACCAAATCAACCGCCAAGTATCTTGTAACTCAGTCGGGAGGGGCGTGTCCCAATCTAATTTTAGCCGCCACAGTTGCTGTAAAAACATACGAGCATGGATAGTTACAGGCAGCAAAAAACCTAGGGGATCAAACAACCTCGCTGACAAGCTTAAGCAGTTTCGCTTGGTCATAAGCTCACTGCCGCATGGGGTGTGACAGAAGGATATACAATCTGTGGTAGTGTCCCATTTGTGGCCTAAAAACTTCACCTCACTATTCTCAGTAGCTACACCGTCAGAAGCAAATTAACCTTTCAAAAGATCACTATTAGTGGCCCATTCTCTTAAGTATAGATGAGCCTTGGCAAATATATCGTGGATCTCCCAGCATCTCTTGAGCAACAAATCTTCATTGTCTCCAGTGTCTTGAAGATTGTCCACATAGATCCCCTGCTTGATCTCATTCTTGAAGTCAGGATCTAGTCCAGCCTCCTCAAGATGTCGCAAGATAGTAGCGTTGAGAAGGAACTGGGAACAGGTCGCCCCGAATAAGACGACTCTGAACCTGTAGACCAGATACTCTGAATCTAGATCCATTGGGTCCCGTGGCCATAAAAATCTTGTCGAGTCCCTGTCTTCACGATGGAGTTGAAGCATCAGGAAGGCCTTATCAATATCGGCGACCCATGCAAACTTATGACATCTGAAACGCAACATAATTTGCGCGAGATCAGAGACCAGGGACGGACCCATGTACAGACAATCATTCAGGCTATAGGAGCGATCACTGGATTTAGCAGAGCAGTCATACACAATACGAACAGGAGTGGTGGAACTGTCCTTTTTAATCCCATGGTGAGCAAGGTAATGGATGTTATCCCCATACTCACTGAGATCTACTCTCCCCACAAATCCACGTTGTACCTGCTCGTTTAAAACTGCCGCATAAGTCTCGCAATAATTTGGATCCTTGACAAACTGCTTCTGAAGGCCACGTAACCTACCAAGTGCTAGATGGAAATTAGTAGGTAATTTACTCTTGCTATCATTCCAAGGGAGCCGTACCACATACTGACCTCTGCCAGAGTCATACGTTACAGTCTCTTCATACGATCTTAACGCTAGCTTGGACTCCCGATCAAGTTCATGTGGGTCAATTCCAATATTGTCCAAGTCCCATAGCTTATCTATATCAGTACATAATTATTATCAGGCACATTTGGCCTAATATATTTATCTATGTGGCTTACTGCTACCTTGAGGACCGTAACCACCTCCACCTGTGTCTTGAGAGGATGTGGCATAGGATCCAGAAATGGCATACCCTTGGATCGTGGGGAGCATTATTAGCTTATCTACCCGCCGATATCCAGGGTGAACCAGGTCGTAGTAATAATCAGCTCCGACCAGTAGCATAATACCATTGTTAGCAGAGAGTTGATCATCAGCCAGTTTATAACCCTTGCTTCTGAGATATTTCAAATGTGGTTGAATCTCTGATGCTATATAGAAACTGGGTAGTGTGTCGACCACAACAGCCTTGATGGGACATACCTTTCTTCTACAAACATAGGAAATCTCCACGATATCATAGTCACTGGAATCTATTTCACCAGTGAAACCATGGAGACGCAAATTCTCTTGACCCTTGCTGGTACACTTGAGCTGGGGTAAGGACGACCGCAGAACGAATGTCCTCTGTGAGCACTGGTCAAGTAAGGTGCGCGTCATTATAGTATTATTATTACTCCCCACTACTGGCAGCATCATAGTAGGAAGCAATTGACATTCTCGAGAAGCAATGGACATGGCAGATACTTTTTCATCCTCGCTCTTACCTTTCTCATGTGACTCTTTGGGGGTTCTTCCATTTTCTTTGCCGTCATGCCGATCAGACTGGGTGCAAAGGGAAAACCAATGTTTCACCTTGCAATACTTACAAGGTTTGATGTAGGAATTGGTGCAATTACTGTTGAAGTGGTCTCTTGCCAGGCAGCTGGTACATAACTTAAGCGATTTAGCCTGGCCAATCTTCTGTGTAGCCTTAGGATACTTAGGACACTGGTACCACAGATGACCGTGGACACTGCACAACTTGCAACCTAATGATATTGGCCTTTTCTGTTTAGGAGAAGTCTGTACCGGGAAAGCTGCAGTAGATGGCGACATCTCCACGTGTCGGTAGTGTCCAGTACTCTCCATATTGAAGACTTCAGTCTGGTACACCTGCACCAACGCTTCCAAGTTGAGTGGGGAGTCGCTTAGTTGTCGTCTTACGATTTCCCTTAGGGGAGAGGGTATCTTGTTCAAGATACTTACACTAAATATCTCCTCCTTGGTGATGGCCATTGTCTCCATAGCTCGGAGGAGGCTCTCAAAGGAGGCATAGTACTCCTTTAGGTACGCCACATCATAGGATGGAGGATCTAGTGTAAAGAATTTGGTAATTAACGCGGTCGTGATGACTTCCTCTCTCCCGTAAGTTCTCTTCAGCAACTCCACTGCAGACTCGTAGCTTGTAGCTTCTAGCTTATACCCACCGATCACCTTCAATGCCTCCCCTTTCAATTGACCACGGAGATATGTGAACCTTTGGATGGATGTGAGTACTTTATTATGATGTACTGAACACTCAAAGATATCCCAAAATCCAGTCCAGGTAGCCGAATCCCCGGAAAAGGTAGGCAAAGTAAGCTTCGGCAGGTTAAAACCAGTCGCCTTTGGTGTACCGGTATCCTTAACAGAGGTTGATTCTTGGGTGGAAGATAGTCTGGCTAAGGCTGTATTAACGTCCTCAAAGTACTCAATATCTGCCGACATTTCTTCTTCCACATCGTCAGTAATTGTCAATAAACCATATACCTGCTGAGCATAACTATCATAAGTAGCTAGCGATTTAGTAACAGTAGCGAATTTACCCTTTATTTGATCAGCCGTGGCACTTAATAAAAATTCATCAAGATCTCTTAAACACTTATTTAAACTTCCCTTCGTCCCTCCCTTAAGAATCTTAAGTTTCTTTAAATCTGTCATCGTTAAGTTTATTAGGCTATTAGCTGCAGTAGGAAGAATTAATTGAATAAGAATGACAAATAGCAGAAACAAACTAGGGCTAGAGAAAGAAGGGTAAATGAAAAGAACTGACTAGGCCTAGTAATAAGTATTAGGCTTAGCCCAGCTGCCCGTCCCACAATCATGAGGTCTGTTGGCTGTCAATCGCTTAGGAATCAACAGAGACCGAACCCCATGACCGTAATTAGGCAACTAGGCTATAAAATTTAATTAAACGAGTCACATGAGAACCCTCCCCACCGGCAAAATGTAATTAAATGAGTCTCATAATAAAACACAACGAACACCACAGGCCCACCACCAAAGCGAAATGAACAGCTACCACAGACACCTGCAGGCCTAGCCTGCCTAGCCTAGCCTAGCTTAGCCTACTAGCGCGAAATGGTGCCCGACGAAATTACCCCTACCCCAATCACCAGCCCAGCTAACCCACCATAAAAAGGCCAAGGAACACACCCCAAAAAAATCTGGAAACTAGCCCCAAAAAAGATAGGGACAGCGCCTAAATGGTAAAAAACACGAGGGAAGAAGCTGGGTCTAAACTAGGGAACGGCAGTCGGCCTAGCAACGCCGAGGCGGCAGCCATTTGTAAGCCCACAAGCGTCAAGGAAGCAAACAAAATGGTACTACGGTAAGGAAGCCTTAGGGCACGAAGGACCATTATTTGTCGGGAATTTAGATAAAGAGGTTAAATTGAATATCACTGGTACATGAAATATCCCAACAAATAGTTATAATATAATTACCAACGACGTAGTCGATAGGTGTAATCCAGTCCCCCACACACGGCTAATTCAATTGCATGACATGTAGGAATGTTCACATAATACAATATCGATACAATGAACTTAGCTTAGAGGACTGGTGATGTAGGACTGTTGTTATAGATTAATATTTGTAGCACATGGTGAACTGTGGGTTGAGTCAAGTCGGGGGGGGGGGGGGGGGGGGGGAGATGTTGGCTGTATGGTGTTGATTGAGAGGCTAAAGGGCCGGCGTCCGATCGCTTCGCAAAATTACATATGGCTGCCGGCTCATAATAATTATAACCCATAACTTGGTTTCATGATACATCTAGAGCTGATGTAGATATTTATACATTACAGTTAATATTTAACCTATACTTAAGAATAAACTACAATACACAAAGAACCAGCCGAAATCGTACATGCGATACGATACCGCCAAATTCAAATGTCCTATTGGACCTAAAACTGTCGGGATCATTACCATATTCCCGACAATAATAATAATAATAATAATATTTATTCAGTTAGCAATTTACAGAGTTGGTACCACATAGTATGTTACAAATATGACATGTACCAGCCTTGCATAATTCCAACTAAGGATAGCCCAATAAGGCCATTAGGCGTATTTCCATTGGGGTCCTTGTGGGATTAGGTTAGCTGGGGAAAATGGGGAGGATAATGAAATAGATACTTTAGATAAAGTATTTCTAGGGGGTTATTTTAAGATACCTTACATCCTATAGTAAATATCAGTAATCCGTGATCAGTAATAATTTCAGTTTGGTTTGTCTATCTCTTATGTCGCATTTAGTAGTAGACATAAGCTTGGTGCTCTCAGCTGTCCGGTTCAGGTGTTCCTTCAGGCTACGTCTGAAGGAATACAGTGTTCTCTTTTCACGGACTGACTGGGGTAGGTCGTTCCAGTCTTTGATGGCAGTGAAGAAGAATGTTTGCTTATCCTGTCCTTGGATTCTCGGGACCTTAAATTAAAATTAAACATCCTGTTTCTTGTATTATGTCCACTCCTCTCATTTGCTTTAACAAAATCATTCTTTAGATACTCTGGAGCTCTGTCATAGAAAATTTTGAAGGCATTAGTGAGCCTGATTTGTTTGGCCCTGTCAGAGACATTGATCATACCTAGTGACTGAAGTTGTTCCTGGCCAACATGTGATCTGGGTCCTAGGTTCAGCATGAACCTAACCATTTTATTTTGAGTGACCTGAAGTTTGTGCTGTGCTGATTTAGATGATGCAGAGTACCAGGATGACACAGAATAGTCAAAATGACATTGAACAAGCGCTTGGCAAAGGGTCTTTTTGGTCGCCGCGGGCAAGCATCCCACCTGTCTATACAGGTATTTTATACGTGCTCTACACTTACTCAGGATAGATTCCAAAATTGTTTCACCTGACAAACTCACGTCCAGTTTTAGTCCGAGATATTTAACTTGTGACACTGTTGTTATAGGAATATCATTACAGTTGACCGAGAAGCCCACAATGTCTTTCAGTTTGCGTTTTGTTCCACATAAGATGGCTTCCGTCTTGCCCAGGTGAAGAGATAGTCTATTGTCCACTAGCCATTCACTACATGATTCTAGTTCTTTGGAAAGTGAAGCGGCAATACCTATTGGGTCTTTTCCTGAAACCAGAAGCACACTGTCGTCTGCATAAAGTAATAATTTACATGAGACGCTCAGTTCCATGTCGTTCACATAACAGAGAAAGAGTAAGGGACCAAGGATGCTTCCTTGCGGGACCCCACAGTTAATTGGCATAGGATCAGATATATTATCATCAATTTTGACTCTTTGGGTTCTACCAGTGTATGCAAAAAACCTTCAGGCCTGAGCGTGGGATTGAATTCGGGTCACCCGGGGTAACAATGGTCAAATAATCTCTAAAAAAATATGGTTTAGCAGATATAATGATAGTGATATTATGCAAAAGTAATAATTGCATGCATATATTCCTTTCAGTGTTAGGACGCTTTCTTCCACTTTCTTCAGGCTATCATTAGACGATTTTATTAAGTTTTGGAAGCCCCTTTAAGAACCAGAAAAGTTAAGGGGGGTCACCTGCTTTTTTAGCTTTCCTGGTTGTATCCATTCAGCCTCATTCAGCTTACTATTTTAAGACATATTTATCACCATCCAGGTGTCGATTTTTTACTGGCGAGCGATAGCGAGCCAGCATTTTATGGAGAATTCCAGCTTCGCCGGAGACATTTTTCTATCGAAAAATTTACAAATTTAGCCAGCTGTCTAACTCATTATCCAAAATATGGTGGCGAGCGAGGTATAAATCGACTCCTGGATGGGGATAAATGTCTTAAAACAGTAGGCTGAATGTGGCCAAACGGACACAACCCAGAGAGATAAAAAAAGCATGTGACCCCCCCTTAAAGCATGTGACCCCCCTTAAAGCATGTGACCCCCCTTAAAGCATATGACCCCCCTTAAAGCATGTGACCCCCCTTAAAGCATGTGACCCTCCTTAAAGCATGTGACCCACCTTAAAGCATGTGACCCCCCTTAAAGCATGTGACCCCCCTTAAAGCATGTGACCCCCCTTAAAGCATTTGACCCCCCTTAAAGTATACAGTATGTCAATAAACCCCTGACATCCAGTCCCTTCCTAAGCTGAATATATTCGTCAACTGATAACCAGAGTAAAAGGAATCCATGCGTCCCCAAATACTGAAGGTAATAAAACACTTGACCCCTTATGTACACTCGGTCAAAGAAGTATCTGCACCCCTACGCTGATCATCTGGTGTGTACAGCTTGATAGGGTTGGCACCTCTGCCTGCAACTGTATCCATGTGTCAGTGACGATCGTCTCTGACACATAGATATAGTTGCAGGCAGAGGTGCCAACCCTACCGAGCTGTACACACCAGATGACCAGCATAGGGGTGCAGATACTTCTTGGAGCGAGTGTACCATCGTGCTAATAAGTGATGTCTCGGCACCATGTATGTTTTCATCAATAATTGGTATCAGCAACATCTAAGCTTAATTTCTTCATCTCGAGTGAAATATACAAACATGTTCCTACACTTACCCACCCTATTCAACATCTGACAGACATTAATACAGCACAGAGTGAGCCAAACGTAATGACAGCTGAGACATGACTTATTAGCGCGACCGTACCGCGACGTCTTTTTTATATGATTTCAGTTACATTTAG
>CM064536.1:1313890-1385474 GCA_032716605.1 Paralithodes platypus
AGAAGGAAGAAGGAGGAGGAGGAGGCAAGGGAGGGAGGGGGAAGGAGAGAGAAGGGGACGGAAAAAGGAGGGAGGAGGGTAGAAGGACGAAAAGAGGAAGGAAGGGAGGAAGGAAGGAGGAAGGAAGGAAAGAAAGAAAGGAGGAGAGGAAGGAAAGGGGAGGGGGAGAGGAGAAGGAGGAAGGAAAGAAGGAAGGGAAGGAAGGGGAAAAGAAGAGAGGGAAGGAAGGGAGGGGGATGGAGAAGGCAAAGGAAAGAAGGGAGGAAGGAAGAGAAGAAAGGAAGGAAGAGGGGGGAAGGAAGAAAGGAAGGAAGAGGGAGGAGGAGAGGAAGGAAGAAAGAGGAAGGAAGGAAGGAGGAAGGAAGGGAGGAAAGAAGGAAAGGAAGAAGGAAGGAAGGAGGAAGGAAAGAGGAGGAAAGAAGGAGGAGGGGGAAGGAAGAAGAAGGAGGAAGGAATGAAGGAAGATAAAAAGGAAGGAAGGAAGTAAGGAAGGAAGAAAGAAGGAGGAGGGAAGGAAGAGAATGAGGAAGGAGGGAGGAAGGGAAGGACGGAAGGAGGGAATGAAGAAAGGAAGGAAGGAGTACGGAAGGAAATGAAGTTAGGAAAGGGAAGGAACAAGAGGAAAGGAAGAGGAAAAAAGGAAGGAAGGAAGGGAAGGAAGGGAAGGAAGGGAAGGAGGGGAAGAAGGGAGGTAGAAGGCGGAAAGGAAGGAAATGAAAGGGCAGGAAGGAAGGAAGGCAGGAGGACGGAAGGAAGGAAATGAAGGAAAGGAAGGGGAGGAAGGAAGGAAGAAGGAAGGAGGGAGGGGGGGGGGCGGGCGGGGGGGGGGGGGCGGAAGAGGAAGGAAGGAAGGAGAAGGAAGGAAGGACGAATAAGATGAAAACAGATGGTGATGATGATATGCGGGGGACTAGTAAAAGATGAGGGGGAGGGAAGGAGAGGAAGGAGAGGAGGAGGAGGAATATAAAAAGGATGATAAAGTAGGAAATTATTATTATGATTAGTATAAAAAGTGACTTTCCATGATTCTTAAGCCATTAGGGTCGACTAAAGAATTAAAAAATTAAATAAACAAATCAGAATATCGAGGAAAAAGGTATTGAATAGGCTGATAATTGATGTATTGATCTAATTATCAAAATTTATTATTATTAATTAATTAGAAAAGCTTCCTTGAGTTAAGTACGAGTAGCACCGGAGAAACAGGGACCATATATTATAAGGGGAGTGTGGGGAAGGAATAAATAAAGTGTGTGTGGAGAGAGGGGGAGTGTGAGAGAGAGAGAGAGAAAGAAAAGTAGAGGTGAGAAATTAATTCTTATAGGGTTGAAATATTGAAAACGAAAGGTGAGGGGGATGGAGGAGAGAGAGGAGGGTGTGAAGGGGGGGAGAAAGAAGTGGATGGGGGAAGAGTTGAACAGGAATTACATGGAAAAAAGAATAAGAGAGGGACGAAGAAGAAGAAGAGAAGGAGAAAGAGAGAAAGGGGGGAAGACGAAGAGACGGAAAGAGCGAAAAAGAAAAGAAGAAAGAAGGAGAAGAGGAGGAAGAAGAAAAAAAAGGAAGTAAGAAAGGAGGAGACGAAGGAAGACAAGAAAGCAGAAGCGAGGAGGGAAGGAAGACGAAGAAGAAGAAGAAGAAGATGAAGAAGAGGAGGACCGAACATAGAGGAAGAAAAGAAAAGAAAAGAGAAGAAGGAAGGGAAGAGAAGATAGAAAGGAGGATGTGAGGTGGAGGCACGGGGAAGAGAAGGTGGAAAGAGGCGAGAGAGAGAATGAATAGGGGAAGAAAGAAAGGGCGGTGGAAAAAAGGTGAGCGAAGTCCGAGATTAGGTAGTTAGTGAGAGAAAAATGGAGAGAGAGGAGTAAAGAGAGATGGAGAGACAGAAGAATCGAATGAAAGAATAGGATTGGTAAATCCACATTACATATAAAACACATCCATGAATAACAAAACACGATCCAATAAAACATATTAACAAAATTTATAATACATGATACAAAAACACGCAATATAGAGACATTGATTTACATAGAAAAGACGACCATATTTATAATTACATATAAAACACATCCGAGCGCTACATATAAAAACACCATCCATATTTCTATGATATAAAACAAGATCCAATTACATTACATATAAAACAACCATAATAATTACAGATTTAACACATCCAAATAATTACATATAAAACACATCCATATTTATAATTACATATAAAACACATCCATATTTATAATTACATTTAATTTGTCTATTAAGGGGAGGTATTTAGTTTGTTCCCTAGACCTCCATCAAGCTTAAAATTACACCCCCTTGAGTCCCTTTCAAGATAAATTTTTACATTTTTCGGTAGAAAAATTTCCCGGCCGAAGGCCGGTTCCTCTTAAATTACAGGCTCGCTATCGCTCGCCAGGATAAAATCGACACCTGAATTGTACGAAAGGTCTTAATATGGGGTGAAAGTTCTTAAAATCGTTAAACTAATGGGGCAAACGTTTTATAATATCAAAAGCAATGGGGCTAAACATGAGGGAGAAAGGGGTCAAGAAAAAAATCCCTCAAGTGAAGATCTCCCCTTAAATCAATGTACATAAATACAATACCTAGAAAAAGAGAGAGGAAAAGGATTACAAGACCGATAGGCTATTTAAATGGTTTTCCAATTACCAATTATTAGAAACACTATCTGGTCCGACGTCTTGGGGGTTTATTATGATATTTGGTTTAATTATTGTGGAGGATTTGGCTTACTCTTGAGGCGAAAGATCATATTATCGCCAAACTACTGGGGTGAAACGTCTTGAAATACTTCAATACATTTAGTTCAGTATGTCCACTTCAGTATAGGCATATCTACTTAAATATATCTACTAAGACATCTGTTTCAATACATCTACTTCAATATATCTACTTCAACATTTATGAATATTCGACAATTCCTAATATCACTATTCAAAAATAAAAGGCATAAAGACTAAAGAGGGTTTAGAAAAGGTATATAAGATCATTGGGTATATTGATAGGGTATGATAAAGGTATATAAGATCATTGGGTATATTGATAGGGTATGATAAAGGTATATAAGATCATTGGGTATATTGATAGGGTATGATAAAGGTATATAAGATCATTGGGTATATTGATAGGGTATGATAAAGGTATATAAGATCATTGGGTATATTGATAGGGAATGATAAAGGTATGTAAGATCATTGGGTATATTGATAGGGAATGATAAAGGTATATAAGATCATTGGGTATATTGAAAGAGTATGACAAAGGTATATAAGATCATTGGGTATATTGAAAGAGTATGACAAAGGTATATACGATCATTGGGTATATTGAAAGAGTATGATAAAGGTATATAAGATCATTGGGTATATTGATAGGGTATGATAAAGGTATATAAGATCATTGGGTATATTGATAGGGGATGATAAAGGTATGTAAGATCATTGGGTATATGTATGACAAAGGTATGTAAGATCATTGGGTATATGTATGACAAAGGTATGTAAGATCATTGGGTATATTGATAGGGAATGATAAAGGTATATAAGATCATTGGGTATATTGATAGGGAATGATAAAGGTATATAAGATCATTGGGTATATTGGGTATATAATATATATATAAAGTGTACCTGTATTTATTTATATATTCCAGTTGTTTTAATATTATCTCCACACACACACACACACACACACACACACACACACACACACACACACACACACACACACACACACACAGAGGGTGTATAAATATATTTCACCATTATCTGTGTCGTTCTGTGTGTGTGTGTGTGTGGGAGGAGGAGGGAAGGGTATTTGTGTGTGTGTGTGTGTGTGTGTGTGTGTGTAATAATAATAATAATCGGTTTATTTCAAGCCGGCAGCCAATGGGGCTGAAAATACACAGACTTAACCTAGATCTTATCCTAATGGATCAACAGACTGATCCTGGCAGCTAACGAGAGCGCCTACATACTCCCAAGGGAGTAGAACGTGGGCAGGAGACTTTGTGGGTCCCCCGAGACGATCCGCCCAGATCTTGCCTTCACGGCCAGGGAAAGTTTTTGAGAGAACTTCCCCTGCCGGCGCCTGGGATTGAACCCCCGACACCAGAGCTAGCGCTCCCAATACAGAGTACTAAGCGCGCTCGGCCACCGTGACCTATGTGACCTGTGTGTGTGTGTGTGTGTGTGTGTGTGTATGCATGTATATATATATATATCTATGTGTGTGTACGGTATATATGTGCGTACGGTATATGTGTGTGAGTTTGTATGTACGTTTGTGTGTGTACTGTATGTATGTATATGTGTGTGTGTACGTGTAGTGATGATGTACGCATATCCTCCAACGTTTATTGTCATCCTGAGTACCTCTTTCCCTGATCCCCCCCCCCCCCCTCTCTCTCTCTCTCTCTCTCTCTCTTTTTATTTTGTTTCTCACTCACTCTCTCTCTCTCTCTCTCTCTATGTCTATCTCACTTTCTCTTATTTTGTTTCTCAATCATTATCTCTCTCTCTCTCTCTCTCTCTCTCTGTCTCTCTAACAGTCTCACTCTCACTTTCTCTTTTTATTTTGTTTCTCACTCATTCTCTCTCTCTCTCTCTCTAACACTGTCTCACTCTCACTTTCTCTTTTTATTTTGTTTCTCACTCATTCTCTCTCTCTCTCTCTCTAACACTGTCTCACTCTCACTTTCTCTTTTTATTCTCACTCATTCTCTCTCTCTCTCTCTCTATCTATCTATCTATCTCTCTCTCTATGTCTATCTCACACTGTCTCACTCTCACTTTCTCTTTTTATTTTGTTTCTCACTCATTCTCTCTCTCTCTCTCTCTCTCTCTCTCTCTCTCTAACACTGTCTCACTCACTTTCTCTTTTTATTTTGTTTCTCACTCTCTCTCTCTCTCTCTCTCACACTCACACTCACACTGACAGACACACCAGAAGCCCGCACCGTTCCTTCTCCTGACGTTTCATTTTCTCTCCTCGATTATCCCTCCCATTCCATTTATTACTGTTTTCTTTCCTTTTCCATTCCTTTCCGTCGCTCCTTCTTATACGAGGAAGTTGGAGGGAGGTTATGTTTTAGCCTCCGTTTGTTTGTTTATTTGTCTCTAAACAAGATATCTCCCAAAGTGATACACTGATTTTCACGAAGTTTGGTGAGTTGTTGTTGTTGTTGTTGTTCCCCAGGCAGTCTGGTCGAACAGCCCCAAGGTCTCGAGCAAGGCCAAGGCCATAAATGAGCGCCCCCACAAAACCCTCCCTGCTTACCACTAACAAAGCCCGAGTGACCGAAGCCACTCCAAGGCAGGGAGCTGAGGAGGGTGCAGAAACGCCCTGGAAACCAAAGCCCCACCCAAGGCCCTGTGCCCCTCAGCAATTATGAAGGGAATGTTGAGGGGCAAGGGAAAAATGTGACGCTTTGGCTCCCAATCTGCCAACTTCTAGGTTGGCAGTAGGGAGGTCAATCGACGGAAAAGACGCCGTCACTTGAGATCTAGAAGATATATAAGTAATAGGAACAGTCAGAGTAAGCTATGGGTATGGCATGGATCGCTCAGTTCTCACTCTGATAGACCAGCCCATCACCACATGACTAGAACCCAATCCTCTCAGCATCAGCTAGGAAAGGCCCTAGAAAGCCGCCTTTGGCGGGGGGGGGATAGCTCCCCTATTTCAACTCCTTTCGGGGTTGGGCACCCGCCCAGTAGTGAGTAAGTAGTAGTTTGGTGAGTAGATAGGATGTGTGCCAAGGAAGAAGTGATTCAATTTAGGAGGCGATCCGGATATTTTCACGGAATTTGGTGGGCATATCTCACAAATCTATTAACTGATTTTCACGAAGTTTGGTGAGTAGATAGGATATGCGTCAAGGAAGAAGTGATTCAATTTAGGGTGCGATCCGGATTAAATCCCGGAACCCTTTTTTTATGCCCGTGATATTAACCCCTTCAGTACCGGTGACGCAATATATTCTGGTCACTGTTAGACGATTTTATTCAACTTAGACGATTATATTAGACGATTTTATTCAATGACGGCTAGCCATTAAGGGGAGGTATTTTGTTTGTTCCCTAGACCTCCATCAAGCTTAAAATTACACCCTCTTGAGTCCCTTTCAAGATTAATGTGTACATTTTTCGGTAGAAAAATTTCCCGGCCGAAGGCCGTTTCCTCTTAAGTTACAGGCTCGCTATCGCTCGCCAGGATAAAATCGACACCTGAATGGCACGAAAGGTCTTAAAATGGGGTGAAAGTTCTCAAAATCGCCAAACTAACGGGGCAAACATCTGAAAATCTCAAAAGCAATGGGGCTAGACATGAGAGAGAAAGGGGTCAAGAAAAAAATCCCTCAAGTGGAGATCTCCCCTTAAGCTTGATGAAGGTCTAGGAAACAAACTAAAAACCTCCCCTTAACAGTAAGGAACCAGCCTGGCGGAGGTATGTGCTTTACCCAGTGACACTCTAGGCAGTATTACATGATTTGACACTAGCTGGTCCGACGTCTTGTGGGCTATTATAAGGTTTAGTTTATTTAAGGGGAGATCTCTACTTGAGGGATTTTTTTTCTTGACCCCTTTCTCCCTCATGTTTAGCCCCATTGCTTTTGATATTATAAAACGTTTGCCCCATTAGTTTAGCGATTTTAAGAACTTTCAACCTCATATTAAGACCTTTCGTGCAATTCAGGTGTCGATTTTATCCTGGCGAGCGATAGCGAGCCTGTAATTTAAGAGGAACCGGCCTTCGGCCGGGGAATTTTTCTACCGAAAAATGTACAAATTTATCTTGAAAGGGACTCAAGGGGGTGTAATCTTAAGCTTGATGGAGGTCTAGGGAACAAACTAAATACCTCCCCTTAACACAGACACCGGAAGTTGGACATCTGCCAGAGACCCTTGTTTCTAGTCTCTCTCTCTTTCGGTTTCTTCTTATCATCATCCTTCCTCCTCCCCCTCTCCACTCTCCTCCTCCTTCTCCCACGTCCTCCACCTCCTCCCACTTCCTCCTCCAGTCCTTCTGCCTCACCTCTTTATCTCTCCTCCTCCCCCTCCCACGTCCTCCACCCCCTCCCCTCACGTCCTCCTCTTCCCCCTCCCACGTCCTCCACCCCTACCCGCTCCCCTCACGTCCTCTTCCCCTTCACCACGTCCTCCTCCCCGCCTCTCACGTCCTCCATACCCCCTCCCCCTCCCACGTCTTTTCCCCACCCCTACCTCCTCTTTTTCCTCCACGTCCCTCTTCACGTCCCCCCTAACCCCTACCTCCTCACTGTCCTTTTCCTCCACGTCCCTCCACGTCCTCCACCCCTACCCTCCCACGTCCGCCTTCTTCCCCCCTCACTCCGTCCCTCCCCTACACGTCCTCCCCTCCTCACGTCCTCCTTTTCACCGTCCCACGTCCTCCACCCCTACCCTCACGTCCTCCTCTTCCCCCTCCCACGTCCTCCACCTCTACTCCCTCCCCTCACGTCCTCCTCTTCCCCTCTTGGCCTACCACCTCCTCCCCTCAACGTCCTCCACCCCTACCCTCCCCTCACGTCCCCTTTCCTTTTCCCCCCTCCCACGTCCCCCTACCTCCTCACGTCCTCTTCCCTACCCCCCTCCACCCCTACCCTCACGTCCTCTTCCCCTCCCACGTCCTCCACCCTACCGACTCCCCTCCCCTCCTTACCATGTCCTCCTACCCCTACCACCGTAGCATCATTTTCCCCTCCACGTCCTCCACCCTCCCCCTCACGTCTACCCCTCCCACTTCCTCCCCTCCACTCCTCTTCTCTCCTCCCCCCTTCCCCTCCTCTCTTCCACTCCTCCACCCTCCCTCTACTCACGTCCTCCTCTTAACTTCCACGTCCTCCCTTACCTCCTCTTCCCTCCACGTCCTCCACCTCTACTCCTCCCTCACGCCTCCTCTTCCCCTCCCACTTCCTCCTCCCTTACCACTTCCTCCTCTCCTCCTCCTCACGTCTCCTCTTCCCCCTCCTCCACTTCCACCCCCTCCCTCACGTCCTCCTCCCCTTCCACCTCCTCACTACCCCTCCCCCTCCTCCTCCTTACCCCCTCCCACGTCCTCCACCCCTCCCCTCACGTCCCACTTCCTCCTCCTCCCTTACCACTTCCTCCTCCTCCCTTACCACTTCCTCCTCCTCCCTTACCACTTCCTCCTCCTCCCTTTGTACTCCTCCTCCTCCTCTCCTCCCCCTCCCTTGTCCTCTCATGCCATTTTCCTCCTCCTCTTCCTCCTCCTTCCTTACCACTTCCTCCTCCTTCTCTTCATCTTCGGAAAAGACCTTTGATTTCGCGAAAGGATTTGGGGAGAAGTGATGTGGGTCTTTCTCCTTACCCCCCCCCCCCCCTCTCTCTCTCTCTCTCGGTCACACATTCACACAGACTCGCATATTCTTTCTCTATCTTACACACACACACACACTCTCTCTCTCTCGGTCACACATTCACACAGACTCGCATATTCTTTCTCTATCTTACACACACACACACACACTCTCTCTCTCTCGGTCACACATTCACACAGACTCGCATATACTTTCTCTACCTTACACACACACACACACTCTCTCTCTCTCTCTCTCTCGGTCACACATTCACACAGACTCGCATATTCTTTCTCTATCTTACACACACACACTCTCTCTCTCTCTCTCTCTCCCACTCTCTCACTTGTTTTATATATTGTACTAAAAAAATCATACTGTTATTTATTCATACCAATCACTTATATATTTTGTTTTATTGTTATTAAATGATTTTGCTTGTTTTACAAAGTTTCTGTCTCGATCTTCTAGTTTTCTTTCATTATTCTTATTTATTGGTGTATTTATTGGTGTATTTATTAATTTATTCTTTTATCTGCTACAAGTCACATATAGAGATCCTATAGGAAGAGAGAGTGGACATCTTTATCTTTGAACGCCATTTTGGGGCCTCGTTTTTTCAGATAATATAGAAAGATAAGTATAGGGGAGGTGCGGTGGAGTGGCTTTGCCACTGGACTGGTAATCCAATGGACCCGGGTTCGAATCCCGATATGTCAATGGGAAGATATTATTGGGATGGAATTTGTGCTGTACATAGTATCAGTGCATTACCACAAACCCCACCGAAACGGCCAAATAAATTCCCTCATTGTTCCCTGATTAACCCTTACTGTACCAGAGGGTATTACTATATATGTATCCTCCAGTACGAAGCATTGTGGCCAAAGTGGCTTCAGAGACGAGAGAACGCAACCTCTCACCCCGAAAGCTGGACGAGTACTGAGCCAGCCTGCCCGTGGCCCCGTGGGAGTGGGACCTTAATAGATACACTCTGAGAAGTGTTGCCAAGGTCTCAAAGCAGTGTTTAGAAGTCATGGTGGCAGGCACCTCTGGTACAAGGACCGATTATTACTGACGTACGTCGTACGGCACTGGTACTGACGAGTGACTTTCTTACTGTCGGCCATTGTACGTCGCTGGTACCGGTACAGTAAGGGTTAAATAGCACTGTATGAATATTCCAATGTTCAAAAATATGCTATAAGGGAGGAGTGCCTAGTGAGTTCATATCTTAATAGGTGGCGTTCTGAGAGGGAGGGTCTGAGTCTAGGGGATGAGACAGTGAAGCACTGGAGCGAGGCAGTTTCAGAGATGAGGCTGCTTCGAGCCTTGAATAAGCAACTAAGCCCCATGCATCTTGCGAAGGCAAGATGGCAGGGGCTGGTTGCAGCTAAAAAGTGCTTCACATGTCTCACCCCCTAGACTGGAACGAGACCTCACGGGCTTCAACGTTCAATGTAGAATGGTTTAATGTACAGGCTCTCAGCCTATGCCCGAGAGGGAGTAGATGGAATAATTATAGAAAACAAATAAAGAAAAAACAAGCAAGTATTTGCGCCCATCCCCCTTAAGGATTATGGCAGTATTTTTCTGGCTATCATTAGACGATATTATTTAGATTAGGAAGGGTATTACGGTGTAAACTATTGAGACAGTCTTTACCCTTGTAATTCCCACAGACCCTTCCTAAGCTGTATAAAATCGTCTAATGATAGCCAAAATACTGTCAAAACGCGTCATGATCTTCAAGGGGTTAGAAACATGATAAGGAGTTACTGGTACTCCTGTTTCATTTGCTTGGCTTCCCCCATTGTGTCTGTTGTTCCTCACCTACACATAGAGTAATCCAGCGAAAACACCTCCTTCTCCTATTTATTTCACTACACTTAACAAGCTCACCACACTTCTTTCCCACACACCTAAATTAACTCTAATGTACCTTGAATTTGGCTCTCTACCACTCTGTCAACCTTGTGGGGGAGGGGGGCACTTGTTACAGGTAGCTTTGCCTTTTGTCTCCTTCATACACATAGGACACAAAAAAACATACGTGTTTTTGACGCGAAAGAAGAGTATAAGAGAGCTATTCAACCACCATTCCGATAACACCAACGCTCCCTTAATTGGTGAGATCATTGGAAACCCTCCGCTTCTATTTTTAAAAGCGTTTATTGTAAATATATCTCTCTCTCTCTCTCTCTGGGCTCCAACAATACGCCAATCAAAACAGAGATTTCACCCTGGAGCCATTTTTATCCCAACGCTCTGTCAGTTTTAGATTTTCGCGCCCTTTTTTGTTATTTTTTACCCGCGCTTTTTTGTCTGGAAATTCCACCAATCACTTTGAAGTTCGGGGACAACGGGCGCGCGCTCTTGCCATCGCGAGGTCCCTATTATTCCCTCCTAGAGATCCTTTATTAAGGGGAGATGGGTCGCTTTTCTGGTCCCCTTTCTTCCTCATGTTTAGCCCCACTAGTTTTCAGATTGTAAGACGTTCGCCTCATTAGTTCTCTCCTCTCTCTCTCTCTCTCTCTCTCTCTCTCTCTCTCTCTCTCTCTCTGTGTTCGTTATTCTCGTATTTTTCCTTTTGGACCCTTCGTTATCGTTCCTGTTTTTGGTATAGTCGATTTTTATGGGCCAGTTTTTTCCAGTTTTTGCTACGGTGTTTTTCCATTGGGGCTTTTGTGTGTGTGTGTGTGTGGGGTGGGGGGGGGGGGGGGGGTGAGGAGGGGGGGGGGAGATATGTGTTTGTGTGTGGGTGAGTGGGTGTGAGTGTGGGTGTATCTGAGAGAGAGTGAGTGTGTCTGTGAGTGTGGGTGTATCTGAGAGAGAGTGTGTGTGTGTAGGTATGAGTGTGGGTGTGGTTGTGTGAGTGGGTGAGTGTGGGTGTATCTGAGAGACAGTGTGTGTGTTTAGGTATGAGTGTGGCTGTGGTGTCTCCAAAGTTCTTGTTTGTTCGTTCTCTCTAAAGATTCTTGTTGTTGTTTTTGTTTACAAAGTTTGCGAAGATTCTGTGATCATCCCTGTAAATGTCTGTCTGTTTGATTCTCTGTGTGTTCGTTTGTTATAGACTTGTTGATAGTATGTGTGTTAGTCTGTCTGTTCCTCTTAAATTATTGGCTCGCTTTCGCTCGCCAGGAGAAAATCGACTCATATTATATACTCCTATGCTCACTCTCACTCTCTCACACTCTTAATCTCACTCATACTATCTCACCCTCACACACACGCACTCACAGAGTATCTCTTTCTCTCTCTCTCCCTCTCTCTCTCTCTCTCTCTCTCTCTCTCTCTCTCTCTCTCTCTCTCTCTCTCTCTCTCTCTCTCTCTCTCTCTCTCTCTCCACACATTCATGCAAACGACTTTCTAAAGCAACTTCTTATGATATCATTTGCTGATAATTCACAGGTGAATGCAAGCATGAGAGAGAGAAAGTGAGTGTGTGTGTGAGAGTGAGTGTTTGTATGTGTGAGAGAGAGTGTGAGTGTGTGTATGTGTGTGTGTGAGAGAGAGTACAAAGGAGTACAAAGGAAATCAAGCAACAACAGATCTAGTGACCCTTCTAGGCTGCTTGTCCTCCAAAACACTGAGGATCAAGTGTCCAAACAGTGGTTTAGAGTGGGTAAGGGAACATTGGAAAGGGAACTACTGCCCTGCCACTAATGTGGCAGGACTAGGAAGTTAGTAGGGGACATATGGGTTAGTAACTGATGGGAGGATAAAATAAAGTTATTCATTTACAAACGCAGTCAGTCGCGGGTTTGATGCGAGATATTTGTCTACCCGGAATTTAAATTAATCAACAGTGCTGCAGTCTATAACGTCTCGGGGAAGCCCATTCCACAAGTTGACAACTCGATTGAAGAAGAAATTCTTAGATTCGTGTGAGTTAAAAGATTTACCAATAATTTTGCAACCGTTTCCCCGCGTGTAATTAGATTGGTCGATAGTGAAGTACTTACTACAGTTCATATTGTCGATGCCTTTGATGATTTTGAACACTTGAGTTAAGCCACCTCTTAATCTGCGCTGGGTTAAAGGAAATAGATTTAATTCTCTAAGACGCTCTTCGTATGGTTTGTTCTTTAGGCTAGGTATCATTTTGGTAACTCTACGTTGAACTCGTTCTAGCTTGTTTATGTCTTTTTGGTAATAAGGGCACCAGCATTGAACGCAGTATTCCAGAAGAGGGCGGACTAAGGAATTGTAAAGGGTTAGGATTACGTCTTTGGATTTATGCTCAGATGATCTGCCTATAAAGCCAATTATTTTGTTTGCTTTCTTAACAACTTCTGAACATTGTTGACTCGGTTTTAGGTTACTCGATATTGTTACTCCCAGATCGGTTTCTCTGTTTACATTCTTAAGCTGAGTGCCATTCATCGAATAGTTTGCTTTCTCATTTAGGTATCCGATATGTAGTGCTTTACATTTATCCGCATTGAAACTCATTTGCCAAATTTGGGCCCAATGTGACAATTTATCTAGATTGTGTTGCATATCGTCAACGTGATCTTTTGAGAGTACGCTATTTGCAATTTTTGTTTCGTCAGTAAATTTTGAGATTGTACAGGTGAGACCCTCATCTATGTCGTTGATGTAAATTAGAAAGAGAATTGGTCCTAGTACCGATCCCTGTGTAACCCCGCTACTTACATTGGTCCATTTAGATGCCTTACCGTTTATGACTACTCTTTGCTTTCTGTCGCTGAGCCAATTTTCTATCCATTTCAACACACCGTCTTGTATTCCATGCGCTTTTAGTTTTAGCAGTAAACGTTTGTGGGGAACTTTGTCAAAGGCCTTTTGAAAATCAAGGTATATAATATCTACAACTTTACTCTCATCGTAGAGGTTGAGGATATCGTGGAAGAAGTCTAAGAGGTTTGTTAAACAGGAACGTTTTTTACGAAAGCCGTGTTGAGTATCTTTAAGTATGTTATTTTCCTCTAAGTGATTTACGAGTCTGTCTCTTATGACCGTTTTCTAGCATTTTACATACAACTGAGGTTAAGCTAATTGGACGATAGTTACTGGGTAGGGATTTGCTGCCTTTTTTGAATATCGGTGTTACGTTGGCTATCTTCCACTGATCAGGCATAGTTCCAGACTGCAAGGATTTATTGAATAGTAATGTCAGTGGTTTGGAGAGCTCATCCTTAGCTTCCTTTAGAACTCTAGGCGAGATTGTATCAGGTCCAGGCGTTTTATTTACCTTGAGTTTATCTAAACAATTCAATACTTCTCTCTCTGTAACGGTGATATTGCTTAGAACATCTGAATTATCAATCTGAATCGGCGATGGTGTAGGGATATCACTGAGGTCTTCTGTTGTAAAAACTGATGCAAAGAAGGTATTGAGGGCATTACTCATTTGTACTTCGTCTTTGGTGTATTCTCCATTTTCATCGACTAACGGTCCAACAGTTGAAGTAACTACTTTTTTCTTTCTGATATAACTATAGAATTCTTTCGGGTTTGTTTTAGAGAGAGAGAGAGATTCCGTCAATAAATCCAGCTAAGTATATCGATATGGACCGCTGAGTGCCTGGGAGAGAGAGAGAGAGAGAGGGTTAAATGTACGTATGATAAACGTAAGCAGATTATGAGGTACCGTACAGTCACCCACTTAAGTTTTGTTCCTCATCGTGATCTTATGTATGAAAGTACCGTAGTATGAATCAATGGCGAGTGTGGTTTCTGTTAATTAGCAGTGGACTAATTAATTATCAGTTTCTTTTAATTACCAGTTAACTAATCAGACGAGTTAAGGGGAGGTTTCTAGTGTGTTGCTTAGACCTCCATCAAGCTTAATATTACATCCCCTTGACCCCCTTTCAAGATAAATATGTACATTTTTCGGTAGAAAAATTTCCCGGCCGAAGGTCGGTTCCTCTTAAGTTACAGGCTCGCTATCGCTCGCCAGTAAAAAATCGACACCTAAATGGCACGAAAGGTCTTAAAATTGACAGAAATGGGGCAAAATGTCTTAAAATATCCAAACTACTAGGGCGAAGGTCTTAAAATCTCAAAAGCAATGGGGCTAAACATGAGGGAGAAAGGGGTCCAGAAAAAAATCCCTCAAGTGGATAATCTCCCCTTAACCCCTATTCTTCCTCTTGATGTATGTGTGTATGTACAGGTATATATATATATATATATATACCGGTATATATATATATGTACAGGTATATATATATAATATATATATATATATATATATCTATATATATATATATATATATATATATATATATATATATATATATATACCGGTATATATACTGTATATATATATATATATTTTTTTTTTTTTTTTCCTCCCTAGACCTATATAAGTTTAAATAGATGCCCCCATGAATCCTCTTCGAGTTAAATTTGTGCATATTTCGGTAGAAAAATGTCCGGTCCCTCTTAAATTGCAGAGTCGCTATCGCTCGCCAGGAAGACATTGACTGAAGAAATAGCACGAAAGGTCTTAACATTGCCAAAAGTAATGGAGTGAATGTCTTAAAATCTCAAAACTAATGGGGCTAAACATGAGGGAGAAGGAACCCCTCCTTAAGGGAAGGGAGGCACATAAATATGAACGATAATAATAGGAATGAGAGAGAGTGAGAGAGAGAGAGAGAGAGGTAAGATAATCAGGACATGTGGAAGGGGAAGGAGGTGTGAAAGGAGAGGAAATTATTTGGTTTGATTGTGTGTGTGTGTGAGAGAGAGAGAGTGTGTGAGAGAGAGAGAGAGAGAGAAAGCCAGAGGTAGAGAAAGAGATCTAGAGAGAGAGAGAGAGAGAGGTTAAAGGTGATAGCAGTAGACCAGACAGACCCGAACTAGACCATGTAAGGAACACAAAAGTCTGTGTGTGTCTCTATGAGAGAGAGAGAGAGACAGAGAGTGAGAGTGAGAGAGAGGTTAAAGGTGATAGCAGTAGACCAGACAGACCCGAACTAGACCATGTAAGGAACACAAAAGTCTGTGTGTGTCTATGAGAGAGAGAGAGAGAGAGAGAGAGAGAGAGAGAGAGAGAGAGAGGTTAAAGGTGATAGCAGTAGACCAGACAGACCCGAACTAGACCATGTAAGGAACACAAAAGTCTGTGTGTGTCTATGTGAGAGAGAGAGAGAGAGAGAGAGAGAGAGAGGTTAAAGGTGATAGCAGTAGACCAGACAGACCCGAACTAGACCATGTAAGGAACACAAAAGTCTGTGTGTGTGTCTATGAGAGAGAGAGAGAGAGAGAGAGAGAGAGAGAGAGAGAGGTTAAAGGTGATAGCAGTAGACCAGACAGACCCGAACTAGACCATGTAAGGAACACAAAAGTCTGTGTGTGTGTCTATGAGAGAGAGAGAGAGAGAGAGAGAGAGAGAGAGAGGTTAAAGGTGATAGCAGTAGACCAGACAGACCCGAACTAGACCATGTAAGGAACACAAAAGTCTGTGTGTGTCTATTTAAGAGAGAGCGAGAGGGAGAGGGAGAGAGAGAGAGAGAGAGAGAGAGAGGAAAGAAAGAAAGAAAGAAAGAAAGAAAGAAAGAAAGAAAGAAAGAAAGAAAGAAAGAAAGAAAGAAAGAAAGAAAGAGAGAGAGAAAGAGAGAGAGAGAGAAAAAAAAGAGAGAAAGAAAGAGAGAAAGAGAGAGAGAGAGAGAGAAGTTAGAGGTAGCAACTAGGGAGAGAAAGTAAGAGGGTTTTTTTTTTCCCAAATTTTGATGGAGGTCTAGGAGGCAAATTAATAAATGATATAGATAATACGAAATATAAGGAGATACAATAAAAACCCTTAGTGGACGTGGGAATTTTCGCCTTTAAATTCAAGTAATCTGTCAATATCAAGTATACAATACAAAAATACACACTGTTTGTATATTTATACTTCATATTGACAGATAACTTGAATTTAAAGGGGATAATAGGGTTGGCCAAATAAGTTGTGTCTCCGCTGTCATTACGTATTGCTCGCTGTGTGCTGTATTAATGTCTGTCAGATGTTGAATAGGGTGTGTAAAGATAGGAACATGTTTGTATATCCCACTCGAAACGATGAATTACATAAGAACATAAGAAAATGGGAGTCTGCAGAAAGCCGATTGGCCTAAGCAAGGCAGATCAGCAGGGTTATGTCATTGAAATAACGTATCATATACATTTGACCACAAAAGTTCTAGAATCAAATATTATTATGTTCCCTCCACCGACCGACTTTACTCCTAAACTCAATTAATGAAATCAACAAATACATGTGGCAGTCCAGGGATTCGAACCTAGGATGCTCACACCGAAATTATATGACGACACCCGCTATGAATGGGTTAACCCGGATTCGAACCTAGGATGCTCACACCGAAATTATATGACGACACACGCTATGAATGGGTTAACCCGGATTCCAACCTAGGATGCTCACACCGAAATTATATGACGTCACCCGCTATGAATGGGTTAACCCTTTCCGTACAGGCTACGTCTATTCTATTAGATTTCTGCTACATTTAGACGATTTTATGAAGCTTAGGAAGGATATATGGCAGCTGAAAGGATTAATTGAGATAGTCTGTAGCCTTTTAACCCTCTCCGACATATGACGCAATTTTGAGCCTATTAGGGATACTTTAAAGCCTTTGTTACCATCAGGGTTTTTTAGAAACCTTTAGTTTAGTTACTTCAACCTCTGCAGTTGTCTTTGAGTTAGCTGTGTTGAGCCTATTGGGGATACTTTAAAGCCTTTGTTACCATCAGGGGTATTTAGAAACCTTTAGTTTAGTTACTTCAACCTCTGCAGTTGTCTTTGAGTTAGCTGTGTTGAGCCTATTGGGGATACTTTAAACCCTTTGTTTACCATCAGGGGTATTTATAAACCTTTAGTTTAGTTACTTCAACCTCTGCAGTTGTCTTTGAGTTAGCTGTGTTGAGCCTATTGGGGATACTTTAAAAGCCTTTGTTACCATCAGGGGTATTTAGAAACCTTTAGTTTAGTTACTTCAACCTCTGCAGTTGTCTTTGAGTTAGCTGTGTTGAGCCTATTGGGGATACTTTAAAGCCTTTGTTACCATCAGGGGTATTTATAAACCTTTAGTTTAGTTACTTCAACCTCTGCAGTTGTCTTTGAGTTAGCTGTGTTGAGCCTATTGGGGATACTTTAAAGCCTTTGTTACCATCAGGGGTATTTAGAAACCTTTAGTTTAGTTACTTCAACCTCTGCAGTTGTCTTTGAGTTAGCTGTGGGCAGAAAACTAATTTTGGAGAGGTACTTATAAGAGTGAGAGAACTCTATTTCTTATTGCTAATCTGGCAACCTCTGCGTCATATGAGTCTGAAGGGGTTAATGGGTGGACGTCATTGCTAAGCTGAACAAAATCTTCTAATAGTTACCTTACCTTGTGATACCTTATGATGTGTTCGCCACTCTTCTAGCGGCACCAAGGAGCGCGACGCCCCTCGTTTTGGGTGGTGATCATGTCTAGCCCCATTGCTTTTGAGATTTTAAGGCGTTTGCCCCATTAGTTTGGTGATTTTTAAGAATTTTCACCCTATTCTGTCAATTCTAAGACCCCTCGTGCCACTCAGGTGTCGATTTTATCCTGGCGAGCGATAGCGAGCCTGTAATTTAAGACTAATCGGCCTTCGGCCGGGACATTTTTCTACCGAAAAATGTACAAATTTATTTTGAAAGGGGGTCAAGGGGGTGAAATTTTAAGATTGCTGGAGGAGTAGGAAACAAACTAAAAACCTTCCCTTAACATAATGCTTTACAGTACAGTACAGTACAATGGAATGAAAAGTACATGATCGGTACACAATGGGTTAAAGATTATTATATAAGGTGTATGAGATTTATAATAAATATATATATATAAAGCTTTATAAGATATTTTAGGAAAAGTAAGAAAATATTGGTCTCGGAAATCGCAAGCACTCTATCACTTGATGCAGTAAATCTGTGTGTAACTCTCTCTCTCTCTCTCTATCTATCTATCTATCTATCTCGCTCTCTCTCTATCTATTTATCTATCTATCTATATCGCTCTCTCTCTCTCTCTCTCTCTCTATCTATCTATCTATCTATCTATCTATCTATCTATCTATCTATCTCTCTCTCTCTCTCTCTCTCTCTCTCTCTCTCTCCCATTGGTGGGTGGGGAGAGAGCCATCTGCTTTGCTGTCTTTATATTCCACTTTGTAGCAAATCCCATGTTAGAATTAAGTCCGGACTGCCTAGTGTGGACCGCAAGATCTGTGTAGTCTATGTATCTATGTAACTATATGTAACTTTTATTCTCAATATGAATACAACACGCAACCAAGGCTAAAAGTTAGAATTGAAATGGTTCAGCACTAGTATTTGTGGAAAGTTTTTCACATTTAAGATATGTTCTACCTGGAACAAACTTCCCTTCGAAGTTGTAAGCAATTCTTCAGTGGAGCAGTTCAGTGATGAGTGGAATACACGAAACAATCTCTCCTTTCACTTCGAGTATCTCCCCGGAATGGACCGCAAGGGCTTTGAGATACAAGCTATTCCGTGTAACTTCGTGTAACTGCAACACTCTCTCACACACACACACACACACACACTCACTCTCTCTCTATCTGACTCAGAAGGAGGAAATTGGAGGAGGTAAGACGAAGGGAGTTGAAAATCATATTAGGAAGAGGAGGAGAATAAAGGAGGAGGGGAGGATGCTGAAGAGAGAGAGGAGGAGTAGGAGGGAGAGGAGGGGAGAAAAAAGGAGGGAAAGAGAAAAGAGGATGAGAAAGGAGGAGGAAGGAGGAGGAGGAAGGAGGAGGAGGAGGAGGAGGAGGGGGAGGAGGAAGTAGAGGAGAGAGAGAGAGAGAGAGACTTAAAAGGAATCAAGCAACAACAGGTCTAGCGACCCCTCGAGGTTGCTTGCCCTCTAAATCACTGCTGTTCAAAGTGTCCAACTGTGGTTCAGAGTGGGTAAGGGACAATTGGAAAGGGAAGCACTGCCCTAAGACCAATATCTCTGGCAGGGTTAGGAGATGTTAGTAGGGGACCATTTGGGTTAATAACATAACACAGCTACAAGTCAGTGATCCTCGATGTACCGGTATCTGAGGACAAAGTAATTCATTTACAAATGCAATCAGTCGCGGGTTTAAGGGGAGTTTCCACTTGAGATATTTTTTTCTTGACCCCTTTCTCCCTCATGTTTAGCCCCATTGCTTTTCTAATTTTAAGACGTTCGCCCCATTATTTTGACGATTTTAAGAACTTTCGACCCATTTCTGCCAATTTTAAGCCCTTCCGTGCCTTTTAGGTGTCGATTTTATCCTGGCGAGCGATAGCGAGCCTGTAATATAAGAGGAACCGGCTTTGAGCCGGGACATTTTTCTACCGAAAATTGTACAAATTTATCTTGAAAGGGGCTCTAGGGGGAGTAATTTTAAGCTTGATGGAAGTCTAGGGAATCAACTAAAAACCTCCCCTTAAGGCGAGGTGTTTGTCTAGGGCTCTAGGCGATGTTTAACACCTTACGAGCGGCCTATGCGGTTTATTTATGTGTACCGCACAGCGGGGTGTTTTTAGCCAAAATAGGGCTGTTTACGTGATCATTTTCATGCCTAAATAAGACCCAGAACGTAAAACGTACCTATCCCTGAAAGGGCATAAACAGAGCTTTCGCATAACGATCCTTGTATGATGGATAGTTTTCTTCAATAACCGAGTGCAAAAAGCAGGTATTCGTACTTTCAGTACTTGAGTATTAGCGGTGAGAAGATAACTGAGATTTGTGTCAGTAGGTTCGCCGCGGTGGTCTGGAGCAGTCATACGCTCGCTAGTCTCCTGCCACCACTTGTCTCTCTCTCTCAGCCACATTTCGTGCTGAAATTGCCACTCGACCTATGTCGAGCGCCGCCACATAGTCCAGCTTTATTTAACTCGACTTATGTTGCTCGCCGCTAAATAAGGGAGGTATTTAGTTTCTTCCCTAGACCTCCATCAAGCTTAAAATCACACCTCCTAGACCCCCTTTCAAGATAAATTTGTAAATTTTTCGGTAGAAAAATTTCCCGGCCGAAGGCCGGTTGCTCTTATATTACAGGCTCGCTATCGCTCGCCAGAAAAAAATCGCCACCTTAATGGCACGAAAGGTCTTAAACTTGACAGAAATGGGGTAAAATGTCTTAAAATGTCCAAACTACTAGGGCGAACGTCTTAAAATCTCAAAAGCAATGGGGCTAAACATGAGGGAGAAAGGAGTAAAGAAAAAATTCCCTCAAGTGAAGATCTCCCCTTAAAGGAAATAAACACAGTTCTCTAAGACATTGTGTACTGTGTGTTTTAGGTTATTCGATATTGTTACTCCCAAATCAGTTTATCTTGAGCTGAGTGCCGTTCATTGAATAATTTGCTTTCTCATCTCGGGTTCCGGTATGGATTACATTACATTAATCCGAAATAAAACTCATTGGCCAAATTTGAGCCCAACTTGACAGCTTATCTAGGTTAATTTGCATTTCTTCTACATGTTCGCTTGCGAGTATAGTATTTGCAATGTTTGTATCTTCTGCAAACTTTGAGATTGCATAGGTTAGGCCCTTAACTTTTGTCGTTTATATAAACTAGGAAGAGAACTGGCCCTAGAACCAATCCCTGGGGCACCCTGCCAACGAACTTGACAATAATCTTGATCCCTGACTCTCTGTAACTCAAAAAGGCCTATATCCATTTTGATGCTTTACCGATTATGAATACCCTTTGTTTTCTTTCACTGAGCGAGAGAGAGAGAGAGAGTGTGTGTGTGTGTGTGTGTGTGTGTGTGTGTGTGCATCAGTGAGAGAGCGAGAGGGAGGGAGGGAGAGAAATCGAGGAGAGCTGGAAATAAGATAAGGAGGAGACGGAAGCATATTTTCTTGTTTCAATGTTCTCTCTCTCTCTCTCTCTCCTCTCTCTCTCACACACACACACACACACAGGCACATACACACACACAGGCACATACACACACACACACACAGGCACATACACACATACGCGCGCGCAGACTTACGTAAGGCATATATTGTATGAATAATTTGACTCATAAATATGTAATATGTATAATAGCATTAAAAAATTAAATGTAGATTCAATTACATACTCATACAGGGATAGAGTGAGACCAAGTGTGTGTGAGAGAGAGAGAGAGAGAGAGAGAGAGAGAGAGAGAGAGAGTCAAAGGGTAATAAGTTGAAAGGCAGCAAGGAGTTGGAAGGTGGGAAAGCAGGGGGTGATTGCATTGATTGAGAGAGAGAGAGAGAGAGAGAGATAAATAGAGTGTGAGTGAAAGTGAGAGAGAGAGAGTGTGAGAAATAGAGTGAGTGTGAGTGTTGGGGTAGGAAAGAGAATGTTGGCACTATTCCATCAAACTAACTAACCCACTAGCTTAATAAACTACCAGTCTATATATTATATTATATTATTTTATATCAAAGAAAGTCTTAACCCAATCCTCGTGTCAAAACCTCAAATTGTGAACGTCGACACATCTTTTGTGCTAATAAAGAATAATAAAGGTACAAAAATAATACTTGCGTTAATATACAGACCTCCAGCTCAATCAGTGCAAACTGACCGAGAAATTTACGAACAAATTGCAGATGTAAGTATCTCACAAGATACCGTAATTTTTGGCGACTTTAATTTACCTGTGACCAAGTGGGGCGATACTCTTACTTCACACTCCGGACATGACTTGTATACGAACTTGCAAGAGAGTTCGCTTTATCAATTTGTTCGAATGCCGACCCGTGGTAATAACGTTCTTGACATTGTACTTGCAACAAAAGAAGAATTGATAGAGAATTTGAATGTTGGTGATGAATTCAGTAACAGCGACCATCGTACGATAACTTTCACTTTAAACTTTACTAGTAACGAACCAAATAGTAGCATCGAAAAAGTCCCTAATTTCAAGAAAGCAAACTTCCATAAACTTAGAGCTATGTTTAAAGAAACTGACTGGAGCTTTTTAATTAACAATAACGACATAAATACATCTTGGAAGTTATTCGAAGCCACTTACCTAAAAGCAGTGCAAGACTGCATACCATCGAAAATACGGCGTCCAGGCCATAATAATAAGCCCAAATGGTGGAATAAAGATATTTCAAACTGCCTGCTTGCTAAAAAATTTGCTAATGATAGATTAAAATCCTCACAAAATGACGAAGAACGGGTGAAATTTGTAGAGCTACGACGCAAAGCCAAAAAGTTAATTAAGCAAAGTAAAAAGACCTTAGAGTTACATATTGCGAATCAAAGTAAAACAAACCCGAAAGAATTCTATAGTTATATCAGAAAGAAAAAAGTAGTTACTTCAACTGTTGGACCGTTAGTCGATGAAAAAGGAGAATACACCAAAGACGAAGTACAAATGAGTAATGCCCTCAATACCTTCTTTGCATCAGTTTTTACAACAGAAGACCTCAGTGATATCCCTACACCATCGCCGATTCAGATTGATAATTCAGATGTCCTAAGCAATATCACCGTTACAGAGAGAGAAGTATTGAATTGTTTAGATAAACTCAAGGTAAATAAAACGCCAGGACCTGATACAATCTCGCCTAGAGTTCTAAAGGAAGCTAAGAATGAGCTCTCCAAACCACTGACATTACTATTCAATAAATCCTTGCAGTCTGGAACTATGCCTGATCAGTGGAAGCTAGCCAACGTAACACCGATATTCAAAAAAGGCAGCAAATCCCTACCCAGTAACTATCGTCCAATTAGCTTAACCTCAGTTGTATGTAAAATGCTAGAAACGGTCATACGAGACAGACTCGTAAATCACTTAGAGGAAAATAACATACTTAAAGATACTCAACACGGCTTTCGTAAAAAACGTTCCTGTTTAACAAACCTCTTAGACTTCTTCCACGATATCCTCAACCTCTACGATGAGAGTAAAGCTGTAGATATATACCTTGATTTTCAAAAGGCCTTTGACAAAGTTCCCCACAAACGTTTACTGCTAAAACTAAAAGCGCATGGAATACAAGACATGGATAGAAAATTGGCTCAGCAACAGAAAGCAAAGGGTAGTCATAAACGGTAAGGCATCTAAATGGACCAATGTAAGTAGCGAGGTACCCCAGGGATCGGTACTAGGACCAATTCTCTTTCTAATTTACATCAACGACATAGATGAGGGTCTCACCTGCACAATCTCAAAATTTGCTGACGATACAAAAATTGCAAATAGCGTACTCTCAAAAGAACAAGTTGACGATATGCAACACAATCTAGATAAATTGTCATGTTGGGCCCAAATTTGGCAAATGAGTTTCAATGCGGATAAATGTAAAGTACTACATGTCGGATACCTAAATGAGAAAGCAAACTATTCGATGAATGGCACTCAGCTTAAGAATGTAAACAGAGAAACTGATCTGGGAGTAACAATCTCGAGTAACCTAAAACCGAGTCAACAATGTTCAGAAGTTGTTAAGAAGGCAAACAAAATAATTGGCTTTATAGGCAGGTCATTTGAGCATAAATCCAAAGAAGTTATCCTAACCCTTTACAATTCCTTAGTCCGCCCTCTTCTGGAATACTGCGTTCAATCCTGGTGCCCTTATTACCAAAAAGATATAAACAAGCTAGAACGAGTTCAACGTAGAGTTACCAAAATGATACCTAGCCTAAAGAACAAACCATACGAAGAGCGTCTTAGAGAATTAAATCTATTTCCTTTAACCCAGCGCAGATTAAGAGGCGACTTAATTCAAGTGTTCAAAATCATCAAAGGCATCGACAATATGAACTGTAGTAAGTACTTCACTATCGACCAATCTAATTACACGCGGGGAAACGGTTGCAAAATTATTGGTAAATCTTTTAACTCGCACGAATCTAAGAATTTCTTCTTCAATCGAGTTGTCAACTTGTGGAATGGGCTTCCCCGAGACGTTATAGACTGCAGCACCGTTGATTCATTTAAATTCCGCCTAGACAAATATCTCGCATCAAACCCGCGACTGACTGCGTTTGTAAATGAATAACTTTATCCTCCCCTCAGTTACTAACCCATATGTACCCTACTAACTTCCTAGTCCTGCCACGTTAGTGGCAGGGCAGTAGTTCCCTTTCCAATGTTCCCTTACCCACTCTAAACCACTGTTTGGACACTTGATCCTCAGTGTTTTGGAGGACAAGCAGCCTAGAAGGGTCACTAGATCTGTTGTTGCTTGATTTCCTTTGTACTCCTTTGTCTACACACTAATATATCTATCTATCTACTTGTCTATCAATATCTATCTTTTCTCCGTCCATAGGCTGTCTACCTGTCTAACTATCTGACAAGCTTAAGGGGAGGTATTTAGTTTGTTCCCTAGACCTCCATCAAGCTTAAAATTACACCCCCTTGAGTCCCTTTCAAGATATATTTGTACATTTTTCGGTAGAAAAATTTCCCGGCCAAAGGCCGGTTCCTCTTAAATTACAGGCTCGCTATCGCTCGCCAGGATAAAATTGACACCTGAATGGCACGAAAGGTCTTAATATGGGGTGAAAGTTCTTAAAACCGCTAAACTAATGGGGCAAACGTTTATAATATCAAAAGCAATGGGGCTAAACATGAGGGAGAAAGGGGTCAAGAAAAAAATCCCTCAAGTGGAGATCTCCCCTTAAATAAACTAACGATCTATTTATTAGGCCTTTTCTGTCTATCTACCAAACGCCTATCTATCCTATCCTAAACTTGTAATTCTCCAGGGCAAGGGTCTAATTGACTTCACTAATGCCATTGAAACTTGTTATAATCAATCAATCAATCTATCTATCAATCATTCTAACTATCTATCTATCTATTTGTATACATATATATTTATCTATTAATCTCGCTAGCTGTCTATATATCTCTTAACTAACTCTATCCATATATATATCTATCTACCTACCTATCTATCTATCTATCTATCTACCTACCTACCTACCTATATATCTATCTACCTATCTATATATCTATCTACCTACCTATCTATCTATCTATCTACCTACCTACCTATATATCTATCTACCTACCTACCTATATATCTATCTACCTACCTACCTATATATCTATCTACCTACCTACCTATATATCTATCTACCTACCTATCTATCTATCTACCTATCTATCTACCTACCTACCTACCTATATATCTATCTACCTACCTACCTACCTATATATCTATCTACCTACCTATCTATATATCTATCTACCTATCTACCTACCTACCTATATATCTATCTACCTACCTATCTACAGAAAGAAAAAGCGTCATCGTATCTTCAGCCCGATGACGCCTTTTGACCTTTGCTTATGGCTGAAATTATACGATTTTATAGTTTTAGGACCTGTGTTATTCAAAGGCTTTTATTGAGATCGTATTTACTCCTTTGAACCCTAGAGATGGATTATAAGCTAAAGAAAATTGGCTAATGGTAACCAGCGTATGGTAAGGAAGTGGTGACCGGTCAACTCAACCAGTAGACCATTTCAACCAGTAGCTCTCAACCAGTACCAAATCAACCAATACGGTTGGGTTAGGTTAGTACTATATTTATGGTGACCGGTCAACTCAACCAGTAGACCATTTCAACCAGTAGCTCTCAACCAGTACCAAATCAACCAATACGGTTAGGTTAGGTTAGTACTATATTTATGGTGACCGGTCAACTCAATCAGTAGACCATTTCAACCAGTAGCTCTCAACCAGTACCAAATCAACCAATACGGTTAGGTTAGTACTATATTTATGGTGACCGGTCAACTCAACCAGTAGACCATTTCAACCAGTACCAAATCAACCAATACGGTTAGGTTAGGTTAGTACTATATTTATGGTGACCGGTCAACTCAACCAGTAGACCATTTCAACCAGTAGCTCTCAACCAGTACCAAATCAACCAATACGGTTAGGTTAGGTTAGTACTATATTTATGGTGACCGGTCAACTCAACCAGTAGACCATTTCAACCAGTAGCTCTCAACCAGTACCAAATCAACCAATACGGTTAGGTTAGGTTAGTACTATATTTATGGTGACCGGTCAACTCAACCAGTAGACCATTTCAACCAGTAGCTCTCAACCAGTACCAAATCAACCAATACGGTTAGGTTAGGTTAGGTTAGTACTATATGTTGGCACTGGTTTGCTTGGTCTGGGTTAATTTGGCACTGGTTGAGAGCTACTGGTTGAAATGGTGTACTGGTTGAGATGACTTCATCGTGCTAAGGGTTTCAAAGCCACGATCACCCTACACATTTCTCCTAATCACAATCCTCATCCTTCCAATTAACCCTTAGCTCCCCGCACAACCCCCGCATATCGAGTTGCCCGTGTGCAGCCCTCTTCGGGTAAAGAATAATTGGAAGGTTAAGATACTGTGTAGCGGGTGGAACTGTTTTCAGATGCCTATTTACTAAGAAACATTGAACAATATCTTTAACCTAACCTAACCAAAACCTAACCTAGTATATTAGTGGACTATTTATGAATGTAAAACGTAAAAATATATTGTAACATTACCAAATGATTGAGATATAAGTACAGGTCCACCCGCTACACAGGAGTATACCTATGGAAGGCTCATGGTTCGTAGCCTGCTCTGTGTGGAGATTGAAGCCACCGGATAGCATTTGGGAGAGGTACAAAAAAACTTGGCATCGTATATTGACGAAACATTTATTATGAATGGAATATTCTGTACTGGTGACATTTGTATTATTCTAGCTATATTTAGACGATTTTGTGCAGTGTATGACAAATATGGGGTAGTAAAAACGGTTAAGTGAGATAGTTCGAAGCCTGTTAAATGCTGGAGGCCATTTTTAAACTGAATAACATCGTCTAATAGTAGCCAGATACAAGTTAAAGAGATGTCGCCGGTACAGAAGGAGCTAAATTGTCTCAATTGTCTGTGTTTGCAGTCAATTGTCTGTGTTTGCAGTCAATTTTCATGCGTGTCCTATCAGTGTCAAATTTAGCTAAGCGAACTTTCTGCTTCGTTCTAGAGACTCTAGTGTATCATATACTGTATACTATAGGGTTTCTAACTCCGTTCTGCTCCCTATACATTTTGAATGGTAAAATGGAGTGAAGCGTCGTCTGCAGTGGCTTCAAATCACGCGGGTATTGAGCCATCCATTTGTTTATGGAGCTCAGAGGAGTCAGCTGATCGCCCGGACATCGTCGGGAGTCAAATGAGGATCTGTATAAACGTTTGGGGGCTGCTTTTAATGCTTCCCTTGTGTATATTCGTATCTTATTAATTTTAACTAAGCAAACATGCATCAGAGGTGAAAATAAACCCATCAGGTGATTTTAACTAGGTCATTTTGACTTACTTGTATCATAGGTCCTCCCTTGTGTGTGTTGATTGTGACGGCCATGCGTACAGTGATTCTTGCTCCGTGTTTAACCGTACCGTATGGCTTCCCGGGGGCAGCCAGGGCAGTAACTCCTCTCAACCCACGATCACAAGGTCCTGGTGTATGGTTGGCAGGCATGGGAGGAGATACAACGCTGGGAAAGAGGTAAAATAAGCCATTGTAACAGCGGCGTCTGATCCACACACCATAAACCTCCACTATATCCTGACCCCCCCCATCCTCCACCCTAATACCCTTATATGTATGATATGCGCAAGTTCAGCTTCTTCTTTCTTCTTCTTTCGCCCTACACATCAATCGAGATGAGATCGAGAGGTCAGCTAACTTGGCTCAAATTCTGGTCAATATTAAGGAGTCGCACCACAACTGAGATCTCATTTATAATGGTAGTTTTGGGTTCCTATAATGTTATGCTTCATTGCTATATACTTTTTATCCACCGGAAAATATTTTTTTCTATGCTTTTTTTTTTTTTTTTTTTAACCTAGGCTTAACCTAACCTGGTAATTGTTTAATCTAAGTCCTCTTTTTCTAGTTATTAAAAACTTATTCTATGGTGTATTATATGATATATAGAAGCAATAGAACTGTTCAAATGACCTGGGAAGTGTATATTAAACCAAATACAAAACTTTGAATAATGAGGTAAGAGATATGTGTTTTTATCACTTTTCAACCCAAGACCAGCGGGGGTCTGGGGGCAGCAGGATGCCCAGGTTACCCTAGGTTAGGTTAGGTTAGGTTAGGTTAGGTTAATGACCAGCTATGTAAATACAGTAGTGAACATTTGGTTTAGTCTGTGCTCAAAAATCCATCTTCTTTAGGAGGAGGCCATACACTAAACAATTACCCCTAACCTAAATGTATTTGGGGGCTATTAGGTTACGTTAGGTTTTTTGGTTAGGTTAGGTTTTGGTTCAATGTTATTTTAGGTAAACCTGACTTTTTGGACCGACAGCGATTTCAGTAAGTTTTATTTTGTTTTTTGTAATTTTTCCTTCAGATATAGTGTTGTTTTATACTGAAGACGAGCGGAAATGAGTATTTACCCATTATCCAACAATCTAAAAACACCCCCCCCCACTAGTGGGGAGGGCTATGAAGGTCAGGGAAAATGAGGGGTTAAAAGCGTAAAAATACAATAATATAGCGTTTTGTATCAAAACTTGGCTCGGGTTTTCCCAAATTGCAAACCCATACAACCCAATTTTGTGAATACCCGAGCCAACTTTTGACGAAAGCTGGCTCGGATTTCACGGGGTGGAGTGGGTAGCCTAATATTTCATGTTATAAAAATAGTCAACTTTGGGAAGACATTAGCCTAACCTAACAACCTTACCTAACCTATCCTAGTATTATGGGTGTGGGCTGCCGCCCCCACACCCCCGCTGGTTGGGTTAGATTTTTTTTTTTTTTTTTTTTTTTAATGTTCTAGGCTATTAGCCTAACCTAACAACCTTACCTAACCTAACCTAGTATATGGGTGGGGGCTGCTGCCCCCACACCCCCGCTGGTTGGGTTACTTTTTTTTTTTTTTTTTTTTTTTTTTTTTTTTTTTATGTGCTAGGCTATTAGCCTAACTTAACCTAACCTAACCTAACCTAGTATATGGGTGGGGGCTGCCGCCCCCACACCCCCGCTGGTTGGGTACTGGCTGAAAAACTTATTGTTTTACAGTAGCCTAGGCCTATACATGTATTTTAGCGTTTTTGTTTTTTTCTCCCTTATAATACATTTCAGCTCTTAATGACATATATAGCAATGATGTATATGCTCTACCGGACCTATTAGGCCTAAACAGATCGATGGGCTAACTGTCGGTCCAAAACATCAGTATAACCTTATTTTAATACTACGAATTTTGTTGATATATTTGAAGATAGATATTTAATCTATATGCTTTAAAGATCATAAGAAAATTTGTTTTAACCCTCGGCAAAACCTAATAACAAAGTATGGTACTAAAATGTCTTTTTCGTAACAAGGTTGTCAATACGGTACTTCCAGTTATCGATAGCTCTAAAGATCATATGAAAATGTGTTAAACCCTCGGAAAAACTAATATAAAAGTATGGTACTAAAATTTAAATTTCGTAACAAGGTTGTCAATACGGTACTTTCCCGTTATCAATGTACAATCAAGCTGAAGATTGCAGAGTAAACACCATAGACTTCATCGACCTTTCTTTCACCTTCATATAATCGACAGCCAATTTTTATTTTTTTTATTAAGGGTACTCAACCAGCGGGGGTGTGGGGGCGGCAGCCCCCACCCGTAATACTAGGTTAGGTTAGGTAAGGTTGTTAGGTTAGGCTAATGTCTTTTCAAATCACTATCGGGAGCGAGCGTGTCTCAACATCGATCGATAGGCCTAATGGGGAAAATAGGTTTTCCCGAGATTTCTAATTAATTACAAACACTATATATTGATGCAAATGACCAATTTTGTTTATAAAAAACACTCGGAAAATTCGTGGTATTAAAATAACATTTTTCCTAGGTTTTTTGGTTAGGTTAGGCCTAGGCCTAGCGTAATGCTACAAAATTAAATAAAGTCAAGAAAAAAATTATAGCCTATTTTCCAGTGGATAAAAAGTATAGGCCTATAGCAATGAAGCATAACATGATAGGAACCCAAAATTACCATTAGAAATGAGATCCCAGCTGTGGTCCGGCTCCTTAATATTGACCCAAATTCTGACCCCTTAAAGGTGGTGGTGCATGGCATGGGCTCTAATTATAATGGTAAATACCAACGTGCAAGTAAAGCACTTTGAGTGTCAATATTTACGAGTCGCACCACAGCTGGGATCTCATTTCTAATGGTCGTTTTGGGTTCCTATCATTCTATGCTTCATTGCTATAGGCCTATACTGGACAAACTGGATTTGAGGTCACGTATGGGATATAATGTTCTAAATGTATAGGCTACTGTAACTAGGCCTATAGCTTTGTCGGATTTTTTTTATTTTAATACCCTAGGCCTACCACGAATTTTCCGAGTGTTTTTTTATAAACAAATTTTTTCATTTGCATCAATATATAGTGTTTGTAATTAATTAGAAATCTCGGGAAAACCTATTTTCCCCATTAGGCCTATCGATCGATGTTGAGACACTCGCTCCCCGATAGTGATTTGAAAAGACATTAGCCTAACCTAACAACCTTACCTAACCTAACCTAGTATTATGGGTGGGGGCTGCCGCCCCCACACCCCCGCTGGTTGAGTACTTAATAAAAAAGAAAGAAAAATTGGCTGTCGATTATACGAAGGTGAAAGAAAAGTCGATGAAGTCTATGGTCTTTACTCTGCAATCTTCAGCTTGATTGTACATTGATAACGGTAAAGTACCGTATTGACAACCTTGTTACGAAAATTAAATTTTAGTACCATACTTTTATATTAGGTTTTTCCGAGGATTTAACACATTTTCATATGATCTTTAGAGCTATCGATGACTGGAAGTACCGTATTGACAACCTTGTTACGATTTTTTTTTTTTAATACCATACTTTTTTATTAGGTTTTGCCGAGGGTTAAAACAAATTTTCTTATGATCTTTAGAGCATATAGATTCATTATTTATCTTCAAATATATCAACAAAATTTGTGGTATTAAAATAACATTTAACCGCTTTGTCATAGAGTATTAGTCACCACAATATATGTCTCTACCGCTGCATAGCCTATTAAATTATTTTTCCTTAGACATTGTGGGTTAACCCTCTCACCACGGAAGGGCTCTTGAATGCCCATAAAAAAGCATATAACAGGTACCCGGAAGGGCTCTTGAACGCCCAGTGGTTGAAAGCCTGTGAGCTTCATGTGCGAGGCGTCGGTCCGACGCATGTAAACAACAGCCGGCTGGACCGACGCCCCGCATCTCCGGCCACAAGAAGGAGAGCGTCGCTTATTCGTGTGTGCCTGTATGTTGTTGTTAAGTATCGAAAAGTGGTGTAAAGTGGCTGTTTTGGCCATAAAGTTATCTCCAATGAAATCATCATCACAGCTCAACCAGTTGACTTAGAGAGCTCTACTTAATGCCATTCTACAGGTAAATAACACAGCTACGCTTGGGGATGCGCGGGAATGCGGGAAGCAGTCTGATTAACGAATATACGGTAGCCTAGCCTAGACGTTTTTCGGCCAAAACACCCGGGTTTCGAGGAATATATATATAATACATAGCCAGGGCTGGAGGGTTAAATAAGGGTGGAAGGAAAAATGGCGGCCATCTTGGATCAGCTGAGAACTAATATTTGTTTTCACTTTTTTTTTACTGTATTTCTAGTATTTTGTCATATTCTATATCAATGCTAACCCTGCGGGGGTCTGGGGGCGGCAGCCCCCACGTTAGGTTAGGGTAATGACAAAATATTGTATTAGGGGGCATGTTTTAATATTGCAAAAAATGGGTAAATATGAATTTGCAGAAGGAAAAATACCTTAACCCATTGGCTGCGGCTATTTAGGGCATATTCAGGCACTCCTGAATGATAAATCGAGCATTGCATTAAATGAAGTGTATTCTGCCGAAAACTAGGCGAAAATACAGTAAACTTCCGTTAATCCGAAGGGCAGCGGTCCGGCCCTCGTTCGGATTATCGGACTTTACCCCTATGAACCTGTGTATTAATGGCCTGACGAAAACATTGAGGCATTAGGCCACCCAATGACACAATGGTGCACACATAGGATATCATATGTTCATGAAATCACTTCAAAAGTTTACCATTGTCATTGTAGCCTATTACCTACTTCAAAACATTCAGATTAATGGTCAAAGGAATCTGCTGATATAAACGTAAACACCATATGTCCGCATCGTCTACTAGCGAGTTTGTCTTGCTCTTGAAGATCAGATCAGATGTGGTTCGGGAAGTAATAACTTAACAACGGCACTTCCCTGAGAGGTTCTTGTAATTTTCCTTTTTGTGATTTTTCTTTTGTGACATGCTCTGTTATATTATATTGTATTGAAAGCACCCTTGTCTTGTTGTCTTGAAAGCACCCTTGGGACGCTCCGATCACTGAACTATAAATAGTAGCGTATCGGAACGTCCAAAGGTGCATTTTCAAGCTCAAGACTGAATGCACTTGCAGAAAATGCGGTGCAAGCCAGTACCGTAGCGCATCGGAGCGTCCCAAGGATGCGTTCAAGAGCAAAACAAACTCTCTAGCAGACGATGTGGTGTTTACGTTTATATCAGTAGCTTCCTTTGACCATTAATCTGAATGTTTTGAAGTAGGTAATAGGCTACAATGACTGGTACATTTTTAAAGTGAATTCATGAACATAAATTATGATATGTGTGTGCTCCATTATGTGTCATTTGAGTGGACTAATGCCTCAAAAAGGGGACTTTGGGACTTCTTGAAATTCGGACCATCGGGTGAATTCGGATTTGGCCTCAAATTGAAAAATTCGGACTATTGGGAGATTCGAATCATCGGTCGTCGGATTAAAGGACTTTTACTGTAGCTTCAAAATGAGACCAGAACGGGCCGTGTAGGTGGCCTGGTTCACCCGCAGTGGTACCAGTGAAACGCGGGAAACCCGCTATTTGGTAGCACTTGCTCGCTTGGCTACACTTGTGTGAGACACAGAGAGAGACCCGCGCGAGACACAGTCAGCCTCAGTGAGCGGCTCGCTGCTCTGAGGGTCGGAGGTGGGCCCCTCACGCTCTGTTTTTACAGGCTTTTAAAGCCTGGAAATTGCTGTAACTTGCCAAAACATTCCAGAACGTCACCCGCAGCCAAAGGGTTAAAACACATTAATCAATGAAGGAACTGATGAGAAAAAGGATTATAATACAAAAAACACATACGTGACCTAAAGTCCAATTTGACCCCTATACTTTTTATCCACCGGATTTTTTTTTTTTTTTCTTGGCTTATTTTTTTTTTTAGCATTAACCTAACCTAAAAACCTGATAATCTTCAAGGACACTACATCCGCCTTATCAGAAACAATTTAGGTAAAAACTAAAGAGACCCCGGACAGCCTTTTTACTAGTTAATTTTAGATTTTTTATTATTTTTCTTTGATAGGCTATACAGTGTTGTTTAATACCGAGGACCATCGCATTTTAGTACAGTAAACCCTCGCTATCTCGGACTAATTGGGGGGAGACCCAGTCCGAGATGACCGAAAATCCGAGACGTCCGAAGTCCGACTTATGTCCGACTTAAGAGAGGAAAATGTCCGAATTGGAAGAGGGAGTCCGAGCCACCAGAGAAAACGGAGACTTCCCTATCACTAACAACGTTGATTCAAGATAAATTACAGTACCTGTACAGTATCCAGCAGACATATATTATAAATATCACTTTCCTTCTCCATTTCACTGTCCTTCTCCACCTCACTGTAACCTTAGATCTCGGAATTTTCCGAGATATATGACACCTGTCCGACAGACCATGTGGGCCCTCGGAGTTTTCCCCTTACATCTCGGAATTTTCCGAGATGTACGGCGAACTTTCCGAGAGGCCGATGCCAGTCCGAGTAGTCCGGGTTTCCGACTTTTAGAGGTCCGAGATAGCGAGGGTTTACTGTATTTTCAACATTAGCCTAACCTAACCTAACCGAAAACTAACCGACGGTCTAAACCCAGCTCACGTTCCCTGTTTATGGGTGCGCGACGGTCTAAACCCAGCTCACGTTCCCTGTTTATGGGTACGCAACGGTCTAGACCCAGCTCACGTTTCCTGTTTATTGGTGAACTCCAACAGTTTCTCGTATTTCACTTATAGTGAATTTGCGACGGTAATTACATGTACACCAACATAGCATCGTCCATGAAACTTCTAGAACACTGATAATTATCGATGGGGCTCGTATCCGGGTTGTCTTCAATTTTAACCACAATTTATTAGGGAAAATAGGGACCAATAGACTCGCCATATTTTTCTCATTATAGTCCGCATGGAGGAATTTCGTTATCGACACTTGAAAAACCCGATTTCACAGAAAAATACAAAAAATCTGTCAAATAGCGGGGGGGTGGGGGCGGCAGCCCCCACCCATAATACTAGGATATTTTAGGTATGGTTGTTAGGTTAGGATAATGTCCTTTCAAAGGGGTATAGGCTAGTAAACACTATAGATAGACTATACCTGGTCAGAGGTAAGAAGAAGAAGAGTCCTGCTGTAGTCTCCTTGAATGCTACCAAAAACCTAACCTAACCTAATAGCCCCCAAATACATTTAGGTTAGGTCAGTAAAAAAATCCGGTGGATAAAAAGTATGCAATGAAGCATAGAATGATAGGAACCCAAAACTACCATTAGAAATTTGGTGATGGGCTGGTCTATCGGAGTGAGAACTGAGCGATCTCTGCCATACCCATAGCTTACTCTGACTGTTCCTTTTACTTATATATTTTCTAGATCTCAAGTGACGGCGTCTCTTCCGTGGATTGACCTCCCAATCTACCAAGATTGGAAGCCAAAGTGTCACATTTTTCCTTTGCCCCTCAACTTTCTCTTCATAATTGCTGAGGGGCACAGGGCCCTGGGTGGGTCTTTGGTTTCCCGGGCGTTTCTGCACCCTCCTCAGCTCCCCGCCATGGAGTGGCTTCGGTCACCCAGGCTTTATTGTGGTCGGCAGGGGGGGTGCTCGGTTATGGCCTTGGCCTTGCTTGGGGCCTTGGGGCTGTTTGGCCAGGCAGCTTGGGGAACAACAACCATTAGAAATGAGATCCCAGCTGTGGTGCGACTCGTAAATATTGACCTTATTATTAAATTTTGTCAAACAATAATCTCAATATATCGAATTGATAATCTTCAAGGACACTACATCCGCCTTATTAGAAACAATGTATTAGGGAAAATAGGCACCAACAGATTCGCCATATTTTCTCCATATAGTCCGCATGGAGGATTTTCGTTATTGACAAAGTGAAAAAATACCCTTTTCACAGAAAAATACACCAAAAATCTGTCAAAGATGTCAAATAGCTGGGGTGTGGGGGCGGCAGCCCCCACCCATAATACTAGGATAGGTTAGGTAAGGTTGTTAGGTTACGCTAATGTCCTTTCAAAGGGGTATAGGCTAGTAAACACTAGGATAGCTTATTACCCAGAGGTAAGAAGAAGAGTACTGCTGTAGTCTCCTTGAATGCTACCCTCGGCCTTGAGTTAAATTTCATACTTGGAGTTTTTAACCACTTTTTAACACTAAAATCCCCGTTTTAGGGGATCTACATCACCACCGACCTTCAAAGTTTATGGGACATTAATTTAACCCTTAATTAGCGGCGAGCAACATAAGTCGAGTTAAATAAAGCTGGACTATGTGGCGGCGCTCGACATAACTCGAGTGGCAATTTCAGCACGTAATGTGGCTGAGAGAGAGAGACAAGTGGTGGCAGGAGACTAGCGAGCGTATGACTGCTCCAGACCACCGCGGCGAACCTACTGACACAAATCTCAGCTCCCTCCTCCCTCTCTCACTCGCTACATACTCAATTATGTACCGAAAGTACCGAATTACCTGCTTTTTGCACTCGCGTTGCACGGTTATTGCAAGAAAACTATCCATCATACAAGGATCGTTATGGTGTCATTCGAAAGCTCTGTTTATGCCCTTTCAGGGATAGGTATTTGTTTTACGTTCTGGGTCTTATTTAGGCATGAAAATGATCACGTAAACAGCCCTATTTTGGCTAAAAACACCCCGCTGTGCGGTACACATAAATAAACCGCATAGGCCGCTCGTAAGGTGTTAAAGATGCTGTCGTGCAGTATTACACGATAAAAATAGTAAAATAGCCGACCGACCATCCGTAACTTCATATTTCACATGTTATTTATAATACATGCATTGTATTACCCACTTTTGTCCAACTGCGGGAAGACTCTTAAGAGATCCCCCGGCGGACTGCGGGAAGACTCTGAAGAGTCAAGGAAAAAAAAAAATATTTAAAACACCGGGGAAAAAAAAAAAAAAAAAAAAAAAAATTGCCCCTGGGCCATGCCAAATATCACTCCTCCACCTCCCCTCCTTCCCCACTTTCCTCCCCTTCTTTAGTTATCACCTATTTTCCCTGTTATTCCCTTTTCCTGTGGTCTATTTTTGTGCTAACATTAGCGAGTTGGTAGCAGGGCGTTGTCATCACTGTTAGCAAGCGAGTGCAAGAGAGAGAGAGAGTATCGATCGACAGTCTCTCTCCAGAGGTGGAGGAAAGTGGTGGGCTGGGACGCCTCAGCCATACATTGTGTAACTCCCGGCCTGTATCGCCGATTTTTACCATCCAAACGCTGTTTCCACTTGTTTTATTGTTGTAACAGGTTAATACCTTTATAATCAACCTATAATAGGCGCATATGGATAAGTATTAATGCTATTTATGGTAAAATAAATATTTTAGTGATGGGAACAGCTCAAATACGTCAGCACAGGAGTGTGGTGTCTCATACCCCCCATGCGCACTTCAGAGGTTAAAATCACTATTATTTCATAGGTGCACCATCACTTACTACCATGAAGATGATTACAGTATACTCATTATTACTAGGAAAATAGGCCGGGAAATGGCTATTTGAGCATCTCGATATTTCATACGCCGAGATAAATTGCGCTATGAAAAATACTCTGTGTCGGGGAGTCAGTTCAGTTGCTGGTCGGGAAGCTATGCCTTTGTAACGGCGCCTCCCTTTTGTTGTGTTTTCAGTTTTCTATTTTGACAGTAAAATAATATATTATGTGCTATGTGCCATTTCTTCTTGGTTGTTGATCTTGGTTCTTGTTTCTTCTTATGTCTTTATAATTGCCCGGTTATAGAGTATGGAGGGCGCTCGCATCGTCAGGTATGTTTTTGTAAACACACAAGAAGGTGCCGTTGTAAAGGCTTCACCTGAGTGGCAAGCCGCAAGTGGAAGGTAGCTACGAGTTATTATGTAATTTTTGTTGGATATATACCATGTTTATGGAATTGTTTATGTGCTAATGAACAATGAGAGTTTGCAAATGATGACCATTAGCTTAGAGTAGCGAGACATTCGAGTTTTGCGGACTTTTGACAGTCTGCCTGCCAGTCCCCAGGCCAATCGAGGGAATTTTTGGTTAGCAGCCAAACTGGTATGAATTTTGAAAATTTCTCCATTTCGGTATGACTAAAAGATTTGACCTATTTTGGCACACTGGGTCACAGACCCGACAGAGTCTTCACTCTTCAGGCGTCAGGCTCAAGCTGTTGGTGGACACTTGCTAGGATGCTTACACATGAACCCCAGGCCCAGGGATTCAGGGAATAGTAGCCTAGCCTAAACATAAGCATTTTGCAATAGCCTAATAATTATTATTTTTAGGGTGTCAAATGGGATAATTTTGTTTCAAGATTGGGCTGAAGATGAGAAAGAATAGGACCTAAGCCTACAAGAAAATTAGTTTGAAATTAGCCTAGGCCTATTTTGATTTGCTTATTTGATCACTTCCAAAGACATAAGTACTGTACTGTAATAAGAACTGTAAAGCATACGGTAATTTTAACTTTGTATAGCCTAGCCTCTTAGGCTAGCCTAAATAAAAATTATGAAACATGTTTGACAGTTTAAACGGTCATTGTGAAGATTATGCCCGGTTAGGCCAACACATGTAAATATATGTTTTCTTTGAACCAATAATCAACTGTTGAACTCGCTTTTATGCTTGCCTCGCCCGTTATGAAAACTTGTTTGTGTCTCGTGAACACAATAAAATACAAGTAGGCCTAGATACAGATTAACCAGGTGGACACCAGCGTCGGACGTGAGTAAACGGCATTGTAAATCCCTGCCAGTACCAGCGTCGGTTATAGCCGACGGCGCTAATTGAACATTGATAGAAGGCTCGTAGAGGATTCAGACTTGTATGGGAACTGCTTTAGGATCCCACGGAACAATACCAATGGTTGGCAGCCCCCCCAAGTCCAGCCGCGTGCAAGCTGGAGTGATTTTCCAGTATTTTGCCTACCCATCACCCCATGTTAATTGCGACTTTCCGCCGCCCCCCAGGACCCCTAAATGACCTAAGAGAGCGTTTTTTTGTGGTTTTTCCTTTATTACTAACCCATCCCATGTGTTTTCAGGAAAACAAAAATTGACAAGTGTCTGGGTCTGGAGTGTGCATTTGTATTAAATCAGCTGGGGCTTAATGGGTTAAGTAGGCTAGGCTTTTCATCGAATATGTAAACAATTGCCTCTCGTGCGTGACGCGTCCCTAAACTCCACAAACACTGTTGATTAGACCTACCGTCACCTAGGCCTATGTGACTCCCCCCCCAGGAATAATAAAAGGCAGTGGATGGTGGATAATTTGTATATTCTTACAGTTTCTTACAGTATATGTAATATGCAAGGGGTGACCCCGTATGTCAGCACTTTGGCTGTTGTTGGTATAGTGCTAACCGTGCCGCAGCAAGACTCGGTAAGGGTTGTGTTAGCGGGCGTACCGTCCGCTTTGTTTACATAGTCGCATGCTCGCATTTACATTCGCGTCTAATTTGACTGCCGTTATTTGCCCCTGCTGGTAATATATATATGAAGATGACAATACGTCATGGGGGGGTGAGGGGAACAAAGCCCCCCCTCAACCCATGGGGGGTGAGGGGAACAAAGCCCCCCTCAACCCATTATTGTATCCCAAGGCCAGGTGTTGGATAATTTTTTTTTTTTTTTTTTTTTTTTTTTTTTTTTTTTTTTCTATGTGATTGAGGGAGGCAAAAGGCATAACTGCCTATAGCGAGTGCCTCCCCCATAGTTGAAAGAGTGACAGGGCCAAAATCAAGGGACGTTCGAGCCAAAATGCCTGGACACACATGTTGAGGGAGGCTTTGTCCCCCACCCCCCATGACTTATTGTCATTATTATATATATTGCCAGCAGGGGCAAATAACAGCAGTCAAATTAGACGAGGAATTTGGAAGGAATCTGAGTGTAAAATGGAGGGAGAGTAAGAAACTGTTCTGGAAAGAAGTCAAGAAAGTTAGGGAATGTAGCAAAGGAAACAGTAAGGGTGTGAAAGATAAGAATGGGAGAGTGCTAGCCGAGAAGCAAGAGAGAGTCGAAAGATGGAGGGAGTACTTCAGTGAGTTGCTAAATGTAAGGAATGAAGAGCCAGCAAACATTGCTGGATATGGTATGGGAGGGAGAAGAAGAGAAGTAGTGGAGGAGGAGGTGGGGATCAGGAGGTCAGAAGTGTGGGAAGCCATGAAAAGAGTGAAGTTGGGGAAAGCACCAGGAACAGATGGAGTGTGTGGGGAAATGTTGAGGTATGGTGGTGAGATAGTGATAGAATGGGTATGGAAAATGTGCAAACTAGCATGGGAGAAGGGGAGTGCACCCGATGACTGGAAGACTGGCATAATAGTCCCCCTATATAAGGGCAAAGGGGAAAGAGGAGTGTGTGGTAACCACCGAGGAATATGTCTTCTAAGCGTAGTAGGGAAGGTATACAATAGGGTAGTGATTGAGAGAGTGAGAGTGAGAACGGAGAAATGGATAGGCGACGAGCAGGGAGGTTTTAGGAAGGGAAGAGGATGTGTAGATCAGATTTTTACCCTGAATTGTGTTGTGGAGAAATATCTGGAGAAGAAACAAAATGTGTATGTTGCCTTTATGGACTTGGAGAAGGCCTATGCCAGAGTGGATAGAGAAGGTTTGTGGAAAGTACTTAGAATATGCGGAGTAGAGGGCAAGTTGCTGAAAGCAGTGAAGAGCATGTATGAGGGTGCAAAGGCAGCAGTACGTGTGGAGAGTGAGCAGAGCGAGTTCTTTGACCTGAATGTTGGTTTGAAGCAGGGGTGTGTGATGTCCCCGTGGTTGTTTACTGTATATATATGGATGGAGTCATGAAAGAAATACTATCAAGAGCAGTGGATGTTGGTGTATCGCTGAAAAGGGAGGGAATTGAGTGGAAGCAACCTATACTGCTGTTTGCGGATGATACAGTTCTGATGAGTGATAATGAATGGGAGTTGCAGGGTCTGGTAAATGAGTTTGGAACAGTGTGCGAAAAACGGAATTTGAATGTAAATGCGGGGAAGAGCAAGGTTATGGTCTTCGAAAGGGGTGAAGTCACAGAGTGTGAGGTGAAGCTGAACGGTCAGGCTATGGAGATCGTCAACTCTTTTAAGTATCTGGGCAGTGTGTTGAGTAAAGATGGGACTATGGATGAAGAAGTGCGGGAGAGGGTACAACAGGGGAAGAGGGTTGTAGGAACGCTAAAAGCAGTAACAAGAAATAGGGTGGTCAGTATGGAAGTGAAGAAGTCCTTGCATGACAGTGTGGTAATCCCGACACTGACTTACGGAAGCGAAGCATGGACGTTGGTTGAGAGACTCAGACCAAGAGTGAGAGCAGTGGAAATGAATTACTTAAGGAGTGCGTGCGGAGTTACATGGAGGGATAGACAGACTAATGAGGAAGTAAGAAGAAAGTGTGGTGTGGAGGTAGATGTGCTGGAAAGTGTGAAAAGGAACAACTTGAGATGGTTCGGCCATATGGAACGTATGGAAAGCGAGAGAATGACTAAGAGGGTGTACGAGAGCGAGGTGGAGGGACAGAGGGAGAGGTAGACCGAATGAGAGGTGGAAGGATGGAGTGAGGAAGTACATGAACGAAGGCGGTGCTGGTTGGGGGGAGGGGCGTCGACTGACTGGGGACAGAGGTGCATGGGGGCGGTTCGTTCGTGGCCACCCCTTCGGGGATCACGGCGTCAGGCAATAGATAGATAGATAGAAAGTAGACGCGAATGTACAGTAACTGCGAGTGTGCCACTATGTAAACAAAAGGTATGGTACCGGTACACCCACTAACACAACCCTTACCCAAGACTCAACTAGGTCCAACTGCAGTATCTGCAAACCATACCAGCCTCAACAGTGCCGCAACAAGACAATACGGTACCATACCAAGACTCCACTGTACATTAGGCAACTTGGACTTTAGAACAACAATATCCGCACTCCACCAGTCTCGGCAGTGTCATACCAAGACAGTGCCCGAGTGCCAATACCAAGGCTTTATTGTATAGGCTACTAATGGCTGTTGCTCCACAACTCATTCGCCACGCCCCCTATTAGTCGCCTTATACAACATGCAGTAGGATGCATGGGGCATAATTAATTTCTTCCTTCACCATAAGATGAAGGCCTCTTTAACCCAGGGGGGGGGGAATGCATCCCTCTCTTCGGCCTATTGACCTTCGAGTTCCGTTTTTCACTTAGCATGCTAAACATAATTACTAAACCAAACTTTGCAACACTCGCTCATTGTCACTCATAAGAGCAGTATCATCAGTTAACCGTAGCACAGGCAACTTCCACTCGCTCCATTGCCTTACTAGTGTACTGCAACATCCACTGTTTTTCCTTGGATTTATTTCATGACTCCATCCATTCAATATGTACTGTATAGGCTACTGAACATCCATGGGGACATTACACACCCATGCTTTATTGAAGAAATCGCTATGCTCATTCTCTACATGCATTGCTGCTCTTTCACCCTCATACATGCTTTTCACTGCTTCCAGCAACTTACCAACTACAGGTACTTGCTATATCTTCAGTACTTTCCACCCACCTTCTCTACTACTGTCTTAGGCTTCTCCAAGTCCATGAAGGCAGCATAAACTTCCATTTCTTCTGCAAATACTGGGTACTTCTTCACAAGGAAAAGATCTGATCTACACAGCCTCTTCCCTTCCTAAACCCACCTTGTTCCCCATCTACTCATTGCTCTGTTACATCACTATCCTACAGTATACTGGTGATGGGCTGGTCTATCAGAGTGAGAACTGAGCGATCTCTGCCATACCCATAGCTTACTCTGACTGTTCCTTTTACTTATATATTTTCTAGATCTCAAGTGACGGTGTCTCTTCCGTGGATTGACCTCCCAATCTACCAAGATTGGAAGCCAAAGCGTCACATTTTTTCCTTTGCCCCTCAGCTTTCTCTTCATAATTGCTGAGGGGCACAGGGCCCTGGGTGGGGCTTTGGTTTCCCGGGCGTTTCTGTCGCCCTCCTCAGCTCCCCGCCATGGAGTGGCTTCGGTCACCCATGCTTTATTGTGGTCGGCTGGGAGGGTTCTGTGGGGGCGCTCGGTTATGGCCTTGGTCTTGCTCGGGGCCTTGGGGCTGTTCGGCCAGGCAGCTTGGGGAACAACAACAACAACAACCAGTGATGGGTCTATTCTAACCCCCTCTTTCATTTCCCAGGTTAACCCTCCTGGCCCGGTTGTCATTTTAAAATGACACCACGAATTAAGGGCAGGAGCCCGGGTGTCATTTAAAAATCTGTAAGCTTGAAAGCCTATTCAGCTTGGTCTGAACGCCGTGCGTCCGACGCATGTAAACAAAGCCGATCGTTACGTCACCGCACCTCCGAAAACAAGAAAGAGAAGACTCGTTTGTTATTGTATGTCTGTATGTTGTTGTTTCAGTAGTGAAAAGATCGTCATATTGCTAACATCGCCTGCAAGTGCTCTCCACTGAAATCGTCATCACAACTGAACCAGTTGACATAGAGAGCTCTACTCAACGCCAGTCTACAGATTGGAAACCGCACTACATTTATAGATGCGTGGGAAATTTCTAGCAGTTAAACTAAACAAAAATACGGTAGCCTAGGCCTAGACGTTTTTTGGCCAGATCGCCCGGGTAGCCCACACTGTCATTTTGAGAGCCTGCCCGGGCCAGGAGGGTTAAAGTGCTTTCTTAGCTTGCTTCATCACTAGAACTCACCCATTTTTATCTTTCACACCCTTACTACTTCCTTTGTCACCCTCCCTAACTTTCTTGACCTCCTTCCAAAACAATTTCTTAAACTTAAAATTCTTCTAAATTTGTCATCTACTGATCTCGTACTCAGGCTCACTACTCTCTTTATCTTCACTTACATTTCCCTTTTCTGCCTCTCCAAATGTTCATTCCCTCTACTACCCAACCACTCTTGTATGCATTCTTTTTCTCTTCAACTGCTTGTTTCACCTCCTTAGTCCACCATACTGTTTAATCCTTCACTTCCTTCCCCTCCTCCTAACTCCTCACATGCTGGCCGTAGCACGGTTGGTAGAACACTCGCCTGTAAACCTCACGGTCAAAGGTTCGAGTCTCGGGCCAGCCAGTGTGTTATTGGCAGACGCCAGTGCTGTGGTGGAGGGTGCAATCTGTGGCAACTGTTCACTGAAGTCACTGTTCATCAGGGCACCCACCTTAGCCCAGCTATTGAGCAGGGAGTGCATGGTTGTAAAAACTGCATCATTATCATCATGCTGCACATATCTCTTCCATAAACACAAAGCTCACCCCTTACACCTTCTCCATTCACTTCAAGTCAAACCTATCTAGGTGTCTTCTACTGCTTTTGTTTAACTCTTCCTGTAACCTTTTCCCCCTCTACATGACTCCGCCTCCTCCATCCTGCCTCACTCTATCTCTCCTCACCCACTTTGTCTGTACTCACATATTTGCTACTACCACATTATGGTCAGACAACTCCCATCCCCTCATTGCCCCAAATACCCCCTAGCATGAAACACAGATTACCTCATTCGTTCATCAATACATATCAAATCAGTCGGCACATTTCGTTCCACCATCTCTACTTCTCCTCTTCTCCACTCCTCTCATTGTGTACCGGTACCTTTTTATCTTTCTCTGCCTGAAGAAGTGGCAACGATCAGCCTCCTTCCCCACACATACGTCCACAGTTGCATAGCTTATTAACCCAGGAACTACGATGTTCCTTCCGCCAGGCACGGTATTTAAGGGGAGGTATTTAGTGTGTTTCCTAGACTTCCATCAATCTTAAAATTTCACCCCCTTGGCCCCCTCTCAAGATAAATTTGTACATTTTTCGGTAGAAAAATTTCCCGGCCGAAGGCCAATTACTCTTAAATTACAGGCTCGCTATCGCTCGCCAGGATAAAATCGACACCTAAATGGCACGAAAGGTCTTAAAATTGATAGAATGGGGCGGAAATTCTTAAAAATCACCAAACTAATGGGGAAAACGTCTTAAAATCTCAAAAACAATGGGGCTAAACATGAGGGAGAAAGGGGTCAAGAAAAAAATCCCTCAAGTCGACATCTCCCCTTAAACATGTACATCAAATCTCAAATCCTGTGCCAGTGCCGGGAAATGTCTCAAAATTGGGCGACACATAGACAGTAGTGGCATCTCTCCATACCACATCCTTCACCCCCCCCCCCCCCCTCTGTCAACTTCACCCCTCAACTTTCTCTTCATAATTGCTGAGGGGCACAGGGCCCTGGGTGAGGCTTTGGTTTCCCGGGCGTTTCCGCACCCTCCTCAGCTCCCCGCCATGGAGTGGCTTCGGTCACCCAGGCTTCATTGTGGTCGGCAGGGAGGGTTCTATGGGGGCGCTCGGTTATGGCCTTGGCCTTCCTCGGGGCCTTGGGGCTGTTCGGCCAGGCAGCTTGGGGAACAACAACAACAACAACAAAAACAACAACAACAACTTCACCGTTTTCTTTGTACAGGTTCTAGCAGTTCATGGGTTAACTAGTATATTTTGGTATAGTTTGGTAATGTAAGTACTGGTACGGTAGCTTGTTAGCAGTTTGTGATACGGTACTGTACCATTCTTTTACCACATTAAAACTCTAGATAACACCGTGAACGACCGCAGCAGTGCAAGTACTGGTACTGAGCTGGATACACAGGCCTAATTGCCTTTTTCCAGAGGATCTACTGTAAGAAACTGGAAGAAACTGTAAGAAACTGTAAGAAACTGGAAGATAATTGCAGGTGTCTGTGTGGGAATTGTGATGTGGTGGACACTGATGAGGAGTGTAAATACTGTCAAGAAACAATAAATGTAAGAATACTATTCATGTTGTTATAACCAGGGAGGGATGGAGTGAATACAAGAGTCAGTATTCAAATACGAATACTTTATGGAAGTATTCATGAATACTGTTCTATAAATTAATAAATTAATAAACATCTTTTACTATAGCTATTTACCGTAGCTTGTGCAATGGTTAAGGGGAGGTATTTAGTTTGTTCCCTAGACCTCCATCAAGCTTAAAATTACACCCCCTTGAGTCCCTTTCAAGATATATTTGTACATTTTTCGGTAGAAAAATGTTCCGGCCGAAGGCCGGTTCCTATTAAATTACAGGCTCGCTGTCGCTCGCCAGGATAAAATCGACACCTGAATGGCACGAAAGGTCTTAACATGGGGTGAAAGTTCTTAAAATCTCTAAACTAATGGGCAAACGTTTTATAATATCAAAAGCAATGGGGCTAAATGTGAGGTAGAAAGGGGTCCAGAAAAAAATCCCTCGAGTGGAGATCTGCCCTTAACTATTTTATGACTGATAACAGACACTACCTGTATTCAACCTGCTGTTCGGCCAGGCAGCTTGGGGAACAACAACAACAACAACAACCACCTGTATTCAGTACTGGTATTTAAACTTATATAGTGTGGTAACTACTGTAGATATATGGTATGGTATCAAATTTGTGAATATGACGAGATACGAACGATGACACCTCTCTCTTGCTCTCGCTCTCTCTGTATTCGCCATATTATTCTAAGAATACAAATAATTTCTCCAAATATTTGGATACGAATGCACATACTTTTACTTTTATTTGCAAGAATTTGAATAAGAATACCCTATCTATCTATCTATCTATCTATATGCTCAGGCCCAATCCCCATTTTGGGGGTAGCCGAAACCCTGAATTACTGAAGAATCCCTGAATTACTGTATTCGAATACGAATAACAAAACCGAATACTCCATCCCTGGTTATAACTTCAACAGTACGGTACATACAGTAACTGTCTCGAGTCGGCCACCCCTAGCTATGGGATATCTGCGTAAGTACTGTATAGGCCTAGTCACACAAACTTAGTAATATATCTCCACACCTTCTTCCGACACAGAATGATCCACAGGTACACGTGGAAACGGATGTTGACGATGAAGGATAAGACAGTGGTGGAACGAAAGTCATTGATTGATTATGTATGTGTGGATGAACGAATGAAGAAATCTGTGATGGATGCTAGGGTGTATAGGGGTATTGGAGGGGGTCTGTCTGATCATTATGTAGTGGTAGCCAAGGTCAGGATACAAAAGAAGTGGGTGAGGAGAGCGGGAGGGTGGAATGGTGAGGAGGGTGGAGAGGTTGCAGGAGGAGGAAGTCAGGGAGGAGTACAGGAGAGCAGTGGAAAGACGACTAGGTGGGTTCGACCTGGAAGTTATGGAGGAAGTGGAGGAGATGAGCAAGGTGTTTAAGGATGAGATCTGTGCAGCATGTGAGGAGGTGTGTGGAGTGAGGAGAAGAGGGAGGGGAGTGAAAGGTACAGCATGGTGGACAGAAGAGGTAAGAATAGCTGTGGAAGAAAAGAAGAAAGCATATAGAGAGTGGTTGGGTAGTAGAGGGAATGAAGATTCCGAGAGACAGAAACGAGCGAGTTACGTGGAGAGTAGGAGGGTGGTGGAGAGAGTAGTGAGGGAAAGTGAGAGAAGAGTGGATGAGGAATTTGGAAGGAATCTGAGTGTAAAATGGAGGGAGAGTAAGAAACTGTTCTGGAAAGAAGTCAAGAAAGTTAGGGAAGGTAGCAAGGGAAACAGTAAGGGTGTGAAAGATAAGAATGGGAGAATGCTAGCCGAGAAGCAAGAGAGAGTCGAAAGATGGAGGGAGTACTTCAGTGAGTTGCTAAATGAAAGGAATGAAGAGCCAGCAAACAGCTGGATATGGTATGGGAGGGAGAAGAAGAGAAGTAGTGGAGGAGGAGGTGGGGATCAGGAGGTCAGAAGTGTGGGAAGCCATGAAAAGAGTGAAGTTGGGGAAAGCACCAGGAACAGATGGAGTGTGTGGGGAAATGTTGAGGTATGGTGGTGAGATAGTGATAGAATGGGTATGGAAAATGTGCAAACTAGCATGGGAGAAGGGGAGTGCACCCGATGACTGGAAGACTGGCATAATAGTCCCCCTATATAAGGGCAAAGGGGAAAGAGGAGTGTGTGGTAACCACCGAGGAATATGTCTTCTAAGCGTAGTAGGGAAGGTATACAGTAGGGTAGTGATTGAGAGAGTGAGAGTGAGAACGGAGAAATGGATAGGCGACGAGCAGGGAGGTTTTAGGAAGGGAAGAGGATGTGTAGATCAGATTTTTACCCTGAATTGTGTTGTGGAGAAGTATCTGGAGAAGAAACAAAAGGTGTATGTTGCCTTTATGGACTTGGAGAAGGCCTATGACAGAGTGGATAGAGAAGGTTTGTGGAAAGTACTTAGAATATACGGAGTAGAGGGCAAGTTGCTGAAAGCAGTGAAGAGCATGTATGAGGGTGCAAAGGCGGCAGTACGTGTGGAGAGTGAGCAGAGCGAGTTCTTTGACCTGAATGTTGGTTTGAAACAGGGGTGTGTGATGTCCCCGTGGTTGTTTACTGTATATATGGATGGAGTTATGAAAGAAATACTATCAAGAGCAGTGGATGTTGGTGTATCGCTGAAAAGGGAGGGAATTGAGTGGAAGCTACCTATACTGCTGTTTGCGGATGATACAGTTCTAATGAGTGATAATGAATGGGAGTTGCAGGGTCTGGTAAATGAGTTTGGAACAGTGTGCGAAAAACGGAATTTGAAGGTAAATACGGGGAAGAGCAAGGTTATGGTCTTCGAAAGGGGTGAAGTCACAGAGTGTGAGGTGAAGCTGAACGGTCAGGCTATGGAGATCGTCAACTCTTTTAAGTATCTGGGCAGTGTGTTGAGTAAAGATGGGACTATGGATGAAGAGGTGCGGGAGAGGGTACAACAGGGGAAGAGGGTTGTAGGAACGCTAAAAGCAGTAACAAGAAATAGGGTGGTCAGTATGGAAGTGAAGAAGTCCTTGCATGACAGTGTGGTAATCCCGACACTGACTTACGGAAGCGAAGCATGGACGTTGGTTGAGAGACTCAGACCAAGAGTGAGAGCAGTGGAAATGAATTACCTAAGGAGTGCGTGCGGAGTTATATGGAGGGATAGACAGACTAATGAGGAAGTAAGAAGGAGGTGTGGTGTGGAGGTAGATGTGCTGGAAAGTGTGAAAAGGAACAACTTGAGATGGTTCGGCCATATGGAACGTATGGAAAGCGAGAGAATGACTAAGAGGGTGTACGAGAGCGAGGTGGAGGGACAGAGGGGGAGAGGTAGACCGAATATGAGGTGGAAGGATGGAGTGAGGAACTACATGAATGAAGGCGGTGCTGGTTGGGGGGAGGGGCGTCGACTGACTGGGGACAGAGGTGCATGGGGGCGGTTCGTTCGTGGCCACCCCTTCGGGGATCACGGCGTCAGGCAATAGATAGATAGATAGATAGACCTATTGAAACTTCACTACTGTATAGGCCTAGTCACACAAACTTAGTAATATATCTTCACACCTATTGAAACTTCACTATGCCAGTGTGTACCGGTGATATTTTAAAAGGATTGGCAAATTTGGAACCAAATATAAAGTTTATTTGCTGTATAGAGTAGTTCTACTAAGACAGGTACGGTACAGCATTGTAAAGTGGGGTGACTTTGGACTGGGGGTACACTTTTGACCTCTCGCGGTATTTTGTAGACCTACCGTCATCAAGGCAATATGAAATCGATTTCACAAAAAAATAGAAAACTATGGCACTTAAGAGATAGGCTATCATTAAAGTAAGTATTGAAACAAATCCAAAGTCAATCACACAAATGTATACCGGTACCGTACTGAATAGGCTAAACAAAAAAATCATTGTAAAGTTGGTGGGAAAATATATATATATATATATATATATATATATATACTGTATATACCTGGTATATATATATATATACCGGTATATATAAGTTTTTGTTTGTTACCCTGGCTACCTTTGCTCATACAGAAGAAATGGGATTATACAGTTGTTGTTGTTCCCTAAGCTGCCTGGCCAAACAGCCCCGGGGATTATACAGTACTGTACAGTGTACGGTATATGCTGTATGTGAATGACTGGGTCATCATTTGTTGTTATTATATTATTATTTTGTTTTTCTATGTCTCAACTTCTGGACTGTAGGCTGTTCAGTAGCCTGTAACTCTTACGAGGCCCCAGGATTATCAATTGAAGCTTTGAGATGGGTGCTTCATGTGTTGCACTAGATGAGATGGAGACAATGGAGCTTCAAGGTGTTTGTTGCTTCCTTTCTGCCACAAATTGTTCATACACAGGGACATACCCCATAGCTTGAGATGTTCTAACAAAAATATATATTCACACACATCTAGATCACCCAGGAAAAGACCCAGAGACCAAAGATCACTAGGGGCCTCCAGCATTTCACCAGCCCCAGTCCTCCCGGAGAGGTTCCGGTCTTAGCATGCAGACACGCAGCGGAGCACACTACAATGCCCGCCCACCTCACATCCAGGCATGACCCTTCATATACACCGGCTCCCCGGACCAGACGCTTGATGGACTACACTATTATCTAGTCCAACTGGCGCCTGACCCGACGCCTGCGTTATCTCTCAACTATTCACAAGCATTCTCCTATTTAATACCACTGCTCTTGCCTGTGCTACAGTCATCTCTGTATCTTTTAACGCTTGTACTCCACAATCACTCCATCTCAACGGAGGTAAGTCTTCTGCCCCTCTACCTCCCCTTGTATCTGACTCGTATACAATACTCTCTTTGTAAGCCTTTCATCTCCCATTCGCTCAACATGTCCATACCAGCACAGGACCCTTCTGTCCACTCTGGCCGACAAAGGTTTCTGCTGTCCCACTGTCCAACGTACCTCTTCATTTCTCAATGTGTCTCTATGAGTCTCTCCACATATACTCCTTAAGCAGCTCATCTCCCATCACATCCAACTTCCTTCTCTCTTTTGCCTTCAAAGCCCATGTCTCAGCCCCATACATAACTGTTGGTACAACTATCCCTTGATACATTGCAGTTTTAGCTTTCATTCCGAGATTTCTCACCTTCCACATACTTACCATTGCTTCGAAAACTTTCTTTCCTTCACATACTCTCTGTTTTACTTTCATTTCCACACATATGTCCTTGCTTATCATTCCTCCCAGATATTTAAAACACTCAACGTGTTCCAGTATTTCATCATCCAGTCTCACATCTAGATTCACCCCACAAGTACCTCTATTACACACCATCAATTTACTTTTATTGATGTTCAATCTCAGCTTCCCCCTCCGACATACCACACCAAACTCTTTGACTTCAGTTTCTCTTCAGAATCCGCCGCCAATGCTATATCATCAGCAAACAGCAACTGGTACAACTCAAATATATACCACTCTTTCCTACTAAACCCAATCCTCTACCCATAGTTCTCATTTTCACCTCCCTCACCACACCATTAATAATAATAATAATAATAATAGTTCTTAAAGCTAGCGCACGCTAAGCTAGCTAAGGATAGCTCAATAAGGCCGATTAGGCGTATTTCCATTGGGGTCCTGTACTACTACCCCATCCCTTTGCTCATGAGGGATGGTAACGACTCAGTGCTTGTGAAAAATCTTTAATGCGCCGAGCGTGGGCGCGAACCCGGGCCTTCTGGGTGGAAGTCCGAGACGCTAGTCACTACACCAAGCGAGCCGCTTAAAACAGCCACGGTGACATTACACAACCCTGTCGTTGACCACACTGTATTTATAAACGTCACTTGATTGGAGAGAGCAGCTATACGGTACCAGTAGTTCACAGCATCTTTGAATATGGTCGGGCATCTTTTATGCTATGAATTGGTGACGATATAAGGGGTATTTTGTCGACATGTTGGTGTAGCCAGGATACTTGTACTTGTAGATCAGCAGGAAAGAATGTTGTGAGGCTGAACCCATACCTGACTGCATGATTGATCATCCAGGGTTTAGATCTGTTGCGTTATGCCCGTTGAATCTTCAGACTCTACTATGCTTATAGGCAACAATATGGACAAATACAAAGAGGAAACTGAATGAGTAAGTGTAATGCCTTTAAAAGTACAGTACCGTACTGTAATTAGAATATGTTTTATCATAATGTATTGCTGTTCACAATTATTTTCTTTAAATTTTTCTGCAGTAAATATACAGTACATATGTCAATATTTTGTCACACCTTCAAAGTTTAAAGTTTGAATTTTGTGATTAAACCAGATTCTTCAAAATCGCAAACAACAGAGATAACAAAATTTTATCATCTTAGCATATAGATTTTTAGAGTAGCTTTAGCCTATGCTTATTATTCTGTACCAGCTATACATACCGGTAAGAGAAGTAGGTGAACAAGAAAACAAATATCACTATTGACCAAATAGTAACAGACATCATACTATAGTGTGACTTTATATACTGTACTAAAAAACTTATAAGTAACTCAAAGGATAACCCTGCTAAAGGATAAAATGGTGCAATATGAAGTCATACTATAAACAGTACAGTACTGTACTGTAATTGAAAAGCAAGTTAGAAGAGGGAAGACTGAAGATGTGTCAGGTGGTGTAATAAGGAGCTTATATGAGTTGTTGTTGTTTTTCCTCAGGCTGCCTGGCCGAACAGCCCCAAGGCCCCGAGAAAGGCCAAGGCCATAACCGAGTGCCCCAACAGAACCCTCCCTGCCTACCACAATAAAGCCTGGGTGACCGAAGCTACTCCATGGCGGGGAGCTGAGGAGGGTGCGGAAACACCCGGGAAACCAAAGACCCACCCAGAGCCCTGTGCCCCTCAGCAATTATGAAAAGAAAGTTGAGGGGCAAAGGGAAAATGTGACGCTTTGGCTTCCAATCTACCAACCTCTGGGTTGACAGATTGGGAGGTCAATCCACGGAAGAGACGCCGTCACTTGAGATCTAGAAAATATATAAGTAAAAGGAACAGTCAGAGTAAGCTATGGGTATGGCAGAGATCACTCAGTTCTCACTCTGATAGACCAGCCCATCACCATATGAGTAGAAGATGGAGGGTGATGGTATGGTATGCCTGTTATTCTGTATTATTGTTAGAAAATGTGGAACACAAAAGAGTAGATAACACTATAGGTAAAACTTTACAGTGAGGTAGGCTGTGATGCCCATCATAAACATTATGTAACTCATTTTAGAATAAAAGAAACATATTTGCTTTAAAGTATGACAGATCTGTTGATCAGTTGTACTTTCCAGCATTTACATCAGAGTGATTGACCTATAGCCTGGGTATGAGCAAGTGAAAACACAAAACATTAAATGGGGGCCATTTTGGGATGGGCATAAGGGGCATGAATGGACAAAGAAAGCTGGAGGTGTTCCCACCATGGTCATCCTTTAGTAGGATATTCCTGGGAAGGAAAAAAATAGTATCAAAGATATTGATATTATTTCAGTAGTAACGGTATTCATAAATATAAAAATACAGGTGATACACTCTTAACCCCAAGTGAAAAACAGTACAGTACCAGTATATACTGGATGACTCCGTTGTCGACGCCTGCCCGGGATGTAACACAGCACCCCATACCATTAAACACATCATAGAAGACTGCATTTCACACAACCACTTACGCCAACAACACAACCTACACTCAATGAGAGCTCTGTGGGAAAGCCCGATCGTGGCCATGGCCTTCCTCAGGGACTCGGGGCTGTTCGGCCAGGCAGCTTAGGGAACAACAACAACAACAACAACTGTACATTATACAACATTGAAAGTACTGATAGGGTTTCACCTAACACCAGTTATACAAGTTTATAGTTGGGCATAGAGATAAGATAGAAACATGCATATACAGTACAGTACAGTCCATCCTCCTATAACACGAGCTCCTACTACGCGATCCTCCTTCAACACGAGGGGGGGGGGGGTCCCGAATTACCTAAACCTCTTATGACCCGAGCCGAAAACATATAACGCGAAATGGCCTTGCCGAGTGCTTCAAATCCGGCGCCTCCTCTTACTGCGCGACCCCCCACCTACAGCGCAATAACGTCGATGCGCACTGGATTTTAAGATGATTTTGCTAATGGATAATGCCCCCCTGCCATCCTGCCTACCTGCAAAATCTCCACCCTCAATGCAATGTTATCTTCTTGCCTCCAAAAACAACATCCTTATCTCCATTTAAAGTGTTATTCCTACAACGCGAAATACCTACAATACGAGGCGCAGTGCCGCCCCTAAACTCGCGTTGTAGGAGGATAGACTGTATATATATATATATATATATATATATATATATATATATATATATATATATATATATATATATTTATTTACGTCTCACATTTTACTACCAATAGAAGCTATGCTATATACTTAATGTATAGTCGTGGTCATGAATTTCTGGACAATTTTTGTAGATAATTATCATACACAGGCTAACTATATTGGGAAACTGTAGGAACCGCACAGACAAATTACTGGGATTCACTAGTTAATGTTCATTGTCTTGTATTAGGTGTATTCTGACCACGACTGTACATACCCGGTAGATTATTGAAGCGTGGGGTTTAAGTTAACAGACTCAAGTAGATTTTTCCATGAAACCACTAAAATTTTGTAGAATCTGCGTAGGGCAGATTCTAGATATCTGGAGTTGTTGTTGTTGTTGTCCCTGATATCTGGAGTTCACCCGTAATGCTCTGAGAACCTGCAAAAAGTTCTTATCACCAGTATATGGAATGCAACAAAATGCAGTGTTCTAGGATAATTGCATAAGGGAAATAAAAAGGGAACATATTCTTTATTGCATTAATCTAATAAGTTAGTATTTCTATGAAAGGGTTAAAGATCAAACAAGTTCTTACTAATTATCTTTGTTATTTGGTAAGTGTCATTCTATACTTGTACAGTATTTACATGATTTAATGTTTTAATTTAGTTACCAACAAGCCTAGGAAATTATTAAAATTCAACAGTTGGGAAAGTCTTACTTTTAATCAAAATGTCTAAAATATACAGTATATCCTCATACAGGGGTTCACATGAATTGTTACTCAATTTTATGTATGAAAGTGAAATTTGAATGATTTACATGAAAACAAAATAATTACTACAGGTACAGTACTGTACAACAAATCCGAGCGAAGTTTTGAGAAAACTTAGTTACTGGTAGGTTTCTCTCCTTAACCCTCCTGGCCCGGGCTGTATCTCTGAAGGACAGTGTGGGCTACCCGGGCGATCTGGCCGAAAAACGTCTAGGCCTAGGCTACCGTATTTTTGTTTAGTTTAACTGCTAGAAATTTCCCACGCATCTATAAACGTAGTGCGGTTTCCAATCTGTAGACTGGCGTTGAGTAGAGCTCTCCTAAGTCAATTGGTTCAGTTGTGCTGACGATTTCCGTGGAGCGAATTTTTCCGCGATGTTGACAATATCGGAGCTTTTCAGACACTAATTTCGTCTTACGTCACAACAATAACATTGATCCGACGTCTCTTTATTGTTTTCGGAGGTGCGGTGACGCAACGATCGACTTTGTTTACATGCGTCGGACGCAGGGCGTTCAGACCAAGCTGAATAGGTTTGAAAGCTTACTGCCTAGTAACAGGACACCCGGGCACCTGCCCTTATTTCGTGGTGTCCTTTCACACGGACACCCGTGCAGGAAGGGTTAAATAAATAAGAAAAAAACAGAAAGAAAACCCAAGCAAACCTTATATTTTTTAAGTATTATCGTTGTTCTATGTCTTTAAATTAACCCAACATTTTGGTAAGGATGTAGTATTCGGGCCTATCGCCCGTCTTGTTTACACTACTCACAGGCTCGCAATCACGTTCCCATCTATTTTAACTGCCTTGGGATACAATAATAGGGTAGCCCCCCTCCCCCCCCCTCATTACTTATTGTCATCATCATATATATTGCCAGCAGGGGGAAAAATGCAGAATAAAAGCAGTCAAAATAGACGGAATTTAACCGCGACCGCACGACCTATGTAAACATGACGACTGTACGCCTGGATACTACATCCTTCCCCACATTTTCCCTAATATACATAGTCTGCCCCACTGCAGCTCCAGTATCGAGGACAGCACATAATTTATATATAATGAAGCATTTCATCAAGAGATAAATGATCGGTAAAAATTTAGTTACTTTCGCCAGTTACTTTCGCGCGAGACACAGTCTCCCTCAGTGAGCGGCTCGCTGGTCGGAGGTGGGTCCCTATGCTCCCGCCCACTGACACTAGATTTCTACAGATTTTATAGGCTTTTAAAGCCTGGAAATTGCTGTAAATTGCCAGGACATTCCGGAATGTCACCCGCAGGGAATGGGTTAAAGTGTCCCTAATAGGCTCAAAATCGCGTCATATGTCGGAGAGGGTTAATTGCCGGAGGCCCTTTTGAAACTATAAAATCGTCTAGTAATAGCCAGAATAAAGTTAAAAAGACGTCTCCGGTACTGAAGGGGTCTATCTATCTATCTATCTATCTATTTACTCAGGCCCAATCCCCACTTTTCCTATTTTCTTTTCTGAAGGGGTAAATAACGCAAACTTGCTATTTTTCTGACGGAGAGATAGAGCAGCTTCATATTTCTCCAGTAAGTATCGAGAAAGCTGCTAAAGGATTACCACATTATATGGTTGGGTTTATCTGTCTAGAAAAGTTCAATTCACCTATCCTAACCTATTTGAAAGGGATCTGCCTTGGGTGGGTCAATCGGCTCTCTGCAGACTCCTGTTTTCTTATGCTCTTAACCCATTCAGTACCGGGGACGTCCTTTTTATCATATTCTGGCAAGTATTAGACGATATTATTCAGCTTAGGAAGGACCTCTAGCAATTATATATAAGGCTTCAAACTATTTCCACCAACCCTTTTAACTACCCCAGAAAGTTGAGGGGCACAGGGCCCTGGGTGGGGCTTTGGTTTCCCGGGCGTTTCCGCACCCTCCTCAGCTCCCCGCCATGGAGTGGCTTCGGTCACCCAGGCTTTATTGTGGTCGGCAGGGAGGGTTCTGTGGGGGCGCTCGGTTACGGCCTTGGCCTTGCTCGGGGCCTTGGGGCTGTTCGGCCAGGCAGCTTGAGGAAAAACAACAACAACAACAACTACCCCAGATCCTTCCTAAGCTGCATACTATCGTCTAAATATAGCCAGAATGAGATATAACACACGTCGCTGGTACTAAAAGGGTTAACTCTTCGGCTATGTAGGATTGTTGTCACTTTAATCTGTGGCTGTGTCGAAATGTGGCCGTTCTGACCCCCCCCCCCCCTCTCTCTCTCTCTTTCTCGCTCTCTCGCTCTCTCTCTCTCTCTCTCTCTCTCTCTCTCTCTCTCTCTCTCTCTCTCTCTCTCTCTCTCTCTCTCTCTCTCTCTCTCTCTCTCTCTCTCTCTCTCTCTCTCTCTCTCTCTCTCTCTCTCTCTCTCTCTCTCTCTCTCTCTCTCTCTCTCTCTCTCTCTCTCTCTCTCTCTCTCTCTCTCTCTCAAATCCCGTCCGTTCCCATTCCAAGATATTCCGTTCCAATCCCAGGTCGTTGCATTCCAAATCACCGACCATCCGTTACGAAGCCTAGAAGCGTTGTAGAGTGCCAAACATTCAAATATCGACTTGACAAATATCTTGCCATGAACCCGCGACTGACTGCGTGAGAGTCCGAGTAATGAGACCTTAGCTTACCTTGTGATACCTTGTGATGAGTTCGCCACACTTCTAGTGGCACCGAGGAGCGCGTCGCCCCTCGTTCTGGGTGGTGATTTGGTGCACCAGACTGTTTGAAGACCATTTTAGTATCGTACCGGTACTTAGTAATATAATTTAGTTTTGTGGAGGTGAAGACCTTCAGTTTGATTTTTTATTAGTTTTTTTTTTTTTTTTTTTTTTTTTTTTACAAGTAGCCTAGTAAGGTACAGTAGATCTGTTGTTGCTTGCTTTCCTTTGTAAGCCAGCACCGACCGTTCTCCGACAGGCACCTACGATTTGTTGGCGACCGACCGGGAGAAGATGTTCGTTCTTTATCCCGACGAATCTTATCCTCCTTTGATCTCACTGGCTACACACACACACACACACACACACACACACACACACACATAAATACATATTTACTTAGGTTTTATGATTCTACACACACACACACACACACACACACACACACACACACACACACACACACACACACACACACACACACACACACACACACACACACATAAATACATATTTACTTAGGTTTTATGATTCTACACACACACACACACACACACACACACACACACACACACACATAAATACATATTTACTTAGGTTTTATGATTCTACACACACACACACACACACACACACACACACACACACACACACACATAAATACATATTTACTTAGGTTTTATGATTCTACACACACACACACACACACACACACACACACACACACACACACACACATAAATACATATTTACTTAGGTTTTATGATTCTACACACACACACACACACACACACACACACACACACACACACACACATAAATACATATTTACTTAGGTTTTATGATTCTACACACACACACACACACACACACACACACACACACACAACACTACGTCGATTCTACAACTTTAATACAGTTTTTATCATGTGAATATGAAATAGGTTTGGTTAGGTTAAGGGGGGTGACCTGCTTTTTGTTATTTCTGTCCTTTTCTCTCTTTCTCTGGCTTGTATCCATTCGGCCCCATTCAGCCAACTATTTTAAGACGTTTTCCCCATCTAGGTGTCGATTTCTTCCTGGCGAGCGATAGCGAGCCAGCATTATATGAAGAAATCCGGCTTCGCCGGAGAAATTTTTCTATCGAAAAATGTACAAATATAGCCTGCTGTCAAACAAAAATAAAAAATATGCTGGCTCGCTACCGCTCACCAGTAAAAAAATTACACCTGGATGGGGATAAATGTCTTAAAACAGTAGGCTGAATAGGGCCAAATGGATACAAGCCAGAGAAAGATAGAAAAGGACAAAACCAAAAACAGCTCACCCCCCCCCTTAACCCCTTATTTGCGGCGCGGAGCTCGGCTTAAGTCGTGCACCAATTTGCAGCAAGTTAGGAGTATTTTTAAGGCTTTTAACCCTTAAAAAGCGGCTCACCACATAAGTCGAGTTAAATAAAGCTGGACTATGTGGCGGCGCTCGACATAACTCGAGTGGCAATTTCAGCACGTAATGTTGCTGAGAGAGAGAGACAAGTGGTGGCAGGAGAGTAGCGAGTGTATGACTGCTCCAGACCACCGCGGCGAACCTACTGACACGAATCTCACCTCCCTCCTACCTCTCTCACTCGCTATATACGGAATTGTATCGGGAAAGTGGCTAATTACATGCTTTTTGCACTCGCGTTGCACGGTTATTGCAAGAAAACTAGCCATCATAAAAGGATCGTTATGGTGTCATTCGAAAGCTCTGTTTATGCCCTTTCAGGGATAGATACTTGTTTTACGTTCTGGGTCTTATTTAGGCATGAAAATGATCACGTAAACAGCCCTATTTTGGCTAAAAACACCCCGCTGGGCGGTACATATAAATAAACCGCATAGGCCGCTCGTAAAGGGTTAAAGGGTTAAAATCGAGTGCAAATGGCCGGGAGCGCAGCGGGCCAGACAGCCGACTCCCAGGGCTTACCGCCGCCCATTAACTCATGTTCCCTGTGTTCTCGAGAGGCCGGCAGTGTAGCCAGTAGTGAGCATAGCTGGGAAAAATATACCGATATATGCTAAACTTCCATGTTCGTGGCACCACTGCAAGAGAACCACGAGTAGTGCTACGTAGCTCGTTCTGGTCTCATTTTGAAGCTTTTAGTGCCTAGTTGTTTTTTGCTAAATAATGTGTTTTTCATGCAGTTGCTTGATTTATCGTGCAGGAGGGCCTGAATATGCCCAAATAAGCCCAAAACACCCCTCCCCTCCCCCACCCCCCACCCATACCCTTCTTCAAGATATATTTGTACATTTTTTTATAGCAAAAATTTCCCGGCCCAAGGCCGGTTCCTCTTAAATAACATGCTCGCTATCGCTCGTCAGGAAAAATCGACATCTGAATGACACGAACATTCTTAATAATGACAAAGAAAGGGGGTGAAAGGTCACCGTACTAAAAGGCCAAACGTCTTAAAATATGAAAACTAATGGGGCTAAACATGAGGAAGAGGAGGAGGGGGGGACAGAAAACACGACCCATCGCCCCTTACTTCTTCCTTTTCCTCTTCGGCTAGCTTCCGGTAAAGCCCGCCGTAACGCTGTGAAATACTCGGGCGTTCGGCGGCCCGTTTGCCGGCAGTTATCGGAGGAGGAGGAGGGGGGGGGGGGGGGGGGGGCCACAGTCGGGGGCAATAGGCAACCCGAATTCGGGATTTGGGGCACATGGAATTTGATCACATTTTAGGGGATTGCCGAAGTGTGTGTGCGCGCGTGTGTAAATGTGTGTGCGTGTGTGATATACAAAGGAAAACTAGCAATATCAGATGCAATGATCCTTATGAGGCTGCTTGTAAGTAAACTATACCGATCCTATGTGAACACAGGAAAGGCTAGTACATTATATATACTGTATAGTGGTGTTGTTCAAGAGCGAGATATTTATCTAAACAATCTTTTGAAAGTTTGAACAGTACTGCACGCAATGCCACTATTAGGTAGTCCAGCCCATAAATTTAACACTTGATTAACCCTCTCCGACATATGACGCGATTTCGAGCCTATTAGGGATACTTTAACACCTTTGTTACCATCAGGGGTATTTAGATACCTTTAGTTTAGTTACTTCATCCTCTGCAGTTGTCTTTGAGTTAGCTGTGTTGAACCTATTGGGGATACTTTAAAGTCTTTGTTACCATCAGGAGTATTTAGAAACCTTTAGTTTAGTTACTTCATCCTCTGCAGTTGTCTTTGAGTTAGCTGTGTTGAGCCTATTGGGGATACTTTAAAACCTTTGTTACCATCAGGGGTATTTAGAAACCTTTAGTTTAGTTACTTCAACTTCTGCAGTTGTCTTTGAGTTAGCTGTGTTGAGCCTATTGGGGATACTTTAAAGCCTTTGTTACCATCAGGGGTATTTAGAAACCTTTAGTTTAGTTACTTCAACCTCTGCAGTTGTCTTTGAGTTAGCTGTGTTGAGCCTATTGGGGATACTTTAAAGCCTTTTTTACCATCAGGGGTATTTAGAAACCTTTAGTTTAGTTACTTCAACCTCTGCAGTTGTCTTTGAGTTAGCTGTGTTGAGCCTATTGGGATTCTTTAAAACCTTACCTTTAGTTTAGTTACTTCAACCTCTGCAGTTGTCTTTGAGTTAGCTGTGTTGAGCCTATTGGGGATACTTTAAAGCCTTTGTTACCATCAGGGGTATTTATAAACCTTTAGTTTAGTTACTTCAACCTCTGCAGTTGTCTTTGAGTTAGCTGTGTTGAGCCTATTGGGGATACTTTAAAGCCTTTGTTACCATCAGGGGTATTTAGAAACCTTTAGTTTAGTTACTTCAACCTCTGCAGTTGTCTTTGAGTTAGCTGTGTTGAGCCTATTGGGGATACTTTAAAGCCTTTGTTACCATCAGGGGTATTTAGAAACCTTTAGTTTAGTTACTTCAACCTCTGCAGTTGTCTTTGAGTTAGCTGTGTTGAGCCTATTGGGGATACTTTAAAGCCTTTGTTTCCATCAGGGGTATTTAGAAACCTTTAGTTTAGTTACTTCAACCTCTGCAGTTGTCTTTGAGTTAGCTGTGTTGAGCCTATTGGGGATACTTTAAAGCCTTTGTTACCATCAGGGGTATTTAGAAACCTTTAGTTTAGTTACTTCAACCTCTGCAGTTGTCTTTGAGTTAGCTGTGTTGAGCCTATTAGGGATACTTTAAAGCCTTTGTTACCATCAGGGGTATTTAGAAACCTTTATTTTAGTTACTTCAACCTCTGCAGTTGTCTTTGAGTTAGCTGTGTTGAGCCTATTAGGGATACTTTAAAGCCTTTGTTACTATCAGGGGTATTTAGAAACCTTTAGTTTAGTTACTTCAACCTCTGCAGTTGTCTTTGAGTTAGCTGTGGGCAGAAAACTAATTTTTGGAGAGGTAATTATAAGAGTGAGAGAACTATTTCTTATTGCTAATCTGGCAACCTCTGCGTCATAAATGCGTGAAAGGGTTAAGCATCAGTAGCATACACTATTTCTCAACTTTGTTCTTTACTATGAATATCCCAGTGTAGCCTGTGTGTTGTCATTCTGCTGGGGGCCTCCTTTCCCCAACTAAATATCATGCCGACGAGGGAGTAGTGGGTGGGGAGAGAGCCTGGTGCTTTGGCTGTCGTTACCTTCCACTTTCTAGCAATTAAGTCTGTATTACCTAGGAGGGACCGCAAGGTCTGTGTGTCTACGTTATGTATGTAACTTTATGTAACCTCTCCACATGTCCTGTGTGCCCCTGCAATCCCTCCACCCCCCTCCCTTCCTTCCTCCTTCACCCCCCCCCCCCCCCCCCCTTCGTCCCATTCAGTGCCCCCCCCCCCCTATCCCTTCCTCCTTCACCCCCCCTTCACCCCATTCAGTGCCCCCCTCCTTGAAGGTCCTTGAAGGCCCTTAGATGTCCTTATTAACCAGGGGGCCTTCACTCGGTGCGTGGGTTAATACGCAGATCAACACGTGGACACACAGACACACACATACAAACGTTCGCGAGGGTAGACACATAGAAAAACACATACATACGTTTGTTCTTGGTCTCTATCTCTCTCTCTCTCTGTATATATGGACAGAGAGAGAGTGAGAGTGAATGCATTGCTATAAAATGTATAAAATCAAACAAAATCCTCAATATTAATTAGGCCTAACATTATATAGTATATATCCTAATAACCCATACTCTCCCCCCCCCCCCCATCCTCCTCCCTCTCCTTTTCTCTCTGTCTTCCTCCTCGTCTTCTCCCCCTCCGCTCCCCCATTTCTCTCCATCCTCTCCACTTCTCTCTTTCTCCCCCTCCCTCCCCCTCCCCCCCCCTCCCCCCTCCAACTTCCGCACTCCGTAATTTGGCCCCCGTTCCAAGTTCCGCGGTAAGTTGGAATTACCGCCGGGTCATTTGGGGCGCTGGCTGGCTGGCTGAAGTTAGGGGATTTTAACCCCCCCCCCGAGCTTTGAAAGGGGTACCTGTATGGCGTATACCGGTTTGGCCATTTTAGAGTATCCTACCGGTACCTGTAATGTAGGGTTGTATACCGTATATTTATATATAACTATAATATAAACACGTTCACAGACCACCTTCAAGCTTAAAAAAAAAAAAAAAAAAAAAAAAATATATATATATATATATATATATATATAGAGGAAGAGTTTAAATGGTTTTCCAATACATCCCGCCACGTCAGGGGGCCATAATAATGTTGTTTTTGTTTTGTTGTTGCTGTTTGTGTGGTGGGTTCTTTTGTGTTGGTACGCTATATGGGGGGGGGGGGGGGGCTGACTGTCCTATGTGTCCTATATATGGTATCTATCTATCTATCTATCTGTGTATCTCACTCTCACTCACTCTCACTTTCACTCTCTCTGTGAGCAATATATATATATATATATATATATATATAGAGAGAGAGAGAGAGAGAGAGAGAGAGACTAACATGACTATCGGTAGATGTTGCAAATTTACACTCACACACACACAGACACACACCTGTCACACACACCACTCAGTGTTTACATCCAGACTGACACATGTACAAGGACTGTTTGTTCCCTCACTCACCCACTTACTCTCTCTCTCTCTCTCTCTATCTATCTATCTACTTATCTATCAGTAGGCCTACAAATAAATACAAGAAGACAAGCAACAACAGATAAAATGTTCCTTATCAGTCTGCTTGTAAACAAAATAAATACATAAATAAAAGACATAAATTAATAAATTATACAAATATAACATAAATTAATAAATTAATAAATTATACAAATATATCCACCTCTGTGGTGGAGGGGTGAGAAATTTCCACCACCGCTTTTCTCCGGCGAGACGTAGAAGTCGGCTAAAGGGGATCGGGGGCGGGGGCCTGGTATCCTTCTCCCCTTAAATAAATCTACCAAAAAAACGAGACAGAGATAGGGGCGAGGGAACGCGTTCGTGGTCCCGGACCCTAAGAATAGGAGCTTTGAATGTGCGTGGATGTAGTACGAATGAGAAGCGAGAGGATATTGGAAGGTTATTTGAAAGAAGGAAGTATGATGTGCTTGCACTGAATGAAACAAAGATGAAAGGAGAGGGAGAAGTGGATTTTGGAAACGTGATAGGTAGAAAGTCTGGAGTAGACGAGGAAGTCCAGGGGAAAGAAGGATGGCTATTATTGTGAAGGAGGAGTTGAGAGAGTTTATAAAAGAGTGGAAAGAGGTGTCATCAAGGCTAATGTGGGTGAGAATGCAATTTAAGGGTGAAAGGTGGGTTTTTGTAAGTGCGTATGGACCAGGAAGTGAAAGAGAGTTAGACGAGGTAGAGGGTTTCTGGGAGGATTTGAGAGATTGTCTACAAGGGTTTGATGAAAATGAAAATGTTATAGTTTTATGGGACCTAAATGCTAGGGTAGGAAATGAGCCTGTTGAGGGAGTCATCGGTAGTTTTGGTGTGGATGGTGTAAACGAGAGTGGAGAAAGACTGAAAAATGTATGTGAAGAGTGTAGATTGAGTGTAGGTAATACGTTCTTCATAAAAAGGCGTATACACAAGTACACCTGGCATAGACTTGCGAGGGGCGAGATTGTAGAGAGGGCATTGATGGATTATGTGCTGGTGACAAGGGAAAGATTGTGTAGACTGCTGGATGTGAATGTGATGAGAGGTGAGGCAGAGGGTATGTCAGATCATTACCTGGTGGAGGGAAAGCTAAGAGTTAAGAGTTACAGGAGAATAAGAGACAAGTGTGAAGTAAGAGAGGTAATAAAAGTTAGTGAGTTAGAGAAGAGTGAAAAAGAGAGGGAGTACAAGGAAAGACTAAATGAAAAGTGGATGGAAGTGAGAGAGATGGAAGAGAGAGAAGTAGAGGTTGAATGGCAACAGTTTAAGGAAGGAGTGAAAGCAAGTGCAGAGGTAGTATGCGGCAAAAGGAAAGTAGGAGGCAGAGGTATCAGGAAGGGAAGCGAGTGGTGGAATGATAAGGTGAGAAAGGCAGTTGAGGAGAAGAGACAGTGTTTTGAGAGGGTTTTACAGGATGGTAGTGTTGAGGTATGGGAGAGGTACAAGGAGAAAAGGAGAGAGGCAAAACGGAAAATTAGAGAAGCGAAAAAAGATGCAAACGAAAGGTGGGGTCAAAGGTTGAGTGAGAATTTTGAAGAACGAAAGAAAATGTTCTGGAAGGAGGTAACTAAAGTAAGGAAAGGATGACAAAAGAGGGAAGAGTCAGTGAAAGATGAAAATGGAGAATTACTAGTGGAACCAGTTGAAGTGAGGAAAAGATATGCCGAGTATTTTGAATCTTTGTTAAATACAAGAGATGGAAGAGAAGCAGTGATTGAAGCAGAGGTGGATGGAAATAGGTTACCCAGGCCACCCAGGTGGCAGGGAATGAATGAAAGGATTGAGGAAAATGGGGTGAAAGAAGCAGTGAAACAAATGAGAGCAGGAAAAGCAGAAGGTTTGGATGGTATTGCTGTGGAGTGTATAAAGAAGGGTGGAGATGTGATAATAGATTGGTTGGTGAGACTTTTCAATGTGTGCTTTGCTGTGTCAATGGTACCAATAGACTGGAAGAGTGCATGTATTGTGCAGTTGTACAAGGGGAAGGGAGATCGGCAGGAGTGTTCAAGTTGTAGAGGTATTAGTTTATTGTGAGTGGTTGGAAAGCTGTATGGCAGGGTGTTGATAGAGAGGATAATAAAGTGTACGGAAGTTGCAATAGGAGAAGAACAGTGCGGTTTTAGGAGGGGAAGTGGGTGCGTGGATCAGATGTTTGCAGTAAGACAGTTATGCGAGAAGTATTTAGAGAAGCATAAGGAGATATTTTGGGCTTTTATGGACTTGGAAAAAGCGTATGATCGTGTGGACCGTGAAGCAATGTGGAAGGTGTTAAGGGTTTATGAAATAGGAGGAAATTTGTTAGAAGCAGTTAAGAGTTTTTATGAAGGGAGCAGAGCATGTGTGAGAGTAGGAAATGGTGAGATGAGTGAATGGTTTGAGGTAAAGGTAGGTTTGCGACAGGGTTGTGTAATGTCACCATGGCTGTTTAATATGTTTATGGATGGTGTAGTGAGGGAGGTGAAAAGGAGAACTATGGGAAGAGGATTGGGTTTAGTAGGAAAGAATGGTAGAGATTGGGAGTTGAATCAGTTGCTGTTTGCTGATGACACAGCATTGGTGGCGGATTCTGATGAGAAACTGCAGCGGGTAGTCAAAGAGTTTGGTGTGGTTTGTGGAAGGAGGAAACTGAAGGTGAACGTCAATAAAAGTAAAGCAATGGTGTGTAATAGGGGAGAGCATAGGGTGAATCTAGATGTGAGGCTGGATGGGGAAATATTGGAACAAGTAGAGTGTTTTAAATATCTAGGAGGAAAAATAAGCAGGAGTGGAGGTATGGAAGTGGAGGTAAAACAGAGAGTGTGTGAAGGAAGGAAGGTTTTCGGAGCAATGGGAAGTATGTGGAAGACGAGAAATCTCGGAGTGAAAGTAAAAAGTGCACTGTATCAAGGAATTGTTGTGCCAACAGTGATGTATGGGGCTGAGACATGCTCTGAAGAAAAAGGAGAAAAGAGGGCTGGATGTGATGGAGATGAGCTGCTTGAGGAGTATGTGTGGAGTTACTCATAGAGACAGATTGAGGAATGAAGAGATACGTAGGAGAGTGGGGCAGCAGGAACATTTGTCAGCCAGAGTGGACAGAAGGGTGCTGAGCTGGTATGGTCATGTTGAACGAATGGGAGATGAAAGGCTTATAAAGAGAATATGTGAGTCGGGTACAAGGGGAGATTCAAGGGCAGGAAGACCCCCATTGAGATGGAGAGACTGTAAGAAAGGCTTTGGATGATAGAGGAATGACTATAGATCAGGCAGGGGAAGTGGTGGTAGACAGGAGTGAATGGAGAATGCTTGTGAATAGTTGAGTGAACACGTGGTCATTTGGAGTGAGGGGTCAGGCGCAAGTTGGACTAGATAATAGTCCATCAGGCGCCTGGCCCGGGGAGACGATTAATATGAAGGGTGTGCCTGGAAGTGTGGTGGGAGGGCTTGTGGCTTTGGCTCCGCTGCATGTCTGCCTGCCGAGATCGGAACCTCTCCGGGTGGTCGGGGGCCGGGGGAGTGCTGGAGCGACCTTGGTGACCCTGGTCTCTGGGTCTTCTCCTGGGTGACCTGGATGTGTGTGAGTTTGTGCTTTTTATCTGTGTTTATTTGTTGTTTTATGTTGTTTTTGTGTTTTCCCTGTTCTTGCTCTGTCTTGAGTCGGCTATCCCCAAAATGGGGATTGGGCCTGAGCATATAGATAGATAGATAGATAGATAGATAGATAGATAGATAGATACAAATATAACAAATTAATAAATTATACAAATATAATAAATTATACAAATATAATAAATTAATAAATTATACAAATATAACATTGCCACAGCCATCAACTGAAGGGGTTTAGCTCCAGAAAGACTGTGGTTCAGACAACAAAATGATAATACGGTATTATGATCGATACTGATACGGTCACATTACTCGGGGGTTTATGGCAAGATATTTATCAAAGCGATATTTCAATGTCTGGACTGTATGGCACTGTACAACACTATTAGGCAAGGTATTCCATTAGTTGACCTCTTTGTTCAAAAAAGAAGTGCTGCGCTATCGCTCGTCCAGATTAAAATCGACAACTGATTGGGGTGAAGCGTCTAATTATCGCCAAGCAGGAGTAGCAACATACGAAGTCTAAACCAAATAGGCTATTATTCTACACACATCGCATTGAAAGGTAGTGCCAATGAACTTAAGGGCAGATCTCCACTTGAGGGATTTTTTTCTGGACCCCTTTCTCCCTCATGTTTAGCCCCATTGCTTTAGATATTATAAAACGTTTGCCCCATTAGTTTCGCGATTTTAAGAACTTTCACCCCATATTAAGACCTTTCGTGCAATTCAGGTGTCGATTTTATCCTGGCGAGTGATAGCGAGCCTGTAATTTAAGAGAAGCCGGGACATTTTTCTACCGAAAAATTTACAAATTTATCTTGAAAGGGACTCCAGGAGGTGTAATTTTAAGCTTGATTTAGGTCTAGGGAACAAACTAAATACCTCCCCTTAACAATAATCTCGATCCTTGACCTGGTGGACTCTTCCCAAATGCTAGAAATGTCAGCCCGATTGCTTTCATTCATTTTGAGTTATGAGAAGTTAAGGGGTCCAGAATATTGTCAAGTTCGCTGGCGCTACCTTTAAGGGGAGGTATTTAGTTTGTTCCCTAGACCTCCATCAAGCTTAAAATCACTCCTCCTAGACCCCCTTTCAAGATAAATTTTTACATTTTTCGGTAGAAAAATTTCCCGGCCAAAGGCCGGTTCCCCTTAAATTACAGGCTCGCTATCGCTCGCCAGAATAAATTGACACCTAAATGGCACGAATGGTCTTAAAATTAACAGAAATGGGGCAAGGGGTCTTAAAATCGCCTAACTAATGGGGCGAACGTCTTAAAATCTCAAAAGCAATGGGGCTAAACATGAGGGAGAAAGGGGTCAACAAAAAAATCCCTCGAGTGGAGATCTCCCCTTAAGGGGGGTGACTGGCTTATTTTATCTTTTTCTCCTTTTCACTCTTAGTAGAGGGTTAGTATCTCAAAGACCCTGCACTCCATTCCTAGAAAACACTAGACCGGTAGACGAAAATATTATAGGGAGCCCACCTCGCTTGTTTTCTCTTTCTCTCCCTCTCTCTCTGGCTTGTATCCATTCGGCCCCATTCAGCCTACTGTTTAAGACGTTTATCCCCATCCAGGTGTCGATTTCTTCCTGGCGAGCGAAAGCGAGCCAGCATTGTATGGAGAAATCCGGCTTCGCCCGAGACATATTTCTATCAGAAATGTACAAATTTAGCTTGCTGTCAAAACAAAAATATATATATGCTGGCTCGCTACCGCTCGCCAGGAAAATATTGACACCTGAATGGGGGTAAACGTCTTAAAACAGTAGGCTGAATGGGGCCGAATGGATACAAGCCAAAGAGAGAGAGGGAGAGAAAGAGAAAACAAGCGAGGTGGGCTCCCTATAATATTTTCGTCTACCGGTCTAGTGTTTTCTAGGAATGGAGTGCAGGGTCTTTGAGATACTAACCCTCCCTTGTAACTCCTCTGCCAGCCTCACCCTCTCTCATCACCATACCCCTATAATACCTTAGGCTATTATCGCTCTCTCTCACTCTCTCTCTCTCTCTCTCTCTCTCTCTCTCTCTCTCTCTCTCTCTCTCTCTCTCTCTCTCTCTCTCTCTCTCTCTCTCTCTCTTTAAGAAATACATAATATGGCCAATGTTAATATATTCTTCTTTTTAATTGCAGGTGAGGAAACAGTGATGGCTTTTGAATTGGTCAGGTAAGTGTGTGTGTGTGTGTGTGTGTTGGTGTGTGTAATAAGCATCACCCACCGACCAGTCACATCATGCTGCTCAGGAACGGCCTCTTAAGGGGAGGTTTTTAGTTGATTCCCTAGACTTCCATCAAGCTTATAATTACTCCCCCTAGACCCCCTTTCAAGATATATTTGTACATTTTTCGGTAGAAAAATTTCCCGGCCAAAGGCCGGTTCCCCTTAAATTACAGGCTCGCTTTCGCTCGCCAGGAAAAAATCGACACCTAAATAGCGCGAATAGTCTTAAAATTGACAGAAATGGGACGAGGGTTCTTAACCCTTAAAGACCGGCGCTCGACTTAAGTCGTGCACCAATTTGCAGCAAGTTAGAGATTAATTAAGGCTTTTTAAAGTGTTAAAATCGAGTGCAAATGGCCGGAGAGCGCAGCAGGCCACTCGTCGACACCCAGGGCTTACCGCACCACACCCCACTGACTCACGCTCCCTCTGTTCTCGAGAGGACGGCAGTGTTACCATTAGTGAGCGTAGTGGGAAAAAATATGCCGCTATACGCTAAACTCCATGTTGGACCACTGACATGGAACCACAGTGCTACGTAGTCTTGGTCTCATTTTGAAGCTTTTAGCGCCTAGTTTTTTGCTGAATACATTTCTTTTCATGCAGATACTTGATTGATCATTCAGGAGGGCCTGAATATGCCCAAAATAGCCCAAAACTAAGGAAGGGTTAAAATCGCCAAACTAATGGGGCAAGCGTCTTAAACTCTCAAAAGCAATGGGGCTAAACATGAGGGAGAAAGGGATCCAGAAAAAAATCCTCCAGGTGGAAATCTCCCCTTAACCTATGTAGCGTTACAGACCAAATAATGACCTAGAACGGATAGTGAATTGCCGACTTGGGAGTTTCGTTTTATAAGGAAGTTGTTGTTGTTGTTCCCCAAGCTGCCTGGACGAACAGCCCCAAGGCCCTAAACCGCCACCCCCACAGTCCACCCCACCAAACCCTCCCCGCCTCCCTCCTACCACAATCAATAAAGGCCGGGTGACCGAAGCCACGTCCATGGCTGGGAGCTGAGGAGTACAAAGTACAAAGGAGTACAAAGGAAATCAAGCAACCACAGGGTCTAGTGACCCTTGCTAGGTTGCTTGTCCTCCAAAACACTGAGGATCAAGTGTCCAAACAGTGGTTTTAGAGTGGGGGATGGAACATTGGAAAGGGAACTACTACGCCCTGCCACTAACGTGGGCAAGGGAACTAGGAAGTTAGTAGGGGACATAAAGGGGTTAGTAACTGAGGGGAGGATAAAGTTATTCATTTACAAACGCAGTCAAGGTCGCGGGTTTGATGCGAGATATTTGGTCTAGGCGGAATTTAAATGAATCAACGTTGCTAGCAGTCTATAACGTCTCGGGGAAAGCCCATTCCACAAGTTTGACAAACTCGATTGAAGAAGAAATTCTTAGATTTCGTAACAAAGCGATGTTAAAAGATTTACCCAATAAATTTGCAAACCGTTTCCCACGCGTGTAATTAGATTTGTGTCGATGAGTGAAGTACTCTTACTTACAGTTTTCATATTTGTCGAGGCCTTTGATTTGATTTTGAACACTTGAATTAAGTCGTCCTCTTTTTTAATCTGCGCTTGGGTTAAAGGAAATAGATTTTAATTCTCTAAGAGGACCGCTCTTCGTATGTTTTGTTCTTTAGGCTAGGTATCATTTTGGTAACTCTACGTTGAACTCGTTCTAGCTTGTTTATATCTTTTTGGTAATAAGGGCCACCAGGATTGAACGCAGTACTTCCAGAAGAAGAGGCGGACTAAGGAATTGTAAAGGGTTAGGATAACTTCTTTGGATTTTATGCTCAAATGACACTGCCCTATAAGCCACTATTTTGATCTTAGCCCTCTTAACAACTTTCTGAACATTGGTTGACTCGGTTTTAGGTTTACTCGATATTGGTTACTCCCAGATCAGTTTCTCTGTTTGTACATTCTTAAGCCTGAGTGCCATTCATCGAATATGTTTGCTTTCTCATTGTCGGTATCCCGACATGTAGTACTTGTTACGATTTATCCGCATTGAAACGTCATTTGCCAAATTTGGGCCCAACATGACAATTTATCTAGATTTTGTTGCATATCGTCAACTTGTTTCTTTTGAGAGTACGCTATTTGCAATGTTTTGTATCGTCAGCAAAATTTTGAGATTGTTTGCAGGTGAGACCACTCCATCTATGTCGTTGATTGTAAATTAGAAGAGGAATTGGTCTTAGTACCGATCCCTGGGGTCCCCCGCCTACTTACATTGGTCCATTTAGATGCATTACCGTTTATGACTTACCCTTTGCTGTGCTGTTGCTGAGCCAATTTTCTA
>CM064536.1:1385574-1455375 GCA_032716605.1 Paralithodes platypus
CACAACACTATCTCAACTCGACCCTCACTACCACAGATATCGACGACCCAAGTAGCTCAACATGCAACCAGAACAACTAAAAAAGCAGCAACAACGGACAAGAACAAGGACATCAAACAACAAATACAGGTAGGGGTGGGAGGGGGGCAAGGGGGAGCTACAACCTGTCCCCATCTCACACGCTCACACCCAGCAGCCGCTCACGGCGCTCAGCTGATCACCACACCGCCAGACGTACAATGAACAGTAACAGGAAAATATGTATAGTGTGCGATATTGGATTCAACAAAAGGAGTACAACTTCACAATGTAGTAGTTGTAATGAAACAGTACACGATCGATGTACTTACGTTACTAGCAGAAAAGAAGTGGAATGCGATAAATGTAGGGAAATAGCTATTAAAGGTCCTAAAATCATTTGTGAAATATGTGAATCACTCATAACAAGAAAACAAAGGATCCTAAACTGTGTTAGTGTAAAACTGTAGCTCACATGAAGTGCATCTCTAAGAAGACCAACAGTGAAGAACGGGAATTCCTATGCAACATATGTGCCTTGCATTCATTACCGAATATTAATGTAAATGAACCAATTAGTATTAACAACTCAGAATCCAGCCAGGACACATTCAAAATCAAAGATGAATACAGAGTGTTCACCAACAAAGGGCTCCATCTTATCCACATTAACGCCAGATCAATGTACCATAAATTGTCAGAAATAAACTTGTTAGCTAATAAGGCCAAAGCTTCAATAATTGCAATCACAGAAACCTGGCTGGATTCAAGTATAAACGATGGTGAAATAAACATTCAAGGTTTCAATATGGTTAGGAATGATCGCAATAGGCATGGGGGAGGAGTATGTCTGTATGTAAAAAGCAACCTCACACACACAACTAGGACCGACCTCCATGTAGAAAATCACGAAGCTCTGTGGATCGACCTACACCTACCAAGGACAAGACCCATTACAATTGGGGTATGCTATAGATAGGCTACCAGACGACACACAATTCTTGACCAAATTTGAACGAACTTTGTCATCGCTAGACCCTCGGAATGAATCCATCATACTAGGGGATTTTAACCTGTGTTACAAACAACGAAATCATAGGCTTGTACGAGAATATAGGCATATACTGACAATGCACAATCACAAACAACTCATCACAACCCCCACACGTATCTCTGAGAACACTGCCACAATATTAGACCACGTAAACTGTAACAGGGAGGACAAAATATCCCAATCAGGGGTTATATAGACTGGGATAAGTGATCACTTCGTCACATATTGCACACGGAAAAACCACAAAAATTACCCTAGAGAATCACAAGGTTATCAAAACAAGGTCACTCAGAAACTACAATAAAGAAACATTTCTGGACATTTTATGGAATACAGACTGGTCTCCAGTGTTTGGAAGTACAAACGTTAATGACGAATGGGTTGGCTTCAGAACCATCATCACAAACATCCTAGACGAAATAGCTCCTCTGAAAGACATACGAATTAAAGTAAGGTCAGACCCATGGATCAACAATGACATACTACACCATCTGGAACACAGAGACAATCTGTTAAAAAGGCTAGCGAAACATAGACAGGATCAAGGTCTGAAACATGAGTTCAACGGGGCCAGGAATAAACTAAGTAGGAAAATAAAATCAGCGAAAACTAATTATTTTCACAATAAGGCAGAGGAATATCAGAATAACCCAAAGAAACTATGGAGGCACCTAAAAACAACAGGCTACAGCAACAAGACAAGGGATTCATCTAACACTAATATTGCTCTCACCATTAATGATCAGGTTTGCCACGATAAACGACAAATTTCAACCTACTTCAACTCCTTCTTCACCTCCATAGCAAACACACTTGCACAGAACCTACCTCAACCTCTCAATAAATACACGACAACAACGGCCACCTTTCGAAATTTCTACAGAGATAAAGACATACACCCGAACACATTTGGATTGCAAAATGTTACACCAAAATACACTTTTGACGAGCTGTCTAACCTAAATGTACATAAAAGCACAGGACCAGACAAAATTCCTGCCAAATTTCTACGAGATTGGTATAGCAGGCCCCCTAACCCACATCATCAACTTGTCAATTAACACCAACACTGTACCTGCTGAACTGAAGGAAGCTATTGTAACCCCTCTATTCAAGAAAGGAAATAAACTAGAAGTTGGCAACTACAGACCAGTTAGCATATTATGTATTGAATCTAAAATCCTTGAAAGAGCGGTATACACCCAAATTGAAGACTTCCTCAAACAAAATTATCTATTCTATAAGTTTCAATCAGGTTTCAGATGCATGTACTCGACAGACTCCTGTCTCATCCACTTAACGGATCACATTCGTAAAGAAATGTCTAAAGGTAACTACACCGGTATGGTTCTTCGTGATCTACAAAAAGCGTTTGACACAGAAGACCATGATATCCTATGTAATAAACTACAAGCAATGGGCATAGGGTCTGTGAAATGGTTTAAATCTTATCTTTGTGGTAGAACCCAAAGAGTCAAAATTGACGATAATATATCTGATCCTATGCCAATTAACTGTGGGGTCCCGCAGGGAAGCATCCTTGGTCCCTTACTCTTTCTCTGTTATGTGACCGACATGGAACTGAGCGTCTCATGTAAATTATTACTGTATGCAGACGACAGCGTGCTTCTGGTTTCAGGAAAAGACCCAATGCCGCTTCACTTTCCAAAGAACTAGAATCATGTAGTGAATGGCTAGTGGACAATAGACTATCTCTTCACCTGGGAAAGACGGAAGCCATCTTATGTGGAACAAAACGCAAACTGAAAGACATTGTGGGCTTCTCGGTCAACTGTAATGATATTCCTATAACAACAGTGTTACAAGTTAAATATCTCGGACTAAAACTGGACGCGAGTTTGTCAGGTGAAACAATTTTGGAATCTATCCTGAGTAAGTGTAGAGCACGTATAAAATACCTGTATAGACAGGTGGGATGCTTGCCCGCGGCGACCAAAAAGACCCTTTGCCAAGCGCTTGTTCAATGTCATTTTGACTATTCTGTGTCATCCTGGTACTCTGCATCATCTAAATCAGCACAGCACAAACTTCAGGTCACTCAAAATAAAATGGTTAGGTTCATGCTGAACCTAGGACCCAGATCACATGTTGGCCAGGAACAACTTCAGTCACTAGGTATGCTCAATGTCTCTGACAGGGCCAAACAAATCAGGCTCACTAATGCCTTCAAAATTTTCTATGACAGAGCTCCAGAGTATCTAAAGAATGATTTTGTTAAAGCAAAAGAGAGGAGTGGACATAATACAAGAAACAGGATGTTTAATTTTAAGGTCCCGAGAATCCAAGGACAGGGTAAGCAAACATTCTTCTTCACTGCCATCAAAGACTGGAACGATCTACCCCAGTCAGTCCGTGAAAAGAGAACACTGTATTCCTTCAGACGTAGCCTGAAGGAACACCTGAACCGGACAGCTGCGAGAAGGGAGCACCAAGCTTATGTCTACTACTAAATACGACATAAGAGATAGACAAACCAAACTGAAATGATTACTGATTACGGATTACTGATATTTACTATATAGGATGTAAGGTATCTTAAAATAACCCCCTAGAAATACTTTCTCTTGTGTATCTATTTCTTTATCCTCCCCATTTCCCCAGCTAACCTAATCCCACAAGGACCCCAATGGAAATACGCCTAACGGCCTTATTGGGCTATCCTTAGTTGGAATTATGCAAGGCTGGTACATGTCATATTTGTAACATACTATGTGGTACCAGCTCTGTAAATTGCTAACTGAATAAATATTATTATTATTATTATTATTATTATTATTATTATAATTATTATTGTCTAAAGAAACCTGGACTTGATGTTGAGAACATGTTGAACTATCGTCCTGTCTCCAACCTGTCCTTCATATCAAAGATATTAGAGCGTGACAATACCTTGACAAATTACACCACCAACCCACCCTTCACAGCAGAATGACCACCAACTCTAACCACTCCAATTTTTTCGGCTGGCCTTACCGACCGCATTCATTCAACTGAAACCGCATTGATTCACCGCCCCAGTAAGACAGGATATAGTTGCCGAACATTGGCAATGGTGTGGGCCTCACTATTGGTCTTGCTTGATCTCTCTGCGGCCTTTGACACAGTGGATCAAGATGTGTTATTGTGTGATCTGTATGAATTGGGGGTGTTCGTGACCTCCGCTCTCGTGCTTCTTGGGTCGTTACTTGTCGGGATAGATCCCAGAGTGTGATGGTAAATCAAATGGTCTCGGACTAACACCCCTGCAGTATGGTGTTCCGCAGGGGGAAGTTTTAGGTCCCATCGTATTTATAATTTATATCAGCAGGTTGTCTCTTCTGCTTCGTGCACATAATGTCACCTTTCACTGTTCACAGATGACACCCAGATTTATGTTGGAATCACAAATATCGTTGATATTAACGGAGTACGATGGAATTGTTGATGTATGATATCAAGAAGTGGATGAGGAGCGTAGAAAACTTAAAAATAATGATGGTAAAACTGATATTCTCATCATCCGAGGAAATAGAAGAGCTGATGATATAGTAGGTGCCCTCTCCATCATGGTGGGTGGATCTCAGCTGCGGACCGGCCAACTCTGTTCGAAATCTGGGTGTATTTATTGTGAACTCCCGATTAGATTTCAAAGAGCATGTAAACCAGCTCGTTAAAAGTTGTTACTTGCACATCAGAAATCTCTATTTGGTGATGAAGCCGTTAAGAACCAGACGTTGCCTCCTGACGTGGTTTCACCTCAATTGGTCGTCTCTCGTGTTGATTATTGCAATGACCTGTTGAGTGGGTATTCCAAAATTATATTTAAAGGAAGTTCAGTCTGTTCTGAACAGCGGCTGCAAGACTCATTTTTGGTGTTGCACCTAGAACTCCTACTACATCTCTTCACATAGAAACTTGCACTGGCTGCCAGTAAGAAGCAAGAAAGAATAGAATTTAAGTTGTGTTTGGTGACTTTTAAAGGTTCTCAAATTTGGTGAGCCTAGGTACCTTGCGGGGCTGCTCAGGCGCCCCCCGGCACACCATGGTGTAGTGGTGCGTCTGACAATGACCCTTTTCGTCTGGATGAACCAAGGGCTATCCAGCAGTCTTCTTTCTTTGAGAGGTCATTCTCCTACATGGCTCCGAGGATGTATAACAGGTTGCCGCTGTCCATGAGACAACTGAGTTCTGTTGAATGCTTCAAGAGACAACTTAAGACTTTTCTCTTTGAGAGAAGCTATGATCTTGAGAGAGGTGTCATGACAGATGGCTATAGAGTTTAGGCTATTTTGCCACTGCTAGTGATTGTTAAATGTGTTTTATATAAGCCTTCTTTTGATGCATTGATTTTGTTCTTTTTTCTTTCTCTTTCCGAGCGCTAGTGAATTCTTCGGAAAAATTGGCGCTTATGAGAAATAAGCAACATGCTTATTATTATTATTCTACCAAACTCACTTATGCTTGTCTGGCATGGGCCTCATCACTAACAGAAACACAAACAGAACAACTTGAAAAAGTGCAGAAAACAGCTTTGCAAGATAATTCTAGGGCTTTCAAACACACACTACCCCGAAGCATTACGGTCTCTGGGGATAGAAGCCTTATTTAGCAGATACCAACAGCTTACACAAGTTTGGTCAGAACCTCATCACATCCCCCCTCCCTCCCAGGAGATCTGTCAGAATTACTATCACCCCCATACTTGCGAGAACCTCGAGGTACCAACCGAGTCCTATATCCCACATAGTGAACCTAATCAACCAACATTAACTAGGGCCTTTCCTAGCTGATGCTGAGAGGATTGGGTTCTAGTCATCTGGTGATGGGCGGGCATATCAGAGTGAGAGTTGAGCATTCTCTGCTATACTCATAGATTACTCTGACTGTTTCTTTCACTTGTATATTTTCTAGCTCTCTTCCGTGGATTGACCTCTCTACTGCCAACCTAGAGGTTGGCAGACTGGGAGCCAAAGCGTCACATATTTCCTTTGCCCCTCAACTTTTCCTTCAATTGTTGAGGGGCACAGGGCCCTTGGCGGGGCTTTGGTGTCCCGGGCATTTCTGAACCATCCTCAGCCCCTCACTTGAGAGCGGCTTCGGTCACCTGGGCTTTCTTAGTGGTAAAGCTGGGAGGGTTCTGTGGGGGCGCTTGGTTATGGCCTTGGCTTTGCTCGAGACCTTGGGGCTGTTCGGTCAGACAGCATGGGGAACAAGAACAACATTAAAACAAGCCATACACAATCCCTAGTGTACGACTAATCATACATTACATTCTTCCATATCTAGTGTCAAACCCACCAACATTGTGGGAAGGCAGTGTCACACGAGATCCTTTTCCATCAACTTTTATAGGCAATTGCAGTCAGACAACTTCAACATTTTAAGTTACATAAACACGTCAGCTCCCTAACAAAATCTAGCTTCAGTCTAGTCTCCGTTCCTAACGTGAATAAGCCTAAAAATTACAGGCTTGCTATAGCTCGCCACAAAAAAAGTCGAAACATGGTACAAAATGTCTTATTATTGGCAATGAAATGGAGCGAAAGGTCTTCAAATCGACAAATTAATGGGGTGAATGTCGTTAAATCTCATAACTAATGGGGCTCAGCAAGAGGGAGAAGGGAGTCCAGAAAAAAACATATACTTCCCGTAATGTTCTATTTCCACATAACAATTTTGATTAGTTCCTTTGCGGTTATCTTGTGTCGTCCCAATTTTGGTTTGTTTATTTTGCAAGTTTTACATTATAATATTATGTCCTAGAGTTACTGCTTATAGTTACAAGCTTCAGTAATGTCTTATCTGGAGTGGGAAACATTAAAAACACAAACATATAATTATTACACCCACATACTCACCTACTGTATATGGCTTGAAAACAAACACATAAATCATAAAGTTACTCGTTACAGCTACAGGCTTCAGAAAAGTTCTATCTCGAGTGGGAAACAGAAAACTAATAATGATATACAGTAGGACTGCATACATACATAACATTTTAAGACTGAGTGCTCCACATATACTTGCAGTTTCAGTCTCTTGTCCTAATGGCGGCGTTCCAGGCAACCCTGTTAAGGGCGGCTTCACTAGTCAAGTTTTTGGATTCGAGATCGGCACGTATAGTCCGATCCCAGGTACTCTTCCTCGGTCCACCCCTTGGTGCAGCTCCCTCCACAATCACAGACCTGCATTTTTTCACCCAATTTTGTTCATACATTCTCTCCACATGTCCATACCATCCCAGTCTACTTTATGCATCACTTCGCTAATACTCTTTATAGCACCCACATAGTCAGTCCACCCAATCCGCGTCTATATGGGCGGCATTAAATGACGTGTATTGGGAATTTGCGCACTAGGATAACATAACTTATGGAGAAAAATACATATGGGCGGCAGCCAGCATTTCCCAACACATTTGATGGTAATTTTTGATCAAAATCAATACTAATTGGACAACCAAGCATACACAACAATAGAAACATAAACAAAAGTCATTCCTTACATTAAAATTAAATGCTATAAGTAGGTGAGAAGAGTGGGGGCTCCGAGGCAGACCCCTGCGACAGGGCAATTTCAGCATACTGGCCCGGCCCCGGATAAACCCATGGATTTCCCGATCGCAGTAGCGCCTTCACCCTTCTCCTTGCGCTCAATAATCTTTAGCTTCATCGCGTGTGTGATCAATTTATTCTTCCTAGGCATTTTGAAGTTGTTGAAGGGTGTAGGAAGGCGGATGTTACACAATAAATGGGTCAAGTCTCAGCGCACGGGCACTTAAGGATATCGGGACTGAGAAGGAAGCGTCTCCCACAATGCCCTCGTGACGTCACCGTCTTCCCGGCGCCGATGGGTGTGCGCGCGGAGTAGGGAGGGTTAGGTAGGGGGTGGCGCGGAATACAAAAAACAGCATTTTTACACCACTCTTCAACCGTGATTAGTGTATTGTGGGGTCAATACGTGTTTTAGAGATTTTGAGTACCTATTTGACCCCTCGGCGCGGAATAGGGTAAATGCGGACTGAGGATACGTGTAGGCCTATTAGGGGGACTGACTGTACTCCCCTTTGGCTGGAACACACACGCACACACACTAATTATAGTGTAAAACTTGCAAAATAAACAAACCAAAACTGGGAAGACAAGATATATGCAAAGAAACTAATAAAAAATGCTAATAAAATAAAATTTGAAATAAAAAAAAACACAATCCACCACATAGGGTGTACATCACTACATGAGCAAGTTAATCGAGTTCTTAACCTCGTAGCTGCGCAGGTAGGGTAGTGGCCACCCCTCCCTGTGCGGAGGTATTTAGACTGTTACCTTTACTCAAATCGTCATCGTCCAATAAATATCATTAATACTTATCCATATGCGCCTATTTTACGTTGATTATGAAGATATTAACCTGTTACAACAATAAAACAAGTGGAAACAGCGTTTGGCTGGTCAAAATCGGGAAATGAGAGCGAGAGTTTATAGTCATCGAGTGCCAGCCAGCCTGCCAACATCCACCCCTCACGATGTCTGGAGAGACACTGTCGTGTAGTTGTCTCTCTCTCTCTCTTTCATTCGCTTTGTAACACATACAAGCACACCCTGCTTATGACTCACTATTGATAGCACGAAAATATATCGCCGAAATAAGGGAATAACAGAGAAAATAGGTGATAATTGAAGGGGGGTGGGGATGGGGGGAAGGAGGGCATGTGGAGGAGTGATATTTGGCATGGCCAAGGGACAATAATAGATAAAAAAAAAAAAAAAAAATCAATTGATACTGGGCTTGTTTAAATGTTTTTTTTTAGGCCTTGGATTATATAAGGGGTTCCGCAGCGCACCGGTACACCTTATATTAGTGGATCCGCAGTCCAGAGGTTAAGCAAACTAATCACACATATAACAATGCACTATCGTCATGTTCAAGGAATTACAGTAGTCAGTTTGGGAAGTACAGGACGTTCTGGTAAATTTGACTAAATTCTGTATGAATAAAGAAACTACAATTTGTATATAGTTACTCGTTACAGTTACAGGTTTCAGAATAGTCAAAGGAGTACAAAGGAGTACAAAGGAAATCAAGCAACAACAGATCTAGTGACCCTTCTAGGTTGCTTGTCCTCCAAAACACTGAGGATCAAGTGTCCAAACAGTGGTTTAGAGTGGGTAAGGGAACATTGGAAAGGGAATTACTGCCCTGGAACTAATATCCGTGGCAGGATTAGGAAGTTAGTAGAGGACAGATGGGTTAGTAACTGAGGGGGGGATAAAATAAAGTTATTAATTTACAAACGCAGTCAGTCGCGGGTTTGATGAGAGATATTTGTCTAGGCGGAGTTTAAATGAATCAACGGTGATGCAGTCTATAACATTTCAGGGAAGCCCATTCCACAAGTTGACAACTCGATTGAAGAAGAAATTCTTAGATTCGTGCGAGTTAAAAGATTTACCAATAATTTTGCAACCGTTTCCCAGTGTGTAATTAGATTGGTCGATAGTGAAGTACTTACTACAGTTCATATTGTCGATGCCTTTGATGATTTTGAACACTTGAATTAAGTCACCTCTTAATCTGCGCTGGGTTAAAGGAAATAGATTTAATTCTCTAAGACGCTCTTCGTATGGTTTGTTCTTTAGGCTAGGTATCATTTTGGTAACTCTACGTTGAACTCGTTCTAGATTGTTTATATCTTTTTGGTAATAAGGGCACCAGGATTGAACGCAGTATTCCAGAAGAGGGCGGACTAAGGAATTGTAAAGGGTTAGGATAACTTCTTTGGATTTATGCTCAAATGACCTGCCTATAAAGCCAATTATTTTGTTTGCCTTCTTAACAACTTCTGAACATTGTTGACTCGATTTTAGGTTACTCGATATTGTTACTCCCAGATCGGTTTCTCTGTTTACATTCTTAAGCTGAGTGCCATTCATCGAATAGTTTGCTTCCTCATTTAGGTATCCGACATGTAGTACTTTACATTTATCCGCATTGAAACTCATTTGCCAAATTTGGGCCCAACATGACAATTTATCTAGATTGTGTTGCATATCGTCAACTTGTTCTTTTGAGAGTACGCTATTTGCAATTTTTGTATCGTCAGCAAATTTTGAGATTTACAGGTGAGACCCTCATCTATGTCGTTGATGTAAATTAGAAAGATAATTGGTCCTAGTACCGATCCCTGGGGTACCCCGCTACTTACATTGGTCCATTTAGATGCCTTACCGTTTATGACTACCCTTTGCTTTCTGTTGCTGAGCCAATTTTCTAGCCCTACTTGGAAGTGGGAGACATAGAAAATTAATAATTATATAGCACCCACATACTCACCTTTGGTTGGAAGATAAACAAATAAACAAAACATTATTAGGGCGTGGGATACAGCGAAAAAAGTAAGATGTTTAATAATATTCTGATAAGACAGGTTTACGTTTATTAGAAAACACAATATAACCTATTCTGTGAAGTAAATACGGCTCTCAAACTGAGCCTATAGCAATCAAAGTAAAAAACATGAAGGTGATTTATTAGCTGCTTGTTAGTTACAAGTATAAGAGGTATTTAGTACGTATATACATACATAACATTTTAAAACTGAGTGTTCCACACATACGTGCAGTTTCAGTCTCTTGTCCTAATGGCGGCGTTCCAGGCAACCCTGTTAACCCGGCAGCTGCAGGAAGACTCAGATGTTCTACTGGGCAGCTGCGGGAAGACTCATAGGATCATAGGCCTAAAAAAAAACATTTAAAACACCCCAGTGGCACTGAAAAAAACAGGAATTTGTGCTAAGGTGAGATAGTTTCCCTCCATTACTTTCTACCACTCCTACTCTTGTCCCCCTCCTCCCCCCCATCCTCAATTATCAGGTATTTTCTCTATTATTCCCGATATTTATCAAGTATTTTCGTAGGAGGACGGGTGGGAAAGAGAGAGGAGGGTGGAGTAGTGTAAATCCTACACACCAACCCTCCCCTGGTCACTCAGTGCTATGCGAGAGACGAGAGAGAGAGGGTGTCTCTCTTGCCGGTCTGGGCCAGATTACGACCGCGGGGCAAAAATATAACATTTTCACCAGCCAATTACTGTTACCACTTGTTTTAATGCTTTCATATGTTCATGTTAAAAGTAAAATAGGTGCATATGGATAAGTATTAATTATATATGGTAAATTGACGATTTTAGTGAGGAATTAATCAGAATACCTTCCCACCGCAGGCACTTTCAAATACCATACCTGCACAGCTTAGACTGGTGATGGGCTGGTCTATCAGAGTGAGAACTGAGCGATCTCTGCCATACCCATAGCTTACTCTGACTGTTCCTTTTACTTATATATTTTCTAGATCTCAAGTGACGGCGTCTTTTCCGTGGATTGACCTCCTAATCTACCAAGATTGGAAGCCAAAGTGTCACATTTTTCCCTTGCCCCTCAACTTTCTATTCATACTTGCTGAGGGGAACAGGGCCCTGGTTGGGGCTTTGGTTTCCCGGGCGTTTCCGCACCCTCCTCAGCTCCCCGCCATGGAGTGGCTTCGGTCACCCAGGCTTTATTGTGGTCGGCAGGGAGGATTCTGTGGGGGCGCTCGGTTATGGCCTTGGCCTTGCTCGGTGTCTTGGGGCTGTTCGGCCAGGCAGCTTGGGGAACAACAACAACAACCATACCTGCGCAGCTTAGAGGTTAAGGGCTGCTTCACTTGTAAAGTTTTTGGATTCGAGATCAGCACATAATTATACTGTAGTCCGATCCCAGGTCTTCCTCGTTCCAACCCTTGGTGCAGCTCCCTCCACAATCACAGACCTGCATCTTTTCACCCAATTTTGTTCATCCATTCTCTCCACATGTCCATACCATCCCAGTCTACTTGTACACATCTCCTCGCTAATACTCTTTATACCTAAACGTCTCCTCAGCTCATCATTAGTTATTCTATCCTGCAGCTTGGCCCCACACATCCATCTCACCATTCTCAAATTTAATTTACATAAATTACAACATTCAGTCTTAAATTAACCAAATTAATGGATAGAAAGAGGCGAGCTCCAAAAAGACCTCCCTCGGACCAAATAGGGTTAACATATTATTTCCTGGAACTTAAGCCGCTGTCACACGAGCGATTTTTCCGTCAATTTTCCATGAGCAAGTTTTTTCTCGGCACTTTTTCGCACTGGTATCGGTAACTAGACTAAAGGTAGATTATGTTAGGTGGCTGAATTCTGATAAAGTGTAATTTTTCAAGCTTGCAGACCATAATTGACGTAAAAATTGCTCGAAAAAGGGCCCGTGTGACTCCGGCTTTCCTGGAACTTATCGTGACCATCCACAAACTTTGGAATTATAATGTACAGTCACTTACTGTATAAACTTTGTAGAACCATTATGTTCTTAAGGGCTTCTTTTTTTTCTCCTTTTCTCTGGCTTGTATCCATTCGGCCCCATTCAGCCTACTGTTTTAAGATGTTTACCCCCATCCAGGTGTCAACATTTTCCTGGCGAGCGGTAGCGAGCCAGCATATATATATATATATTTTTGTTTTGACAGCAAGCTAATTTTGTACATTTTTCGATAGAAAAATTTCCCCGGCATAGCCGGATTTCTCCATACAATGCTGGCTCGCTATCGCTCGCCAGGAAGAAATTGACACCTGGATGGGGATAAACGTCTTAAAACAGTTAGCTGAATGGGGCCGAAGGGATACAAGCCAGAGAAAGAGTGAAAAGGAGAGAAAGAAAGAAACAAAAAAAATGACCCCCCCCCTTAACCCTTCCGACCCGGGCTGCCTTACAAAAGGACAATGTCAGGTACCCGGGCGATCTGGCCGAAAAACGTCTAGGCCTAGGCTACCGTATCTTTGTTATTTTAACTGCTAGAAATTTCCCACGCATCCCTAAACGTAGTGCGGTTTCCAATCTGTAGACAGGCATTGAGTAGAGCTCTGTAAGTCAACTGGTTCAGTTGTGATGACGATTTCTGTGGAGCGAATTTTGCAGCGATGTTGACAATATCGAAGCTTTTCAGATACTAATTTCGTCATATCATACAACAACCATTGATCCGACGTCACCTTCTTGTTTTCGGAGGTGCGGTGACGCAATGACCGGCTTTGTTTACATGCGTCAGACACACGGCGTTCAGACCAAGCTTAATAGGCTTTCAAGCTTACAGCCTGTTATAAGGCCACCCGGGTACCGGCCCATCTGCCGCGGTGTCCTTATAGAAGGACAGCCGGGCTGGAAAGGTTAATGCAATCATAACTACCTGGATTGATTTTTGCATGGAGCTTGGTTTTCAATAAATAGTCTACTGTATATATTTTTTTTATATAATTATATTCATAAATTTGTGTTCAGAGATCTACTGTAGGCCTACTTCCATAATTACCAGGTGAGGTCCACGAATGTTTATGGGCGTCTGTACTGTCTTTGTAGTGACAGTTGGTAGGCGTCTGTACTGTCTTTGTAGTGACAGTTGGTACAAATTTTAGTGAACAATTCTGACATGGTAGGTTATCATTTTGAAGCACTCCTATTTAAACACATGTAGTAATGTACACCCTATGTGGTGGATTGTGTTCTTTTATTTAGATATTATTATTTTACTTAAGCGTTGTTTCCACAGCGATTTTGATTAGTTATTTTGTCTTTTTACTGCTCGTATACATTCTAATTAGTTATTTTGTCTTTTTACTGCTCGTATACATTTTAATTAGTTATTTTGTCTTTTTACTGCTCGTATACATTTTGATTAGTTATTTTGTCTTTTTACTGCTCGTATACATTCTAATTAGTTATTTTGTCTTTTTACTGCTCGTATACATTTTAATTAGTTATTTTGTCTTTTTACTGCTCGTATACATTTTGATTAGTTATTTTGTCTTTTTACTGCTCGTATACATTTTAATTAGTTATTTTGTCTTTTTACTGCTCGTATACATTTTAATTAGTTATTTTGTCTTTTTACTGCTCGTATACATTTTAATTAGTTATTTTGTCTTTTTACTGCTCGTATACATTTTGATTAGTTATTTTGTCTTTTTACTGCTCGTATACATTTTGGTTTGTATATTTTGCAAGTTTTACATTATAATTAATGCTCACTGCCTCTCGAGATTATAATTTAGTTGCTCACCAGCTACATGTGCAGGTAATTGTCAATCTATCCATCTGTTGCCAGATACCCTAATTGCTGATGGAGGGTGGCCACGAAACAACCTTTTCAAGGCTACCCTATTCCCTGACAACCCTCGTCCTTCCTCCAACCCCATCACCCTCTCCCCAATGTATCTGTCCACTCCATTCCTCCTCATTCGGTCTACCCCTCCCTCCAACATATTCCACCTCACTCTCATATACCCTCTGCCATCCTCTAGCTTTCCATTCATTCCATTTGAGGCGTATGTACCATTCATAATTATGAAATTGATGACATAAGATTTTGATGAGTTAAAATTGATGAACCTCACAGCCTAATAAGCATAGCAAATAATTGACTTAATAAAGATTGTCATGCACTTTACTTTACTAGTGCCTTTACCCTGGGCCTATTACAGATCGACCCCTGGGGAACACCCCTTTTGACTGCACCCTAGTCTGACTGGGGTCAGACTGGGGTCACTTTTCAAACTAAGTGACTCAGCCGAACCTACCAGTTTGAGAGGTCCCGGGTCAAGTCTTAGCAGGTGTCTTGATAGCGTAATGCTTAGTGTGCGGAATTTCGGTGTGAGTATCATAGGTTCGAGTCCTTGGAGTACCACAATATATTGATTACTTTCATTGATTTCATTAGTTAGGTTTATTTGTAAATTAATTGGTGAGTTGGTGAAAACAAATATGAATTAATACCATATATGCTGACTCTTTGCTTCCTACCAATCATCCATGACCTCATCCACTATAATAGCGACCCACCTATTCCATATACAATACTTCTATCTTTCTCACCAATCTCTCATGAGGGACTCTGTCGAAGGCCTTACTGAAACCCAAGTTAAGTCAATTATAGGCTATGCTTCATATACCTCCAAGATAAAACTAAGCAAATTAGTAAGGGAAGAACGTCCCTGGATGAACACATGCTCAGAATGCTTTAAGTTGAATGTTTCTAGATGCTTTCTAAATATCCTAACAATAATTGACTCTAGCCATTTTCCTGTGATTGATGTTGTAAGACATATGGGAAGTTAATTAGACGCTATTGATTTATCACCTTTGTGACAATTTGATTATCTATGATCATGAGTCTGACGAATATCTACTCCCTATGCTAACAAATAACTTGCGAACTATTATGGATTACTTATCATCATGAGTCTAACGCATATAAACTCCATATACCAACAAATCACTTGCGAACTATTATGGATTATTTATCATCATGAGTCTAACGCATATAAACTTCATATACCAACAAATCACTTGCGAACTATTATGGATTATTTATCATCATGAGTCTAACGCATATAAACTCCATATACCAACAAATAACTTGCGAACTATTATGGATTATTTATCATCATGAGTCTAACGCATATAAACTCCATATACCAACAAATAACTTGCGAACTATTATGGATTATTTATCATCATGAGTCTAACGCATATAAACTCCATATACCAACAAATCACTTGCGAACTATTATGGATTATTTATCATCATGAGTCTAACGCATATAAACTCCATATACCAACAAATAACTTGCGAACTATTATGGATTATTTATCATCATGAGTCTAACGCATATAAACTCCATATACCAACAAATCACTTGCGAACTATTATGGATTATTTATCATCATGAGTCTAACGCATATAAACTCCATATACCAACAAATCACTTGCGAACTATTATGGATTATTTATCATCATGAGTCTAACGCATATAAACTCCATATACCAACAAATCACTTGCGAACTATTATGGATTATTTATCATCATGAGTCTAACGCATATAAACTCCATATACCAACAAATAACTTGCGAACTATTATGGATTATTTATCATCATGAGTCTAACGCATATAAACTCCATATACCAACAAATCACTTGCGAACTATTATGGATTATTTATCATCATGAGTCTAACGCATATAAACTCCATATACCAACAAATAACTTGCGAACTATTATGGATTATTTATCATCATGAGTCTAACGCATATAAACTCCATATACCAACAAATCACTTGCGAACTATTATGGATTTTATCATCATGAGTCTAACGCATATAAACTCCATATACCAACAAATAACTTGCGAACTATTATGGATTATTTATCATCATGAGTCTAACGCATATAAACTCCATATACCAACAAATAACTTGCGAACTATTATGGATTATTTATCATCATGAGTCTAACGCATATAAACTCCATATACCAACAAATAACTTGCGAACTATTATGGATTATTTATCATCATGAGTCTAACGCATATAAACTCCATATACCAACAAATCACTTGCGAACTATTATGGATTATTTATCATCATGAGTCTAACGCATATAAACTCCATATACCAACAAATCACTTGCGAACTTTTATGACTATATCCTGCATGACCGGACTGTGGAAGAAGGGTTTGTCTGGATCGTATTTAGGGTTGATGGTCTTCCCCGGGGGCTGCTCGAAGGTGAAGTGTTGGAAGAGGGTGGCGGTGAAGATGAACAGTTCCATGCGGGCCAGAGCTTCTCCTAGACACTGACGCTTGGCTGGTTAAACTCAGAGGTATCAGAAAAAAAGTATGTGAATATAAAAGCAAAGAAAACAGTTTATGAGAGAGGCAAGGGACTGAAGTTCTCAAAAAGGGTCTTCCATATGGGCTAGAGCTTCTCCGAGACACTGATGCTTGCCTGGTCAAACACGGAGGTACCAGAAAAAGTATGCGAGTATAACAGCATATACAACGGTTTAAGAGAGAGGCGAGGGACTGGAGTTCTCGAACAGGGTATCTAGTCCTGACAATATTCTTGATGTACAGTGTGCTGGCTTAATAATCCAGAAGGGCTGATACCTTTGAAGTCGCAAGGGGTCAGTTATGTGTGTGTGATGTCTCCGGGTAACCATTAGTCCCTTCTGAACCGGTGACGTTTTTATCGTTATATTCTGGCAACTATTAGAAACAACATTTCAGCTTAGGAAAGAAGTCTACCCATTAAAAGGCTAAAGACTATCTCAACTCATCATTTTGTAAACCATATATCCTTCCTAAGCTTCGAAAAATCGTGTAAATGTAGCTGAAAAAAACACTGGTAAAGAAAGGGTTAATTAGCGTGATTAGCATGACAATCAAATTAATAAATAGTAGGGTACAGGAGTTTATATCAAATTAATAAATAGTAGGGTACAGGTATTTATATCAAATTAATAAATAGTAGGTTACAGGTATTTATATTACCAAATCAATAAATAGTAGGGTACAGGTATTTATATTACCAAATCAATAAATAGTAGGGTACAGGTATTTATATTACCAAATCAATAAATAGTAGGGTACAGGTATTTATATTACCAAATCAATAAATAGTAGGGTACAGGTATTTATATTACCAAATCAATAAATAGTAGGGTACAGGTATTTATATCAAATTAATAAATAGTAGGGTACAGGTATTTATATCAAATTAATAAATAGTAGGGTACAGGTATTTATATTACCAAATCAATAAATAGTAGGGTACAGGTATTTATATTGCCAAATCAATAAATAGTAGGGTACAGGTATTTATATTACCAAATCAATAAATAGTAGGGTACAGGTATTTATATTACCAAATCAATAAATAGTAGGGTACAGGTATTTATATTACCAAATCAATAAATAGTAGGGTGTAGGAATGTTCACATAATACAATATCGATACAATGAACTTAGCTTAGAGGACTGGTGATGTAGGACTGTTGTTATAGATTAATATTTGTAGCACATGGTGAACTGTGGGTTGAGTCAGAGCCGGGGGGGGGGGGGGGGATGTTGGCTGTATGATGTTGATTGAGAGACTAAAGGGCCGACGTCCGATCGCTTCGCGAAATTACATATGGCTGCCGGCTCATAATAATTATAACCCATTACTTGGTTTCATGATACATCTAGAGCTGATGTAGATATTTATACATTACAGTTAATATTTAACCTATACTTAAGAATAAACTACAATACACAAAGAACCAGCCGAAATCGTACATGCGATACGATACCGTCAAATTCAAATGTCCTATTGGACCTAAAACTGTCGGGATCATTACCCTATTCCCGACATATTGCCCGCCACCAAAATGATATACAGGAGCTATATACAGAGAACAACAAAAGGACATCGAAGTCAAAGATCACCTAGTTTGATCTTTGATCTCCAAAGATCCACGGAACTCACAGCCGCCCTCCTTTTGGGACGAGCGCCACCTGAAGCCTCAGGAGGATCATCCTTCTCATCATCAGCTGCCCCACCTTGAGGAGCACTGTCACCAGCACTCTCCCGCGGAGGGGTATCAGTAGAGACGCCAGGATCATCCGGCAGTTCTACATCCTGCTCCAAGGGATATAACCTTACGACTGGGCGAGTAGTAACCCCGGTCGAAGTTCGTATTCTAGCAACCCTTATAAGACCATCAATGCCCTGGAACAAATCGATAATCCTCCCAAGCTTCCAAAATAACCTAGGACGCTCATCATGAATCAGGACGATATCCCCGATACGAGGCCATCGTTGATTCGTCCCTTTGATCTTATGAGAGTGACGCTCGCGAAGAGACAGCAATTACTCTTGGGTCCACCGATTCCATAGATCGTCGGACACCTTGTTTACATACTGGAAGCGACGACGTGTGGCGTCAGCATTGCCGAACGTAGCGTCATGCAGATCTTCGTCATTTACGGACGATCTAGGAAAGGTATTAAGGGTTCATCCACGTGTTAGCATAGAAGGCGAAATGGGTAAGAGGTCATCAACATCTGCCGAGGTATAGGTCAAGGGCCTGTCGTTGACTAACATCTCAATTTCTATTAAGATGGTTTGCAACTCCCGTCTGGTCACCAGGTGCCCTTCCTAATACCTTCTTCATGGCAGATTTGACGATACCGATAGTTCTCTCCCAAATCGCCCCGAACCATGGTGCACGTGCTGGTATAAATCTCCACCGACAACCCTTTCCAGTGAGGGTAGCCACAACCTGCGGGTCATCCATTAAACTCTGGAGATATTTAGAAGCCCCGACAAAACAAGTCGCATTATCGCTCATAATAATTTGAGGGAAACCATTGCGACCTGCAAAGCGTCTTAGAGTATGCAAAAACCCCTCACTGGATAGGTCGTCAATCAATTCAATATGAATCGCTCTGGTTACCGCACATGTGAATAGAACGGCATATACCTTTATGATATTACCGGGCGATTCTCTAACATGAATCGCTCCGGTGTAGTCTACCCCGGTTACCTGAAATGATTCAGTCCTTTGTACCCTGAACTCAGGCAAGGGAGGTAGATCAACTGGGGAGTAAGGCTTACCCTGTAATCTTTTACAGATAGTACAGCTATTGTGGATCCCTTTAATTGCTTGTCGCATCTTAGGGATCCACCAACGTTGTCGCATATACGCCAGAACATAATTTACGCCAAAATGTAGGCAGGTCCTATGGCATTGGCGAATCAACAGTTTGGTAATCAAATGAGAGGAGCTAAGGAGGACAGGATATTTCGCAGAATCAATAATGTCCACCTTTTGTATCCTGCCTCTACACTTAATTATGCCTCCTTCCATATATAATCCTAGCTGCCTCATTAAGTTTGAGGGTTTGGCCTTTGACTCCTTGCTCAGGATTTGATGTTCAGTAGGATAAGATTCCTTTTGTACTAAACATATTAGTTTCGCTTCTGCTGATCTCATTTCATGGAGTCTGATATGCTTCGAATCTTCACTAAGGAAAGACCCGTGAGCCCGACTTCTCATGTTGTTAATGAAACGGTATATCCATGCAAATACCCGTATTACTTGATCATAGCTGCCGTAACGTTCCCACTCTACCAACTTGTTATCCTGATGTGTAGTACTCACATTCGAACTACTTAACACATCATCTTGGGGCCGACTTGAAGGATCAGATATGCATTCCCTGAAATCCTGAGGCCATTCAGTTGGAGATATAAGCCATGGAGGTCCATGCCACCAAATAGAGGACGACATAAACTGTTGCGCCGAGATCCCCCGGGAAATTATGTCACTGGGGTTATCCCTGGTGCTCACATAGCGAAATTTAGCTGTAGGAACTAAGTTATGTATCTCATCAGTGCGATTAGAAACATAAACAGGTAACACCTTCTGGCTGTGTACCCATGAAAGTGCTATTTGACTGTCGCTCCAGACATAGACGTTATTAATCTGTAGTATGTCTGTATAAGCATCCAGTGTAAACTTTATTAGACGAGCAGACAGAAGCAATGCAGTAAGTTCTAATTTAGGAACTGTAATCTTCTTTATAGGGGCTACTTTGGCCTTCGCTATAGCCAGCGTCGCTTCACTACCATTGCATATGTATATGGTAGTACCATATGCACTATTACTAGCATCAGAAAAGGCATGTAGATCCACCTGTTGACCACTAATAACCTGACGATTAAGTTGGACCTTGCAACATGTGGAAAGGTCCGACCAAATCAACCGCCAAGTATCTTGTAACTCAGTCGGGAGGGGCGTGTCCCAATCTAATTTTAGCCGCCACAGTTGCTGTAAAAACATACGAGCATGGATAGTTACAGGCAGCAAAAAACCTAGGGGATCAAACAACCTCGCTGACAAGCTTAAGCAGTTTCGCTTGGTCATAAGCTCACTGCCGCATGGGGTGTGACAGAAGGATATACAATCTGTGGTAGTGTCCCATTTGTGGCCTAAAAACTTCACCTCACTATTCTCAGTAGCTACACCGTCAGAAGCAAATTAACCTTTCAAAAGGCCACTATTAGTGGCCCATTCTCTTAAGTATAAATGAGCCTTGGCAAATATATCGTGGATCTCCCAGCATCTCTTGAGCAACAAATCTTCATTGTCTCCAGTGTCTTGAAGATTGTCCACATAGATCCCCTGCTTGATCTCATTCTTGAAGTCAGGATCTAGTCCAGCCTCCTCAAGATGACGCAAGATAGTAGCGTTGAGAAGGAACTGGGAACAGGTCGCCCCGAATAAGACGACTCTGAACCTGTAGACCAGATACTCTGAATCTAGATCCATTGGGTCCCGTGGCCATAAAAATCTTGTTGAGTCCCTGTCTTCACGATGGAGTTGAAGCATCAGGAAGGCCTTCTCAATATCGGCGACCCATGCAAACTTATGACATCTGAAACGCAACATAATTTGCGCGAGATCAGAGACCAGGGACGGACCCATGTACAGACAATCATTCAGGCTATAGGAGCGATCACTGGATTTAGCAGAGCAGTCATACACAATACGAACAGGAGTGGTGGAACTGTCCTTTTTAATCCCATGGTGAGCAAGGTAATGGATGTTATCCCCATACTCACTGAGATCTACTCTCTCCACAAATCCACGTTGTACCTGCTCGTTTAAAACTGCCGCATAAGTCTCGCAATAATTTGGATCCTTGACAAACTGCTTCTGAAGGCCACGTAACCTACCAAGTGCTAGATGGAAATTAGTAGGTAATTTACTCTTGCTATCATTCCAAGGGAGCCGTACCACATACTGACCTCTGCCAGAGTCATACGTTACAGTCTCTTCATACGAGCTTAACGCTAGCTTGGACTCCCGATCAAGTTCATGTGGGTCAATTCCAATATTGTCCAAGTCCCATAGCTTATCTATATCAGTACATAATTATTATCAGGCACATTTGGCCTAATATATTTATCTATGTGGCTTACTGCTACCTTGAGGACCGTAACCACCTCCACCTGTGTATCTTGAGAGGATGTGGCATAGGATCCAGAAATGGCATACCCTTGGATCGTGGGGAGCATTATTAGCTTATCTACCCGCCGATATCCAGGGTGAACCAGGTCGTAGTAATAATCAGCTCCGACCAGTAGCATAATACCATTGTTAGCAGAGAGTTGATCATCAGCCAGTTTATAACCCTTGCTTCTGAGATATTTCAAATGTGGTTGAATCTCTGATGCTATATAGAAACTGGGTAGTGTGTCGACCACAACAGCCTTGATGGGACATACCTTTCTTCTACAAACATAGGAAATCTCCACGATATCATAGTCACTGGAATCTATTTCACCAGTGAAACCATGGAGACGCAAATTCTCTTGACCCTTGCTGGTACACTTGAGCTGGGGTAAGGACGACCGCAGAACGAATGACCTCTGTGAGCACTGGTCAAGTAAGGTGCGCGTCATTATAGTATTATTATTACTCCCCACTACTGGCAGCATCATAGTAGGAAGCAATTGACATTCTCGAGAAGCAATGGACATGGCAGATACTTTTTCATCCTCGCTCTTACCTTTCTCATGTGACTCTTTGGGGGTTCTTCCATTTTCTTTGCCGTCGTGCCGATCAGACTGGGTGCAAAGGGAAAACCAATGTTTCACCTTGCAATACTTACAAGGTTTGATGTAGGAATTGGTGCAATTACTGTTGAAGTGGTCTCTTGCCAGGCAGCTGGTACATAACTTAAGCGATTTAGCCTGGCCAATCTTCTGTGTAGCCTTAGGATACTTAGGACACTGGTACCACAGATGACCGTGGACACTGCACAACTTGCAACCTAATGATATTGGCCTTTTCTGTTTAGGAGAAGTCTGTACCGGGAAAGCTGCAGTAGATGGCGACATCTCCACGTGTCGGTAGTGTCCAGTACTCTCCATATTGAAGACTTCAGTCTGGTACACCTGCACCAACGCTTCCAAGTTGAGTGGGGAGTCGCTTAGTTGTCGTCTTACGATTTCCCTTAGGGGAGAGGGTATCTTGTTCAAGATACCTACACTAAATATCTCCTCCTTGGTGATGGCCATTGTCTCCATAGCTCGGAGGAGGCTCTCAAAGGAGGCATAGTACTCCTTTAGGGACGCCACATCATAGGATGGAGGATCTAGTGTAAAGAATTTGGTAATTAACGCGGTCTTGATGACTTCCTCTCTCCCGTAAGTTCTCTTCAGCAACTCCACTGCAGACTCGTAGCTTGTAGCTTCTAGCTTATACCCACCGATCACCTTCAATGCCTCCCCTTTCAATTGACCACGGAGATATGTGAACCTTTGGATGGATGTGAGTACTTTATTATGATGTACTGAACACTCAAAGATATCCCAAAATCCAGTCCAGGTAGCCGAATCCCCGGAAAAGGTAGGCAAAGTAAGCTTCGGCAGGTTAAAACCAGTCGCCTTTGGTGTACCGGTATCCTTAACAGAGGTTGATTCTTGGGTGGAAGATAGTCTGGCTAAGGCTGTATTAACGTCCTCAAAGTACTCAATATCTGCCGACATTTCTTCTTCCACATCGTCAGTAATTGTCAATAAACCATATACCTGCTGAGCATAACTATCATAAGTAGCTAGCGATTTAGTAACAGTAGCGAATTTACCCTTTATTTGATCAGCCGTGGCACTTAATAAAAATTCATCAAGATCTCTTAAACACTTATTTAAACTTCCCTTCGTCCCTCCCTTAAGAATCTTAAGTTTCTTTAAATCTGTCATCGTTAAGTTTATTAGGCTATTAGCTGCAGTAGGAAGAATTAATTGAATAAGAATGACAAATAGCAGAAACAAACTAGGGCTAGAGAAAGAAGGGTAAATGAAAAGAACTGACTAGGCCTAGTAATAAGTATTAGGCTTAGTCCAGCTGCCCATCCCACAATCATGAGGTCTGTTGGCTGTCAATCGCTTAGGAATCAACAGAGACCGAACCCCATGACCGTAATTAGGCAACTAGGCTATAAAATTTAATTAAACGAGTCACATGAGAACCCTCCCCACCGGCAAAATGTAATTAAATGAGTCTCATAATAAAACACAACGAACACCACAGGCCCACCACCAAAGCGAAATGAACAGCTACCACAGACACCTGCAGGCCTAGCCTGCCTAGCCTAGCCTAGCTTAGCCTACTAGCGCGAAATGGTGCCCGACGAAATTACCCCTACCCCAATCACCAGCCCAGCTAACCCACCATAAAAAGGCCAAGGAACACACCCCAAAAAAATCTGGAAACTAGCCCCAAAAAAGATAGGGACAGCGCCTAAATGGTAAAAAACACGAGGGAAGAAGCTGGGTCTAAACTAGGGAACGGCAGTCGGCCTAGCAACGCCGAGGCGGCAGCCATTTGTAAGCCCACAAGCGTCAAGGAAGCAAACAAAATGGTACTACGGTAAGGAAGCCTTAGGGCACGAAGGACCATTATTTGTCGGGAATTTAGATAAAGAGGTTAAATTGCATATCACTGGTACATGAAATATCCCAACAAATAGTTATAATATAATTACCAACGACGTAGTCGATAGGTGTAATCCAGTCCCCCACACACGGCTAATTCAATTGCATGACATGTAGGAATGTTCACATAATACAATATCGATACAATGAACTTAGCTTAGAGGACTGGTGATGTAGGACTGTTGTTATAGATTAATATTTGTAGCACATGGTGAACTGTGGGTTGAGTCAAGGCCGGGGGGGGGGGGGGGGGGGGGGAGATGTTGGCTGTATGGTGTTGATTGAGAGGCTAAAGGGCCGGCATCCGATCGCTTCGCAAAATTACATATGGCTGCCGGCTCATAATAATTATAACCCATAACTTGGTTTCATGATACATCTAGAGCTGATGTAGATATTTATACATTACAGTTAATATTTAACCTATACTTAAGAATAAACTACAATACACAAAGAACCAGCCGAAATCGTACATGCGATACGATACCGCCAAATTCAAATGTCCTATTGGACCTAAAACTGTCGGGATCATTACCATATTCCCGACAATAATAATAATAATAATAATATTTATTCAGTTAGCAATTTACAGAGTTGGTACCACATAGTATGTTACAAATATGACATGTACCAGCCTTGCATAATTCCAACTAAGGATAGCCCAATAAGGCCATTAGGCGTATTTCCATTGGGGTCCTTGTGGGATTAGGTTAGCTGGGGAAAATGGGGAGGATAATGAAATAGATACTTTAGATAAAGTATTTCTAGGGGGTTATTTTAAGATACCTTACATCCTATAGTAAATATCAGTAATCCGTGATCAGTAATAATTTCAGTTTGGTTTGTCTATCTCTTATGTCGCATTTAGTAGTAGACATAAGCTTGGTGCTCTCAGCTGTCCGGTTCAGGTGTTCCTTCAGGCTACGTCTGAAGGAATACAGTGTTCTCTTTTCACGGACTGACTGGGGTAGGTCGTTCCAGTCTTTGATGGCAGTGAAGAAGAATGTTTGCTTATCCTGTCCTTGGATTCTCGGGACCTTAAATTAAAATTAAACATCCTGTTTCTTGTATTATGTCCACTCCTCTCATTTGCTTTAACAAAATCATTCTTTAGATACTCTGGAGCTCTGTCATAGAAAATTTTGAAGGCATTAGTGAGCCTGATTTGTTTGGCCCTGTCAGAGACATTGATCATACCTAGTGACTGAAGTTGTTCCTGGCCAACATGTGATCTGGGTCCTAGGTTCAGCATGAACCTAACCATTTTATTTTGAGTGACCTGAAGTTTGTGCTGTGCTGATTTAGATGATGCAGAGTACCAGGATGACACAGAATAGTCAAAATGACATTGAACAAGCGCTTGGCAAAGGGTCTTTTGGTCGCCGCGGGCAAGCATCCCACCTGTCTATACAGGTATTTTATACGTGCTCTACACTTACTCAGGATAGATTCCAAAATTGTTTCACCTGACAAACTCACGTCCAGTTTTAGTCCGAGATATTTAACTTGTGACACTGTTGTTATAGGAATATCATTACAGTTGACCGAGAAGCCCACAATGTCTTTCAGTTTGCGTTTTGTTCCACATAAGATGGCTTCCGTCTTGCCCAGGTGAAGAGATAGTCTATTGTCCACTAGCCATTCACTACATGATTCTAGTTCTTTGGAAAGTGAAGCAGCAATACTTATTGGGTCTTTTCCTGAAACCAGAAGCACACTGTCGTCTGCATAAAGTAATAATTTACATGAGACGCTCAGTTCCATGTCGTTCACATAACAGAGAAAGAGTAAGGGACCAAGGATGCTTCCTTGCGGGACCCCACAGTTAATTGGCATAGGATCAGATATATTATCATCAATTTTGACTCTTTGGGTTCTACCAGTGTATGCAAAAAACCTTCAGGCCTGAGCGTGGGATTGAATTCGGGTCACCCGGGGTAACAATGGTCAAATAATCTCTAAAAAAATATGGTTTAGCAGATATAATGATAGTGATATTATGCAAAAGTAATAATTGCATGCATATATTCCTTTCAGTGTTAGGACGCTTTCTTCCACTTTCTTCAGGCTATCATTAGACGATTTTATTAAGTTTTGGAAGCCCCTTTAAGAACCAGAAAAGTTAAGGGGGGTCACCTGCTTTTTTAGCTTTCCTGGTTGTATCCATTCAGCCTCATTCAGCTTACTATTTTAAGACATATTTATCACCATCCAGGTGTCGATTTTTTACTGGCGAGCGATAGCGAGCCAGCATTTTATGGAGAATTCCAGCTTCGCCGGAGACATTTTTCTATCGAAAAATTTACAAATTTAGCCAGCTGTCTAACTCATTATCCAAAATATGGTGGCGAGCGAGGTATAAATCGACTCCTGGATGGGGATAAATGTCTTAAAACAGTAGGCTGAATGTGGCCAAATGGACACAACCCAGAGAGATAAAAAAAGCATGTGACCCCCCTTAAAGCATGTGACCCCCCTTAAAGCATGTGACCCCCCTTAAAGCATGTGACCCCCCTTAAAGCATGTGACCCCCCTTAAAGCATGTGACCCCCTTAGCATGTGACCCACCTTAAAGCATGTGACCCCCCTTAAAGCATGTGGCCCCCCTTAAAGCATGTGACCCCCCTTAAAGCATGTGACCCCCCTTAAAGTATACAGTATGTCAATAAACCCCTGACATCCAGTCCCTTCCTAAGCTGAATATATTCGTCAACTGATAACCAGAGTAAAAGGAATCCATGCGTCCCCAAATACTGAAGGTAATAAAACACTTGACCCCTTATGTACACTCGGTCAAAGAAGTATCTGCACCCCTACGCTGATCATCTGGTGTGTACAGCTTGATAGGGTTGGCACCTCTGCCTGCAACTGTATCCATGTGTCAGTGACGATCGTCTCTGACACATAGATATAGTTGCAGGCAGAGGTGCCAACCCTACCGAGCTGTACACACCAGATGACCAGCATAGGGGTGCAGATACTTCTTGGAGCGAGTGTACCATCGTGCTAATAAGTGATGTCTCGGCACCATGTATGTTTTCATCAATAATTGGTATCAGCAACATCTAAGCTTAATTTCTTCATCTCGAGTGAAATATACAAACATGTTCCTACACTTACCCCCCCTATTCAACATCTGACAGACATTAATACAGCACAGAGTGAGCCAAACGTAATGACAGCTGAGACATGACTTATTAGCGCGACCGTACCGCGACGTCTTTTTTATATGATTTCAGTTACATTTAGACGATTTTATGAAGCTTGAGAAGGATATATGTTAGCTAAGAGGATTATATGAAGCTTGAGAAGGATATATGTTAGCTAAGAGGATTATGAAGCTTGATAAGGATATATGTTAGCTAAGAGGATTATGAAGCTTGAGAAGGATATATGTTAGCTAAGAGGATTATGAAGCTTGAGAAGGATATATGTTAGCTAAGAGGATTATGAAGCTTGAGAAGGATATATGTTAGCTAAGAGGATTATGAAGCTTGAGAAGGATATATGTTAGCTAAGAGGATTATGAAGCTTGAGAAGGATATATGTTAGCTAAGAGGATTATGAAGCTTGAGAAGGATATATGTTAGCTAAGAGGATTATGAAGCTTGAGAAGGATATATGTTAGCTAAGAGGATTATGAAGCTTGAGAAGGATATATGTTAGCTAAGAGGATTATGAAGCTTGAGAAGGATATATGTTAGCTAAGAGGATTATGAAGCTTGAGAAAGATATATGTTAGCTAAGAGGATTATGAAGCTTGAGAAGGATATATGTTAGCTAAGAGGATTATGAAGCTTGAGAAGGATATATGTTAGCTAAGAGGATTATGAAGCTTGAGAAGGATATATGTTAGCTAAGAGGATTATGAAGCTTGAGAAGGATATATGTTAGCTAAGAGGATTATGAAGCTTGAGAAGGATATATGTTAGCTAAGAGGATTATGAAGCTTGAGAAGGATATATGTTAGCTAAGAGGATTATGAAGCTTGAGAAGGATATATGTTAGCTAAGAGGATTATGAAGCTTGAGAAGGATATATGTTAGCTAAGAGGATTATGAAGCTTGAGAAGGATATATGTTAGCTAAGAGGATTATGAAGCTTGAGAAGGATATATGTTAGCTAAGAGGATTATGAAGCTTGAGAAGGATATATGTTAGCTAAGAGGATTATTTGAGATAGTCTATTATTTGAGATAGTCTATTATTTGAGATAGTCTATAGCCTTGTAATGAGTAGACTTCCTTCCTAAGCTGTACATTATCGTCTACTAGTGGCCAGAATATAATGGCACCGGTACAGAAGGGGTTAAGGGGGGAGAGACCTGTTTATGTATCTTTTTATTTATTTATAAGTTCAAGCTTAAAAGAACACCCCCTCAAGACCCTCCTTCAAGATAAATTTGTAAATTTGTTGATAGAAAAATGGTCGGTTCCTCTTGAAATACAGGCTCGCTATCGCTCACCAGGTAAAAATCGACACCTAAATGACAAGAGTTTTAATATTGACGAAGAAATGGGGCGAAAGGTCTTAAAATCGCCAAACTAATGAACCGAACGTCTTAAAATCTGAAAACTAGTGGGGCTTAACCCTTATTTAGCGGGTGGTAAGGTATTTTACACTGTACCGCTCAGCGGGCATAATCCCGAAATATTCGCTCAATTTCACTCACCCTAGCGCCGTTACTATGGCTCCAATTCGAACGAAACGATAATTTTTGGAAAGAGCAACTCTTCGTCTCCCCATATAGGCCTAAGTCTATGAATGGATGTTATGAATGAGTGTGGAGGGTGGGAAGAGGTGAGGAAGAGGAGGTACTTTTTGGTCTATTTCCCAGGCGTGTTCGGTTGCGTTCGCTTTGGCCTGACTTCGGCCTCTCGCGCGTCTAGTATTCCTTTGGTAATCGGTCTTATTTTTCTCTTATTTCTCCTTATTTCTGTATTCTCTCTCTCTCTCTCTCTCTCTCTCTCTCCTGTCTGTCTGTCTGTTTCTCTTTCTCTCTCTCTCTGGCTCCCCCCTCTCGCGCGCTCTGTCTCTCTATTATTTTCTCTAATCTCTCTCACTCCTCCTGTCTGTCTGTCTGTTCTCTCTCTCTCTCTCTGGCTTGCTCGCTTTCTCTCTCGCGCGCTCTGTCTCTCTCTCTCTTCCTCATCCGTATATGTAATTCTCATTATTATTTTCTCTAATCTCTCTCACTCCTGTCTGTCTGTCTCTCTGGCTCGCTCGCTTTCCCTCTCTTGTGCTCCCTTTCTCTCTTCCTCATCCGTATTATGTATTTCTCATTATTATTTTCTCTAACTAATCCCTCTATTTCATTTATTTGCTTGTAATATTTCTGTATTATTATATCTTTTTCACTCTTTCTTCAGTTTCTGCATTCTCTCTCTCTCTCTCTCTCTCTCTGTTTCGCTTGCTTTGCAGGAATTTTGTTTTTGTTTTATATATAATATATAATAATTTACTTATCATTACTTACTATATCGTATAAACAATAGTAGGTAGCCAACTTACCATAATACCGATACACCAAACCGATCCGCATGCAGTTTTGTTTATCACCTGTTTACTAAAGTGCCACCATTATCGATTTCTTGGAGCCGACTAGAGCGGGAGGGTTACCAATTGAAATTAAATCCGCTAGCATATATTGTTAGATGTAAGACATGATAAATACCACTAGAAATATGAATTGGCAAAATCCATATAATATCACTTCAAAATTGTTCTGAAATTTCAAAACAAAACCGCTAGTGTAAGTCATTGCTGCTAGATCGAAGTAAAGGTCTCTAGATCTAGCGGAAGTCGCTATACGTATTGGCAGTACTGCACACTCATTCATTTCATTCATTCATTTTCTATTGAGCTCGTCCTGGAATCTTTACGACTCTGAATCTTACGATTGCCGACGGCGATACGTTGTTGACATTGTTGTTGATGTTCCAGTGGAGGGATGAACAAAATATTGTCCTTGTCCAATAATAGCTATTTCATAGTCCCACAGGACTTATTTTGATATATTTATCAAATTTATTGAACGCCTGAAAATAATACGCTATAAAATGCTTGCAATCAAACTTTCAAGCAATTACAAGGTCACATGCAATTATAAAAAGGTATATTGTAGACCACAATCTTCGCCAAGCTTCGTTGTTGCTTGTATTATCGTGAGAAATGTACCATACACCCTGGTTATCGTGAGAAATTTACCGAACGCCTGCAAATAATACGCTATAAAATGCTTGCAATCAAACTCTCAAGCAATTTCAATGTCACATGCAGTATAGGTAGACCCAGAGAGGAAGACAGACAGAGAGAGAGGGGAGGTCAAAAACATCTGCTAGGTGTGATTTCCCCTGGGAGGGAAGAGATCAGTTAGGGGTGTGCCCTGGCCTACATCAGACAAAGAGAGTACAAAGGAGTACAAACAAAGAGAGTGAGACAGAGAGAGAGAGAGAGAGAGAGTAGTGATAATATAAAAATGTTACACATGTATCATATAATATATGAAAACATAATATATACGGTAGGCCTACATCTGTTCTCCACAATCATATAATGCCAAGCACAAATATTCAATCTTTGGTTGTTTGTATTACCGTAAGAAATTTACCGAACGCCTGCAAATAATACGCTATAAATGCAAAGGAAATTTCTTGTAGAGTGCAATTTTGAGGACGTAATGTGCTCTGAGAGAGAGCGGAGCGGTGATTAGGAGCATAAATTACCTCAAGACCGCTCGCCACACGGAATTCTATAAGGAAAATACCGTATTTTAGGGTTTTTGCACTCGTGTTTTACGATCGTTGAAAGACAACCAGTGATCGTAAAAGGATGGTTCGGGTGTCATTGGAAAGCTCAATTTACGCACTTTCAGGATACATACTTGTATTACGCTCTGGGTCTTGTTTATGCATGAAAAAGAGCACGGAACAACCCCATTTAGGGTAAACAAAAAATCCCGCTGGGCGGCACAGTGAAATATACTCCACCAGCCGCTCGTAAGGTGATAAAATGCTTGCAATCACATTTTCAAGCAATTATAAAATATAAATTGTACTTACCAACACCCACACCAGTATGTTCTTCGTCAGGAACGTCTCCAATTTGCTCAAGGGTCTGTCCAATATGGCAATATCAACCACAACATCCACCCCACGCAAATTATGCTTGGGGTGAAAGCCTATGATCGGGTTATTTCGTCTTCCGAGTCATCCACACTACCAAAACTCTCACCCAGACCTTCGACGGTTTCATCCAACAGCTTATTAGAAAGTTCTGAAGAGTTCAGCATGATATCTAGTTTCTGGGTGGTGAGCCGGGCGTGGTTAGTAGGGTGGCGCGACGCACTAGGGATTGGCGGCCACCGAATCGAACACGGGCAAATCTTGACCTTCCATTATGGCTGCTTGAGGGTCACTTAGTCACGGTCACGCAGTGGGGATGTGTGGGTGGGCCCTTGTAGTACACCGCCTGACCACCAAGTTTCCCTTTCCACCAAAATTAGGGCGGGAATACGCCCACGGACTTAAGTCCGACCCCGCCATTTAGTCCAAATTTTCTCGTATCGGACTTAAGTCCGACCCCGCTAAATAAGGGTTAACATGAGGAAGAAGGGGGACCAGAACAATTACCCATCTCCCCTTAACCCACTGAGTACCAGCTAAATATTTATAAATGTACCACCCAGGACCGGCTGATTCTGATTTTTTGTTTTTATTCCAGAAACAATAGCGAATGGGATAGGAATGAAGGAAAAACCACGAACAACCGATCAAAAAGCTCAAAAAATGGTCCTACAGAGCCCCTGAAAACGGATTTTACAAGAGTAAAAAATTGTAGGCAATTTCCCCCAAAAAACAAGTTTTTGCGCGCTCACGCGCACGCGGTTGGACTTTGAGAGTTTTCAACCATCGGCATGGGTGCGTGGGATACTTACACAGTTCCCATACAAATCTGAGCCCTCTAGGTGCCATAGGACCGGAGTAATTGGGACCGGACCAGCCAGGGCGCAAACCATGAGTCGCTGGGGTTTAGCGTTACATACATTGTGGACGCAAACCCTGCGTCGCTGGGGCTCAGTGGGTTAAGCATATATAAGGGAGAGGTATGTGTTTTTTCTGGACCCCCTTCTCCCTCATGTTTAGTCACATTAGTTTGATATTTTAAGACGTTCGCCTCATTAATTTGTTGATATGAAGACCTTTAGCCCCATTTCTTTGTTAATATTAAGACATTTTGTGTCATTTAGGTATCTATTTCTATCCTGGCGAGCAATAGTGAGCATGTGATTTGGAGGAACCGGCCTTCCGCTGAGATTTTTTTTTACCGAAAAATGTACAAATACTGTACATCGGGAAGGGGAATATTTAACACCTAACTGGTGGTACCCGTCATATGACGGGCTAGAGATAAATGGACAATGAAGCGGTACCCGTCATATGACGGGCGGCATTCTGAGCACATAGGGGCTCTGAGAGAGAGTATGTGCGTTGGGAGGATGATTGGCGGGCTCTGACCGTTCAGGACGTCCACGGTGCCTCTACTGAGACCGCCGCTGCAACATCCCACACACTCGGCCTCGCGACCAGGAAAAAACTGGGGAAATTACCTCATTTTAGGGTTTTTCACCTTCGGTTGCTCGATCGCTACAGGATAACCCGTGGTCGTACAAGGATGATTCAGGTGTCATTGGAAATCTCTATTACCGCCCTTTCAGGGCTACATATGTATTACTCTCTGGCTCTTCTTTATGCATGCAAAAGAGCATGGAATGAAGCTTGTTTAGGGTAAATATGCCCGCTTGGCAGGTAGTAGATGCTACAAACGGCCCCGATTTTGGGTGGTTAACATGATTTTTTTAAGCTTGATGGAGGTCTAGGGAGGAAACCCAGTTAATAATAAATAAATACATAATGAAAACTAAATAAACCCTACCCCCCTTAAACCCTACCCCCCTTAATGCAATTACTGTACTGCAGCTCCTGTCACCAGATGGACACCGAAATCCGCCTCTTTTGTAGCCTTGGAGCGAGGCAAGCTATTGCAGGCAGCGCGGAAGGGCTTCATCCGACGCCCACCAAGTCTGGGCACGCTCTGAAGTGTGAGAGAGCGTTCTCTCGCACCACTGCAGCGTTACACAGCAAAAACAGCTGCATTTAGCCTATTGTTTTCAGACGTTCTCACCATTCAGCCAACCTACTGTTTTAAGACGTTTCGGACCATTTACCTGACTATTTTTCTTGGCCTGCGATAGCAAGCCTGCATTCTTGAGACAGCTATCTAAATTTGTAAATGCACTGAGCTATCCAACTCTAGCTCTTCCCAAGCCTTCTGGCATCTAGCCAAAGACCTCTCCAACAATTTTTCTTCTTCGTCATTCCCTCCCCTTGTCCACTCTGACGGAACTACCGTCACTTCTTCCTCCGACAAAGCTGAACTCTTCGCTAACACTTTCGCTAAAAACTCCACTTTGGATGATTCCGGTGCTATTCCTCCCTCTCCACCCTCCTCTCTCCTACTTATACGTAACATCATAATTTTTTCTAAGGATGTACTTTCTACCCTCTCTGGGCTTAATACTAAGAAGGCGTACGGACCGAATTGGTGTTCCTCCTGTTGTACCGGTACTCAAAAACTGTTCTTCCGTGCTGAGTCCCTGCCTAGGCAAACTCATCTCTGTCTCTCCTCTAACATCTTCCCTTCTTGCTGGAAGTTCGCTCTTATTCAACCTGCCCCAAAGAAGGTTGACAGCTCTCAACCCTCCAACTATCGTCCAATTGCTCTCATTTCTTGTATCTCTAAAGTTTTTTAAACTATTCTTACCTCAAAATTTCTTAAGCATTTATCTTCCCATAACCTACTCTCAGACAGCCAGTATGGCTAGCATACGGCAAAGGTTTCGAGGTTCGAAGGACCAATTTATAAGAATTCGGCAGTAAACAAAGTCTAGTTTACCTAAAAACTTATAAGAGTTGACTTACTTTAGATGTTGATAGTGATGCATAGCAAAAGGATAGACTTAGGAGTAGATAGAAGCTATAGTGGCCACTAAGAGTTAAGAATTAGAATGACTTGGCATGAACAAGGTGTTTGTAATGAGAGCGGCTAGGAGAAGGTGTTGTTGAGATGGTCGTCAAAGCGAATATGAGGGTTCTCACGGCGGGGACCCTCATCATTAAAAAATAACACATGAGCAGTGAACATATCTATTCATCAATAACACATGAGCAGTGAACATATCTATTCATCAATAACACATGAGCAGTGAACATATCTATTCATCAATAACACATGAGCAGTGAACATATCTATTCATCAATAACACATGAGCAGTGAACATATCTATTCATCAATAACACATGAGCAGTGAACATATCTATTCATCAATAACACATGAGCAGTGAACATATCTATTCATCAATAACACATGAGCAGTGAACATATCTATTCATCAATAACACATGAGCAGTGAACATATCTATTCATCAATAACACATGAGCAGTGAACATATCTATTCATCAATGACACATGAGCAGTGAACATATCTATTCATCAATGACACATGAGCAGTGAACATATCTATTCATCAATGACACATGAGCAGTGAACATATCTATTCATCAATAACACATGAGCAGTGAACATATCTATTCATCAATGACACATGAGCAGTGAACATATCTATTCATCAATGACACATGAGCAGTGAACATATCTATTCATCAATAACACATGAGCAGTGAACATATCTATTCATCAATGACACATGAGCAGTGAACATATCTATTCATCAATAACACATGAGCAGTGAACATATCTATTCATCAATGACACATGAGCAGTGAACATATCTATTCATCAATGCGCCACTTAACTAACTATAAGATATACCGGATTAATTATAGCCTATTGATAACCCAATATAATTATGGATAACAAACTCATAGATAATAAATACAAAATAGTACATATCTTTTATAAAGATATATAGCTTAGCCTAATACTGGTGCCTAATTTGAACTTCCAGTATAGGCCTATCTACTTAACCCAATTTGCCGAGGTGCTTACGAATCTCGACACCCTGGATGATTTCACACCCATTTAGCAAATCACCTGTCACGCGCAGCTACGCATATCCCGTAATGCAATACAGTATATTGGAGAAGGAAGGATGTGGTGAGGGGGGCTCACTAGTCTGCCGACAATGGCGTCTTCAGCTGCAGGACTCTCATCCGTCTTTCGATGTTTTGTGTGTGTACGTGATTTTCGTTCATATCCAGTGGATTTATATATCGAGGACTATTGGAAGTTAATAAGCTATTTACCCAATATCCAAGGACCGTCGGAAGTGAGTATTTACCCATTATCCAACAATAGGGTCAGTTAGGGAAAATTAGAACTTTGCCCCCTGCTGGCCACATAGATGAGGATTTCAAGAAGTCCTGGGGGGCTGAGGGGGAGGCTTGCCCCCCCTCAACTTATTCTGGATCCTACGGCAAACAGTTATGGCCAAATACAGCTTATTTTTGCATTTTATCCTCTTTATACGACCTCGCTGGTGTAGTGACTAGCGTCTCGGACTTCCACCCAGAAGGCCCGGGATCGCGCCCACGCTCGGCGCATTAAAGATTTTTCACAAGCACTGAGTCGTTACCATCCCTCATGAGCAAGGGGATGGGGTAGTAGTACAGGACCCCAATGGAAATACGCCTAATCGGCCTTATTGGGCTATCCTAAGCTGGCTTAGCATGCACTAGCTTTAAGAACTATTATTATTATTATTATTATTATTATTAAACCCCTCATTTTCCCCGATATGCATAGCCCTCCCCACTAGTGGGGGGGGGGGGTTATATTGTTGGATAATGGGTAAAATACTAATTTCAGCTCTTCTTCAGTATAAGAACACTGTAGGCCTACTGTATATGAAAGAAAAATGCAAAATAAATATAAAATACTGTACTTACTGAAATCACTGTCGGTCCAAAAAGTCAGGTTTACCCAATATTGTCATTAACCTAACCTAACCTGGGGGCTGCCGCCCCCAGACCCCCGCTCCTCTAAATAATAATGTAGAAGACAAAAAATCAATAAAAAGTACTGCGGGAGAGCGAAAAACACCTTCGAGATCGTGCGTTGTAAAAAAATGGGTTTACAGAAAACGGAGTTTCGGGGATACAGTCGTTAACCTCGGCGGACGAGTCTCACTTTAGTGATTTTTAATACTTGAATGTATCAATTTCAAGTAAAATATAAATTTTCGAGCATCATCGAACCATACTAAGTCTACTAATACTAATATTAAACCTACTAGGACCAACAGAATAGCGACAAAATAGGTGTAGTGAAGGTGTAGATTTATCCCAAATACTACATCCATTACAGGTTTGGCGGGAAATTTTAATTATTAATTTATGCAAATTAAGTGTTAATTTGTGAGCGAGGTACGTGGAGAGTAAGAGGGTGGTGAAGAGAGTAGTGAAGGAAAGTAAGAGAAGAGTAGATGAGGAATTTGGAAGGAATCTGAGTGTAAAATGGAGGGAGAGTAAGAAACTGTTCTGGAAAGAAGTCAAGAAAGTTAGGGAAGGTAGCAAGAGAAACAGTAAGGGTGTGAAAGATAAGAATGGGAGAATGCTAGCCGAGAAGCAAGAGAGAGTCGAAAGATGGAGGGAGTACTTCAATGAGTTGCTAAATGTAAGGAATGAAGAGCCAGCAAACATAGCTTGATATGGTATGGGAGGGAGAAGAAGAGAATAGTGGAGGAGGAGGTGGGGATCAGGATGTCAGAAGTGTGGGAAGCCATGAAAAGAGTGAAGTTGGGGAAAGCACCAGGAACAGATGGAGTGTGTGGGGAAATGTTGAGGATAGTGATAGAATGGGTATGGAAAATGTGCAAACTAGCATGGGAGAAGGGGAGTGCACCCGATGACTGGAAGACTGGCATAATAGTCCCCCTATATAAGGGCAAAGGGGAAAGAGGAGTGTGTGGTAACCACCGAGGAATATGTCTTCTAAGCGTAGTAGGGAAGGTATACAGTAGGGTAGTGATTGAGAGAGTGAGAGTGAGAATGGAGAAATGGATAGGCGACGAGCAGGGAGGTTTTTAGGAAGGGAAGAGGATGTGTAGATCAGATTTTTACCCTGAATTGTGTTGTGGAGAAATATCTGGAGAAGAAACAAAAGGTGTATGTTGCCTTTATGGACTTGGAGAAGGCCTATGACAGAGTGGATAGAGAAGGTTTGTGGAAAGTACTTAGAATATACGGAGTAGATGGCAAGTTGCTGAAAGCAGTAAAGAGCATGTATGAGGGTGCAAAGGCGGCAGTATGTGTGGAGAGTGAGCAGAGCGGGTTCTTTGACCTGAATGTTGGTTTGAAACAGGGGTGTGTGATGTCCCCGTGGTTGTTTACTGTATATATGGATGGAGTCATGAAAGAAATACTGTACTATCAAGAGCAGTGGATGTTGAGTATCGCTGAAAAGGGAGGGAATTGAGTGGAAGCTACCTATACTGCTGTTTGCGGATGATACAGTTCTGATAGAGTGATAATGAATGGGAGTTGCAGGGTTTGGTAAATGAGTTTGGAACAGTGTGCGAAAAACGGAATTTGAAGGTAAATGCGGGGAAGAGCAAGGTTATGGTCTTTGAAAGGGGTGAAGTCACAGAGTGTGAGGTGAAGCTGAACGGTCAGGCTATGGAGATCGTCAACTCTTTTAAGTATCTGGGCAGTGTGTTGAGTAAAGATGGGACTATGGATGAAGAAGTGCGGGAGAGGGTACAACAGGGGAAGAGGGTTGTAGGAACACTAAAAGCAGTAACAAGAAATAGGGTGGTCAGTATGAAAGTGAAGAAGTCCTTGCATGACAGTGTGGTAATCCCGACACTGACTTACGGAAGCGAAGCATGGATGGTGGTTGAGAGACTCAGACCAAGAGTGAGAGCAGTGGAAATTAATTACTTAAGGAGTGCGTGCGGAGTTACATGGAGGGATAGACAGACTAATGAGGAAGTAAGAAGGAGGTGTGGTGTGGAGGTAGATGTGCTGGAAAGTGTGAAAAGGAACAACTTGAGATGGTTCGGCCATATGGAACGTATGGAAAGCGAGAGAATGACTAAGAGGGTGTACGAGAGCGAGGTGGAGGGACAGAGAGGGAGAGGTAGACCGAATGAGAGGTGGAAGGATGGAGTGAGGAAGTACATGAACGAAGGCGGTGCTGGTTGGGGGAGGGGCGTCGACTGACTGGGGACAGAGGTGCATGGGGGCAGTTCGTTCGTGGCCACCCCTTCGGGGATCACGGCGTCAGGCAATATATATATAGATAGAAGTGTTAATTGTGATAGTCTATACTCTATACCCATTTAACTTTCACAGATCCTTTTTAAGCTGTTTATAAAGTCTAATGAGAGCCAGAAAATGTAGCTAAACATGCATAAGATTCAAATGGTTAATGGTTCAATTGACAATCTATTATTTTTCTGATTCAATCAAAGTGGTCTACAGTTGAGATTTCTGGACAATGACGATTGTAGATAGTATTCAAGAATATTCTGTTAACGAACGTGGGCTATGGAAAGCTCTAATGTCAGTTATCGACGAGCTTAGTATTTTTGGGTGATTTATGTTGAAAACAATAATGATGTAGAGGGATGCCACAACCTCCGGGATGGATGTAGTGATCGGGCGTACGGTCGTCATGTGCGCTCGCAGTTACGTTCCCGTCTATTTCGACGCTATATTTTCTGCTATTTGCCCCGTCATTACTACATGAATACTAGGTTAGGTTAGGTTAGGTTGTTTGGTTAGGCTAATGTATTTTTATATCCAAAGGCAGTAAAAATAGACGGGAACATGATGGGAAATGTCCGACGCCACTACGCGTAGTGTAAACAAGGCTGGCGGTATGCCCGCACTTAACATTCTTGCCCAACCTCCTAAATAGGAAGGCAAGGAAAGGGACTCTCCCTTTCTAATTACTAGTAGAATTGTTGTATAACAAGGCAAAAAGTATTCCCAATCAAGTACATCTAATACGAGAAGGAAAGTTGGCCAGGCGTCTTAGAAAGCCTATCAGGACAACTAATAATGAAAATATATATGGGACAAATATAACAAACACAAAATTTCTACCAGCCATATACTGTACTCAAATCATGTGCTAGCATTATGCTGTATTTTTTTATATTTACAATAACCATTAACATTATGTTAGTCTATTTCTTAGAATTAGCTAAAAATATATACGGTGGTTATCACTGACAAATCAAAACCGTATGGGCCGAATTAGCCAGGTCCGACAATTATTGTGGTCCGAATGAGCCTGGGCCGAATTCATTATGGTCCGGATGAGCCTGGGCCGAATCAGCCGGCTACCCTATTATTGTATCCCACAGCAGTCAAAATAGACGGGCACATGATCGTGAGCGTCCACATTGTGTAAACAAGGCGGGCGGTACACACGGTAAGAACATTCCTGCCCCTGTCGGGTAACTTGGTAAGGATGGTGTTAGTGGGTGTACGTGTCGCCTTGTTTACATAAGTTGGACGCTCGCAGTTACGTTAGTGTCTAATTTGGCGCTGTTATTTGCCCCCTGCTGGTAATAATATGATGATGACAATAATTAAATCATAGGGGGTGAGTGGAGCATTCCCTGTCCCCTCAACCTTTAATTGTAGCCCACAGCCGGTAACAAAACAATTTACCCAACAGCTGGCTCTGGGATACAAAAATGGGTTGAGGGGGGACTGTGACCCCCTCACCGGCCTCACCCAGGTCACCCCTCAATGGGGGGTGAGGCCCCATGACTTATGCCTGTCATCACCATATTTAATTACCAGCAGGGGGCAAATAACAGCTGGCCGTGGGATACTTTTGTAAAAAAAATAATAATTAGGCCTAGATGCAAATGTAACTGCGACTCTGCGAGCGTCCCACTAACGTAAAGAAGGCGACGTGTAGGCCCGCTACCACCAAGTTGGCAACCATACCCAGAATGTGAGATGTGACATCATGATATGTGGAATGATGTGAATGTTGTGGTTACTAAGCATAGTAAGATTACGTTGGCTCCCAAATTAGGGTAACATTCAAGGAGACTACAGCAGGACTCTTCTTGTTGCCGGAAAATGTTGCCGGAAACATTTTTCTATAAAATAATGTAGCCTACAAATTTAGCCTGCTGTCAAAAATGTTTTAAATAATATGCTAGCTCGCTACCGCTCGCCAGGACAAAATTGACACCTGGATGAAGATAAACGTCTTAAAACAGTAGGTTGAATGAGGCCAAATGGATACAACCCAGAGAGAGAGGGAGAGAGGGAGAAATAATAACGAGGTGGGCCCCTTAAGGTACTCACAGCCAATTAACGTTATATAAAACAAATGACATAGAAAATAGGTTTACCATTTGGGACATTCTAATCTAATAAATATCCAATAAAAGAAATAAGAAAAGATTATCCATTGAAAGAAATACGAAAATGTTATCTTTAAAACAAATAAAGAAAAATCATCCATTAGAAAATACAAGAAAATTGCATTCATTAACATAAATGAGAATGTTGTATCCATTAAATGAAATACACATATATTAGCCATTAATAGAAATATGAAACTATCCATTAAAAATAAAATCACATTATCCATTAAACAATAGAGTATCCATCAATAAGAAATAAGTAGCCTACATGTTTACCCATTTAATGAAATAATAACATACTTCCATTTAAATCAATACGATGAAATACAAAATAAGAGTTAAAAGATCGTCTACTTTGGCAACGTGACACCAAACAGCTCGTAGAAAATATCGACAGGTTCCGGGGTGTGAGTCAGCTTGAAATGATCCTTTACGTAATCATCACCCGGAGTTGGAGAAGGGTCACAAAAATTTGAATGAGACGATTGTGGAGCATCCGTCAACTTAAAATAATCCCTGACATAAGAATCTGCTACGTCGCCCCCAGAATCGAAAAATTTAACCATGCTAGAAATAAAATCGAAGAATTCCGCAGAATTTTCGTTTGGGGTCGGGTTCGTCTTATGCGGGCCCTGAGAGTTAAATCTATCGGGTTGAAATCTCTTGCCCCCTTTGAGGCTGTCAACTAAATAAGATATAATTTTTTCACTACCCTTGACATCTAGCTTGAGATTTTTCAATTCGTGAATAGATTGCTTAACAGTCGCCATCAGTTCCTTTAGATCCGGCTCGCTGGGGGCCTCCATCTCATCTAGCGACCGCCCCTGCGACTGTTTAGGGAACGGATTTTTATTCTCGTATTTTCGTGCCGCCTGCTCCCAACATGCCAGCAGACTGACCTCATCAGAACGGTCAATAATCACGCTATATTTTACGAAAAAATCTAGGGCTGATTCCACCGGGGCACATCCACCAACGAGTGCCACGGCATCCTGACATGTTTTCCTCCCAGCCTTCAACTTAAACTTGATTTTTTGGGGATGATTGACAGCAAAGTCGGGGATGGTTACCAACATTCCACCATGGAAGTTGTATTCTGCGTATGGCTTAAAATCCTGGGTCAGTTTGTACTCCCAGTCACTGTTTTTATTCACGAACAGAGTCCGTCGAGTTCTGTATTTTGTGCACAGGGGCAATTTACCAAACCTTAATTTTAGCTTTCGCCCATTTTCCGCTTTCACTTTTAGAGTCGTTGGCCGGATTCCAGAAGTAATCCGAGCGATTATAGCAAAGACAATGATGGAAACCCGCCCCATTGTATTTATTGATAAATGAGTGAAAAGTTTTATAAGAACTTTTATGCTATATTATTTGATCTAACAGACATATTTTGTTAGTTATATTTCGATATAGTCGATTCTAAATAACTCAGCACAACACTTGTAATACGTACGTGCTTTACTCAGGAGCCTCTAGAGACTTATGACTTGTCGATCTCGAGTCACAATACACAAAGGGCATCTCGATATTTTGGAACATCTCAACATCTCAAGAATATTTAGCAATCGCGTTTGCAGTAAATTACACTTGCTTAATTTATAATATATCAAATACAAATAGTTTAGAATAAATAAATGTAAAAACGTTCAATATTTATAATAATATATTTAGCTTGTCGGATATCTTATATTAACTAATAGTTACCCCAATAATTAAAAACGTTTTCTATTATACGTCTAAATTTAAAGAAAACTAATAATACATGGGATACTATACCTTATAAAAAAAATAGTACTCGTGGAAGACTTACTATGCAGTTTTTATTTGTGCTTTAGTTTTGGGACTCGTAGATGACTGCACACGGGCATCATGATATGCAGGGGTTGTGTGTGGAAGCAGAGGTTTATGAGAAGGATTTGGGTTAGGAGAAAACTATTGGGTGATAATTGCTTCAGAAGTAGGCCTATCAGGAGGGATTGTTACTCGACAGTTTAGTACGGTTCCCGGATATCTCAACCAGTAGACCATTTCAACCAGTAGCTCTCAACCAGTGCCAAATAAACCAAGACCAACCATACCAGTGCCAAAATATAGTACTAACCTAACCTAATCTAACCTAACCTAACCATAGCCTATTGGTTGATTTGGTACTGGTTGAGAGCTACTGGTTGAAATGGTCTACTGGTTGAGTTGTCCAGTCATCGTTTAGTACAATTACGCAATGTACACTGTATTCTGGCTATCGTTAGACGATGTTATGCAGTTTATGAAGAACCTGTGGTAAATATAAGGGTATATGCCGGGGAGCCTAGCGCCACTTTAAACACTTTGATACGGCAAAGACTACGATGATTTGCGCTTCCAAATTTGACCATATAGAGTTGAGTTATCTAGGTTTCTTGTGTTCTTGTGTGTGTGTGTGTGTGTGTGTGTGTGTGTGTGTGTAAAGTGTTGTTCCATGACTGGCAACAACTATTGCCGGACGCGCGACCAACAACAACAGGGCGTGGGAGGCCATCGCTGTCTTTGTATTTGGTCTAATCACTACTCTATTTCGATTTATGTTTGCTTAATGTTATTGTATTAACTAACCTAACCTAACCTACTATGGGTTTCAGAGGCCGTGTGGGTGTGGCATCATTTTTAGGGAATAACTTATTAACAAACTGCAGTTGGATCAGTATGATATTTTGACACCCAACCCTATTATCGTCTTTCAATTCAAGCAATCTGTCAATATCAAGTATAAATTACAAACAGTGTGTATTTTTGTATATTTATTCTTACAGTTTCTTACAGTAGATCCTCTGGAAAAAGGCAAACTATGCCTGTGTATCCAGCTCGCCATCATTAACTCTAACCATTTCTGTTGACTATGTCGCAACTTTCTTATTCATTATTGCTAACATTAGAATTATATTCAAATTAGGAAAGGCCTTCAAGGTTCAAAGGTTACATAAAAGATCGTTTTAACCTTCTGAAGGTCCTTCTAAAGCTGAATAAAATAGTCTAATTACAGAGGCAGAATATGAATAAAGTTGACGTCATTGTACTGAAATGGTTAACCCCTTCTTTACCGGCGACGTCTTTTTCATTTTATTCTAGCTATATTTAGAGGATTTTGTGCAGTTTGAGAAGGATATGTGGTAGTAAAAATGGTTAAGTGAGATAGTTCGAAGCCTGTTTATTGCTGTAGGTCCTTTTTGAAACTGCATAAGATCGTCTAATGTTAGCCAGATTAAAGTTAAAAGGACGTCGTCGGTACAGAAGGGGTTAAGGGAGAAGTAAAATAAATAATCATATATAATTTTTCTATTAATTGTTTCAGCTTTCCTCCCTAGACTGTCTTAGTATTAACCCCCTAGAGGTCATAATGTACAACCCAAGGATGAGATATGCTGATAACATATGTCTATTACAATAACACCAGATAGTTCTAAGGCGGTATATTTTATGGACCCCCTTCTCCCTCATGCTTAGCTCCATTAGTTTTGAGATTTAAGAAGTTTGCCCCATTAGTTTGGCTATTGTCAGGCCTTTTGCCTCATTTCATGGTTAATTTTAAGACCTTTCGTGCCAATTAGATGTGGTTTTTCTCCTGGTGAGCGATAGTGAGCCTGTAATTGAACTCGACCGAAAATGTACAAATTAGTAACAAAAGGGGGTCTTCGGTGTGTTGTTTTATGCTTGAATTATTGAAGTATTAAATCCATAAAGGGCAGAAGGTACAACCCTTCGGCCCCCAAGCTCTTTTGGAAGAGGTTCAAGTGTCGGAAGAACCCTTTAGAAACCACTGCTCAACTCCATCACTTTCCCTTCATAATTGCTGAGGGGCACAGGGCCTTGGGTGGGGTTTTGGTTTCCCGGGCGTTTCCGCTCCTTCCTCAGCTCCCGGCCTTGGAGTGTCTTCGGTCACCCGGGCTTTATTAGTGGTAGGCAGGGAGGGTTAAGTGGGGGCACTCGTTTATGGCCTTGGCCTTGCTCGGAACCTTGGGGCTGTTCGGCCAGACAGCTTGGGGAACAATAACAACAACAACTCCATCACGTTCACAAACCTTCTCTAATAAGTTAACCCCTTGAGGATCTAGTGCGCTTTACAAAATATATTTTGGTTATCATTAAACTATTTTATGCAGTTTAGGAAGAATACCTAAGAATCAAAGGGGGGAGGGGGGGGGGGGGGGTGATAGCACAGTGGATAGCGTCGTGGACTGCAGACCAAAAGCACCTCAGATCGAGTCCATGCCAAACGTCATGGGTTTTTCTGAGCTGCTCTGATCGTTCCTGCTGTTCTACAAACATACTGGCTACACAGCAACACGTCAAGAAAATACCCCCCATATCGTCACCAATTCATAGCATAGCATAGACCATATTTGAAGATGCTGTGAACGACTGTATAGCTGCTTTCTCCATATCGATTAAGTGACGTGTATAAAAAGGTGTGGACATCTCGTGTGGCAGAAAGGAAGCCACCAACACCTTGGAGCTCCACTATGATCATCTAATGCGACACATATGAAGCACCCATCATCTCCAAGCTTCAATCGATAATCTCGGGGCCTCGCAAGAGTTCTATGGTATGATTCTAGCGGTGGCTCCAACTTGATTTGGGTATTAAAATAATTTACTTTCATCTATTTATATCCTTACTAATTGGTTTCTGGTATTATAAACTTGGGCATGTTCGTTTTACAATGATATAGTACTATGTTAGGTTAGGTTAGGTTGTTCGGTTAGGCTAATATAAAACTTAATTGCACCAATACTTATTATTACAACACATGAAATATGAAGGAAAACTAGGGAATTAAAAACAAATCAATGCTAAAATCAATTTGGAGCCATTGTTAGAATTTTACCCACTACTAAACAGCCTACAGTCCCGAGGTTGAGACATAGGGAAAATAAAAATACTACCCCAATTAAGTCTTAAGCACCCACAAGTTCCCCCTAAGCTGAATAAAATCGTCTAATGATAACCAGACTAAAATGTAAAAAAATTTGTCATCATCCGTAAAGGGTTAAGACGTTTCACCCCATACAACTCACAAACTTTCACACGTAAGTTAAGATCCTTGGTACTTATAACCGAAACTACCACTAATTATTTCTCAATATTTGAAGGCTATTATATAATAAGGATGTTGCAAAGATCATATTAAAATGTGTTTCAACCTCCGGAGATACAATTTATGTGCACTATATAAAGTACTGTAAAAACAAAAAAACTCTCCCTATTGATGGCAGTGAAACTCTTATTAAGCCCCTTACTGTTAAAATAGATGCTGATTTCAATAATTCATGGGGGGGGGGGGGGGTGAGGGAGGGCAAAGCCCCCCCTCAACCCATCCTGTATCCAAAGGCAAAACAAAATTATATATTTACTCTGAAAATGACTTGCATCTGAGTGTTTTAAGAACGTTGGATAATGGGAGAAATAAAGTTTTCCGGGGATTGTAACTAATTTCAACTACTGTATAATGATGAAAACTACCTAAAACCAAACAGAAAAACCATGGGAAAATTAGTGGTAGTATCGGTTATATTTTCCAGATCCTTAACCCGGTCAGTACCGTGTAATTAGTGGTAGTTTCGGTTATATTTTCCAGATCCTTAACCCGGTCAGTACCGTGTAATTAGTGGTAGTTTCGGTTATATTTTCCAGATCCTTAACCCGGTCAGTACCGTGTAATTAGTGGTAGTTTCGGTTATATTTTCCAGATCCTTAACCCGGTCAGTACCGTGTAATTAGTGGTAGTTTCGGTTATATTTTCCAGATCCTTAACCCGGTCAGTAGGCTACCGTGTAATTTAGGTGTCAATTTTTTCTTGGTGAGCGATAGCAAGCCTGTAATTTAAGAGAAACCGGCCATCGGCCGGTACAGTTTTCTATCGAAAAATGTACAAATTTATCTTGAAGGAGGGGCTTTGGGGGTGGGTTATTAAGCTTGATGGAGGTCTGGGGAGGAAACTAAATAAATTATTAAAAAATACATAAACAAGGAAATAAATACGGCCATCCCTCTTAAGCACTTTTTACTACCCCAGATCCTTCATAAGGTAGCCCACCTCGATTTATTTTCTCTTTATCTCCCTCTCTCTTTGGCTTGTATCCATTCGGCCCCATTCAGCCTACTGTTTTAAAATGTTTATCCCCATCCAGGTGTCAATATTTTCCTGGCGAGCGGTAGCGAGCCAGCATATATATATTTTTGTATTGACAGCAAGCTAAATTTGTACATTTTTCGATAGAAAAATGTCTCCAGCTAAACCGGATTTCTATATACAATGCTGGCTCGCTATCGCTCGCCAGGAAGAAAACGACACCTGGATGGAGATAAACGTATTAAAACAGTTGGCTGAATGGGGCCGAATGGATACAAGCCAGGGAAAGAGAGAAAAGGAGAGAAAGATAAAAACAGCAGGTGACCCCCCTTAAACAGTACAAAATCATCTAAATATAGCTAGAATAACGTGAAAAAGACGTCACCGGTACAGAAAGGGTTAACGCCATTACTGCCACCCCACACAAATCTCTCAAGCTCACTAACATTCTCATGTAAGCTAAGACGTTTCACCCCATTACTTTGGTGAGTATGAGATGCTTCACTCCATGAATATGGCCAATATAAAGCGTTACACCCCAGTATTGAATTGTTTAGATAAACTCAAGGTAAATAAAACGCCTGGACCTGATACAATCTCGCCTAGAGTTTTAAAGGAAGCTAAGGATGAGCTCTCCAAACCACTGACATTACTATTCAATAAATCCTTGCAGTCTGGAACTATGCCTGATCAGTGGAAGATAGCCAACGTAACACCGATATTAAAAAAAGGCAGCAAATCCCTACCCAGTAACTATCGTCCAATTAGCTTAACCTCAGTTGTATGTAAAATGCTAGAAACGGTCATAAGAGACAGACTCGTAAATCACTTAGAGGAAAATAACATACTTAAAGATACTCCACACGGCTTTCGTAAAAAACGTTCCTGTTTAACAAACCTCTTAGACTTCTTCCACGATATCCTCAACCTCTACGATGAGAGTAAAGCTGTAGATATTATATACCTTGATTTTCAAAAGGCCTTTGACAAAGTTCCCCACAAACGTTTACTGCTAAAACTAAAAGCGCATGGAATACAAGACGGTGTGTTGAAATGGATAGAAAATTGGCTCAGCGACAGAAAGCAAAGAGTAGTCATAAACGGTAAGGCATCTAAATGGACCAATGTAAGTAGCGGGGTACCCCAGGGATCGGTACTAGGACCAATTCTCTTTCTAATTTACATCAACGACATAGATGAGGGTCTCACCTGTACAATCTCAAAATTTGCTGACGATACAAAAATTGCAAATAGCGTACTCTCAAAAGATCAAGTTGACGATATGCAACACAATCTAGATAAATTGTCACATTGGGCCCAAATTTGGCAAATGAGTTTCAATGCAGATAAATGTAAAGTACTACATATCGGATACCTAAATGAGAAAGCAAACTATTCGATGAATGGCACTCGGCTTAAGAATGTAAACAGAGAAACCGATCTGGGAGTAACAATATCGAGTAACCTAAAACCGAGTCAACAATGTTCAGAAGTTGTTAACCTGACAAGCGCAAAATAGACCTAGGGGCTAGGGTAGTTATTTGTGCATTTCTAGCCTTGGATTCTGACAGAATTTGTTATATTTACAATATAGAGCATTATTTGTTTTCGGTATGCTTTTATTTTACATATATGATGTATATATGAACTTTCAAGAGTGCTAAAATAAGTGGGAAAAGCATTTGGGTGGTGAAAAACGAAGATATTGGCCACCCGGTCATAATCTCAGGCGAGAGAGAGCCACAGGCAACCCTCCTCTCTCGCTGTCTGTGAGGTAACTGAGACGAGCGGGCCGGTGTCTGGGTGTTGCATAACGATCTTTTCTGCAACCCACTTGTGCTACATTATCGCGGGAGAGAAAAATAACCGATAAATGATGATAATAAGAGGAAAAATAGGTGATAATTGAGGAGGGGAGGGGGGTGGGTGAGATTTACATGGATGAGTACTGGAGGGGAATTATCTCACCTAGAGACAAATTCCTTTGTTTTGATAGGCCCTTTTTTTTTATGGAAGGCTTTTTTTATGGTCTTGCTTCCGTGAGGCCTATCGCGTTCCCTATAGGAAGCCTTCCGTGAGGCCTATCGCGCTTGCCGGGTTAAGAAGGCAAACAAAATAATTGGCTTTATAGGTAGATCATTTGAGCATAAATCCAAAGACGTAATCCTAACCCTTTACAATTCCTTAGTCCGCCCTCTTCTGGAATACTGCATTCAATGCTGGTGCCCTTATTACCAAAAAGACATAAACAAGCTAGAACGAGTTCAACGTAGAGTTACCAAAATGATACCTAGCCTAAAGAACAAACCATACGAAGAGCGTCTTAGAGAATTAAATCTATTTCCTTTAACCCAGCGCAGATTAAGAGGTAACTTAATTCAAGTGTTCAAAATCATCAAAGGCATCGACAATATGAACTGTAGTAAGTACTTCACTATCGACCAATCTAATTACACGCGGGGAAACGGTTGCAAAATTATTGGTAAATCTTTTAACTCGCACGAATCTAAGAATTTCTTCTTCAATCGAGTTGTCAACTTGTGGAATGGGCTTCCCCGAGACGTTATAGACTGCAGCACCGTTGATTCATTTAAATTCCGCCTAGACAAATATCTCGCATCAAACCCGCGACTGACTGCGTTTGTAACTGAATAACTTTATTTTATCCTCCCCTCAGTTACTAACCCATATGTCCCCTTCATTGCCATTCATCGAATAGTTTGCTTTCTCATTTAGGTATCCGACATGTAGTACTTTACATTTATCCGCATTTAAACTCATTTGCCAAATTTGGGCCCAACATGACAATTTATCTAGATTGTGTTGCATATCGTCAACTTGTTCTTTTGAGAGTACGCTATTTGCAATTTTTATATCGTCAGCAAATTTTGAGATTGTGCAGGTGAGACCCTCATCTATGTCGTTGATGTAAATTAGAAAGAGAATTGGTCCTAGTACCGATCCCTGGGGTACCCCGCTACTTACATTGGTCCATTTAGATGCCTTACCGTTTATGACTACCCTTTGCTTTCTGTTGCTGAGCCAATTTTCTATCCATTTCAACACACCGTCTTGTATTCCATGCGCTTTTAGTTTTAGCAGTAAACGTTTGTGGGGAACTTTGTCAAAGGCCTTTTGAAAATCAAGGTATATAATATCTACAGCTTTACTCTCATCGTAGAGGTTGAGGATATCGTGGAAGAAGTCCAAGAGGTTTGTTAAACAGGAACGTTTTTTACGAAAGCCGTGTTGAGTATCTTTAAGTATGTTATTTTCCTCTAAGTGATTTACGAGTCTGTCTCGTATGACCGTTTCTAGCATTTTACATACAACTGAGGTTAAGCTAATTGGACGATAGTTACTGGGTAGGGATTTGCTGCCTTTTTTGAATATCGGTGTTACGTTGGCTAGCTTCCACTGACTGCGTTTGTAAATGAATAACTTTATCCTCCCCTCAGTTACTAACCAATATGTCCCCTACTAACTTCCTAGTCCTGCCACGTTAGTGGCAGGGCAGTAGTTCCCTTTCCAATGTTCCCTTACCCACTCTAAACCACTGTTTGGACACTTGATCCTCAGTGTTTTTGGAGGACAAGCAACCTAGAAGGGTCACTAGACCTGTTGTTGCTTGATTTCCTTTGTACTCCTTTGTACTACTAACTTCCTAGTCCTGCCACGTTAGTGGCAGGGCAGTAGTTCCCTTTCCAATGTTCCCTTACCCACTCTAAACCACTGTTTGGACACTTGATCCTCAGTGTTTTGGAGGACAAGCAGCCTAGAAGGGTCACTAGATCTGTTGTTGCTTGATTTCCTTTGTACTCCTTTGTACTTTGTACTCCTTTGTACCATATCCAGCTATGTTTGCTGGCTCTTCATTCCTTACATTTAGCAACTCACTGAAGTACTCCCTCCATCTTTCGACTCTCTCTTGCTTCTCGGCTAGCATTCTCCCATTCTTATCTTTCACACCCTTACTGTTTCCCTTGCTACCTTCCCTAACTTTCTTGACTTCTTTCCAGAACAGTTTCTTACTCTCCCTCCATTTTACACTCAGATTCCTTCCAAATTCCTCATCTACTCTTCTCTTACTTTCCTTGACTACTCTCTTCACCACCCTCTTACTCTCCACGTACCTCACTTGTTTCTGTCTCTCGGAATCTTCATTCCCTCTACTACCCAACCACTCTCTATATGCTTTCTTCTTTTCTTCCACAGCTATTCTTACCTCTTCTGTCCACCATGCTGTACCTTTCACTCCCCTCCCTCTTCTCCTCACTCCACACACCTCCTCACATGCTGCACAGATCTCATCCTTAAACACCTTGCTCATCTCCTCCACTTCCTCCATAACTTCCAGGTCGAACCCACCTAGTCGTCTTTCCACTGCTCTCCTGTACTCCTCCCTGACTTCCTCCTCCTGCAACCTCTCCACCCTCCTCACCATTCCACCCTCCTCTCGCCTCCCTCCCGCTCTCCTCACCCACTTCTTTTGTATCCTAACCTTAGCTACCACTACATAATGATCAGACAGACCCCCTCCAATACCCCTATACACCCTAGCATCCATCACAGATTTCTTCATTCGTTCATCCACACATACATAATCAATCAATGACTTTCGTTCTACCACTGTCTTATCCTTCATCGTCAACATCCGTTTCCACGTGTACCTGTGGATCATTCTGTGTCGGAAGAAGGTGTTGGCTATCCACAGCCTCCTCCCCACACATACGTCCACAAGTGCACTACCATTCCCATTCACCTCTGATGGTACCCCCCACCCTCCCACCACTCTCTCAACTTTCCTATCACACACCTTACCATTCATATCCCCAATCAGAAATATTCTTTCGTTCTTGTCAAACTTCTCCAGGCACGCCTCCACATTCATCCAGAACTCCTCTTTCTTTCTTTCAAGTATATCCTCTGTTGGGGCATACACGCATACAATCACCCACGTTTGTATTCCTACTTTCATTCTCACCCACACAATCCTTGAACCCACAGACCCATACTCTCTTACACATTCTTTCCATTTGCTACTTACAAACAAACATGCACCTTCTCTCGCTGTTCCTTCACTCACTCCAGCACACACACCCATTCCACACTCCCACTTTCTCACATCTGAACCTTTCCATTTGGTCTCTGTCATTCCACATACATCCAGCCTGGCATTCACTAACAATTCCAGAACCTCTCTCTCTTTTGTGCCATCATTCATGCCACTAACATTCCACGTAGCCATTCTCAGAATGTCCGAAGGCATGTCCATAGTCGGTCGTGGTTCGTCAACGTTGGTTCCGTTCACATCCGAGGCTGTTCGTTCGTTTTTCTTTGCTTAGATATTTTTTCCGGGTGGGGGTCGCAAGCCCACCGACCCAACCTCTTTAGTCGCCTCTTAGGACACGCAGAAGGCACGTGGGGCATATTCTATTCCCTAACCCCCAGGGGGGTAGGGGGGGGTAGTAGCTCAACCCTATTAAAAGGACGTCACTGGTACTGCACGGGTTAAAGGTTAGTAGCTCAACCCTATTAAAAGGACGTCACTGGTACTGCACGGGTTAAAGGTTAGTAGCTCAACCCTATTAAAAGGACGTCACTGGTACTGCACGGGTTAAAGGTTAGTAGCTCAACCCTATTAAAAGGACGTCACTGGTACTGCACGGGTTAAAGGTTAGTAGCTCAACCCTATTAAAAGGACGTCACTGGTACTGCACGGGTTAAAGGTTAGTAGCTCAACCCTATTAAAAGGACGTCACTGGTACTGCACGGGTTAAAGGTTAGTAGCTCAACCCTATTAAAAGGACGTCACTGGTACTGCACGGGTTAAAGGTTAGTAGCTCAACCCTATTAAAAGGACGTCACTGGTACTGCACGGGTTAAAGGTTAGTAGCTCAACCCTATTAACCCGGCAAGCGCGATAGGCCTCACGGAAGGCTTCCTATAGGGAACGCGATAGGCCTCACGGAAGCAGGATTTTTAAAGGCGTACCAAAACGGCGCCAAGCTGTCTGGGGAGTCACAAATTGCGCCACGTTTAGTGCGACATGGTACCTCTCGATGGCACCCACAACCACCCGCCGCACGCACCCCACACAGTCTACACACGCAGTACGCTCTCAGTCACTATGGAGCCTACACGCTCCCCTGACTCGCTCCCTGTTGACTCGCCCAACCCTGTTGCTGGCGGTGTTAGTGCTCGTGGCAGGACACGAACACGTGCCAGGGACCCCTCCTACGTATATACTTCTGAGGATGATGAGCCAGTGCAGCCAAGAAGACCTACACGTGCTGGGAGAGGCACGACACGTGGTGGGAGAGGCACGACACGTGCAACAAGCACGACGAGTGCGAAGAGGTCATTGTCCTCAGCATTTGCTCTGACAACTGCTACCACAACAACTACTGCCTCTACTGTTGTGGCAACGACGCCCACGGCGCCCACCACCACAGGAAGTACAAGTGGCCGTCCTAGGGATGCAGGAGCATCGGGGGTAGTTGGCAAGAAGGGTAAGGGTAAAGGACACCCTTATCAGTTCAAGAGGAGTAAGGTGACACCTCCCGCCTCTACCACCCCCGCGTTGCCACCACCACCACCACCCACCACGGCCGCCCCTGTCTCACTACCCACCACGGCCGCCCCTGCACCACTGCCCACCACGGCCGCCCCTGCACCACCGCCCACGCACGCCCCTGCTCCACCACCCACGCCCACCCATGCCCCTGCTGCTGTTGGAGGGCCTCGTAGAGTTTTGGCAGCCGGTCTAACGCCATCCAAGTTTGACGCCCTCCTCTTCCCTCCTGACTCCTCTGACGACGACGCTGCAGAAGGGGAAGCCTTCGATCCCAGGAACTATGGCTGGGGTGGTGATAGTGGGAGCGAGTCTGAGGAGGATCAAGACCAATATGAGGGAGGTGCAGAGGATTCGGAAGACGACGATGTACTTCTGCACCGTGACCATGACCAAGACCTGTCTGACGACGAAGGCGCAGACGACGTGGCTGACGGAGGGGCTGATCCTGATCCCCCACGGGCGTATAATTTTGCCTGGTCTGAAGGGTCCCATTTCCAACCAGATTTGCACCAGTTCAATGCCAATCTGGCTGGTTCAACAGCAGACTGGCCCTGCAATGACCAGTCCACGGAATCTGATTTCTTCTGTGCATTTTTTGACCAGGAGGTATTATCTCATCTCGTTTCCCAAACCAATGGCTATTTTACCTGGGTGAGGGAAAGAATTGATATGATATCTCCTAGAGCAAGAATTCGTGCAGGGGTTGATACGACTGTCCCTGAGCTCCTTGTGTTCTTTGCGTTGTTGCTAATCATGCCTCTCTGCAGGAAGCATGTAATGGAGCATTATTGGAAGCACGACCCAATCATCAACACCCCAATTTTCCGGAAATATATGGCTCGTGATAGATTTTTCTTGCTTCTGCGATTTTTGCACTTCGCAGACAATAATAATCCAAACCGAGCTGATAGAATATGGAAAGTTCGGGATGTGTTGACCATGTTGTTGCAAAGGTACAGGAAATTCTTCTACCCCTTTGCCAACCTGGTGATTGATGAGTCGCTCGTGCTTTTCAAAGGACGCCTGGTGTTCAAGCAGTACATCCCCTTGAAGAGACACAGGTTCGGGATCAAGATCTTTGTGTTGTGCGATTGTGAAAGTGGAATAGTGCTCGACATGATCGTATACACCGGCACTGATGTAGACATTCCAAAAGTCGGTGGCAACGACCCATTGGGCATGTCAGGGCACATTGTGAAAAAGATGCTGGAGCCCTACCTGAACAAGGGGCACACGTTGTACACCGACAATTGGTATACAAGTCCTGCACTCTGCCAGTTCCTCCATGACCACAAAACGGGGGCATGTGGGACTGTCAGAACTAACAGGAAGTTCATGCCTAAGTTCCAAGGCAATCGCATAGAACTGGACAACCCCTCCCACAGTGACACCGCTTCTGATGACGACTTGGCAGAGGAACAAAGGCGCCGCAGACTGGACAGACCAAGAAGAAAGAAGAAAGAGCACTACAAGCAGCTGGAGAAGTCTGGGAAAGTTCTGGCGGTAAAGTGGCTCGATAAGCGACCAGTTCACCTGCTTTCGACTGTCCATACAGGTGCCCAAGTGGACTCTGGTAAATTCCACTACCGTACCAAGAAGTCTATCCAGAAACCTGATATGGTGGTGGATTATACCAAGTACATGCGCCTTGTGGACAAGTCTGATTGCCAGCTTGCAGGCGTTGAGTGCCTACGAAAAACAGTGAAGTGGTATCACAAGCTTTTCCTTCACTTTGTTGACATCACGATGCTCAACGCTTACAACATGTGGCTGGTAAAAAAAGACATGGCCCCGAACAAAAAACTCAAGTTCAGGGAGTTCATATACAACGTCGCCTACCAACTCCTACAAAAACACCAACCAGTCTCCGGTCACAGGGGTCGCCGTGCAGTCAACCTCCCAGACAGAGTCATTGATGGATATGACAAACACTACCCTATCCACACCGAGCTATCTGGCACCCGGAGGCTGCAAGTACAGTGCCAGGTCTGTGCCCACTCCACCAGAAAGCCACAAAGAAGAAGCCGAGTCACATCAATGTGCAAGGAATGCAACGTTGGGTTGTGTTTGGGCGAGTGCTTCAGGGACTACCACTCACTCAAGTACTACTAGGAGTGGTACCTGTGTCGCCCTATCTCAGCCAAACTCCTGCCCCGCCCACCTACCTCACTACCTACCTGCCCGTACCTGACCTGCCCGTACCTGACCAACGTGATCTCAAAACACCTGCCTGCCTACCTACTTGCCCGTACCTGACCAACGTGATAATATTATCATAACATGTACAAATTATAGTTGTAGGATAAGTTCATATGTTTTGGTATATACTGTATATATATATATTATATATATATATATATATATATATATATATATATATATATATATATATATATATATATATATATATATATATATATATATATACACAGTATATTATTGTATACAGTATACTGTATATATAAGCAATATTTTCATTTATTATTTCAGTTTAATTCATTAGCCAGGCAATATTTTGTTTTATTTATATATATACCTATGTAATATTATACTTATGTACTAACCTTTTGTAACAACCTTTTGTAATAATAAAACAAACAAAAAATCAAAATAAAACAAAAAATAAAACACAAAAAAACATACTTACGCTCTGCTATTCATCAAAGTTTTCGACTTTATGAATAGCAGGGCGTAAGTATGTAAAAAAAAAAAATTTCAAGTGATATAAACACTCCAAAAACATCCCCATAACCTCTCTGGTTTCGAACCCACGTCTCTAGGCCTACGTCTCTAGGCCTACATCTCACTCAGTCCATCACTCTAACCACTAGACCATGACTGTTCACACTATACTGACAGCGATTAGTGCGTACGTATTTTCGGGCAGACGAATGCTTGACAAAAAAAATATATATATACCCTCGATACACTTGTGTATATCGAAGTATTTAGTATGTATAATACTTTTACATAACCTAACATATTCTATCATTACGAACAAACAGTAAAGAAATTTACAAGTAAATAAATAACCTTTCATCCATGAGTTGCAAGCAAATAGTGCGTAAAAATTGTGTAATGAGATATCGGGTTACTCTAACATACTGCGCCATCCAAGAAGTCTTATCGTTGTTTACAATATAGCAACGACAACAAAGTGTCTATAAGGTCTAAATTTGTGCATACACCCACGCTAATCTCATCTACTTACTGTAATCTGACCCCTTTTCTCTCCCGCGCCACCCACCTTTCTCAATACACCACTCTTATTTCGCCTATTATTCGTCCGTATGCCTCTCTGCGCTTCATTTATCAGTGTATATTATTCACATGGGCTGCCTTACTCATGAATATGAACAGGTGAAACCATAAAGGTGCTTTTTAGGCGAGATATAGAGCGTTGCTTCTCATCAATCGCACGTTCTTGCCTCCACCCTCTCTCTCTCTCCTCCCGCCTGACTCACTCACACACACTCGCTCGCTCGGGGATGTCGTGCCTATCAGCCCATTTTTTTCAACTTGCAGCCACCGTAACTCCACACCCACATTTTTTTAGGGTGGATATATATATATTGGCGGATGTGGCTGCTTATTTCCAAGACATTGAGGTACTTTTTTTTAAATTCTGTGAGATCGAATATTTTGGCAGAAATGCACAAATAACTACCCTAGCTCCTACTGCTATTTAGCGCTTATCAGGTTAAGGAGTGCGTGCGGAGTTACATGGAGGAATAGACAGACTAATGAGGAAGTAAGAAGGAGGTGTGGTGTGGAGGTAGATGTGCTGGAAAGTGTGAAAAGGAACAACTTGAGATGGTTCGGCCATATGGAACGTATGGAAAGCGAGAGAATGACTAAGAGGGTGTACGAGAGCGAGGTGGAGGGACAGAGAGGGAGAAGTAGACCGAATATGAGGTGGAAGGATGGAGTGAGGAAGTACATGAACGAGGGCGGTGCTGGTTGGGGGGAGGGGCGTCGACTGATTAGGGACAGAGGTGCATGGGGGCGGTTCGTTCGTGGCCACCCCTTCGGGGATCACGGCGTCAGGCAATAGATAGATCGATAGAATACATGCAAGAGACATCTGTGAGTAAAAAATGTTATCCCCAAGAAGAAATATTTTTTATAATAGTTAACGATAAAATATTTCGCTTTCTCTAATAATATACTTTACAGAAAACGAATAAATTAAGATGGGTAACACATTCAAAGAGACGGAAATAAAGAATATTTACAATATTTTTTTATAATTCCTATTATTAATTGTCAACAAAGGTGCTAATCTTTGCACACAAAATAAAATATATATATATATATTACTGTATATATAAATATATAAAATTCTTAATTTATTTTATACATTTTTAACACTAATGTTAAGTGTTTAATCAATGTCGATATAATGGAGCTTGTATACTTAAATGGAGGTTGTATACTTACTTACTCAGTTGATAGATTTCAGTAAGCGGTGACGACGTATTTTGTGGATCTCTGCTAGACATAGACACTATTAAGGTATACATTTTCAGTGTATATATATATATATATATATATATATATATAGTACTATTCTGATATAATTCCTGTTCTTATAACGCACATAGGGCCTATTTGTAAAATATATAACAATACTCAAAGAACTGCTATTAGTTTTTTCTCTCTTTAGCAGTTATCCGATTTTGTTTGTAGGCTATCTCCTTAGTTGTTTTAAAAATATTTTAAATAATACTAAAAATGGGATATCTAAGTAGTTTGGATGGAAATTTGGAATATTTGGTGAATTCTAAGGATCAACTTGTTTTTGAGGAAATTTTCAAGAAGATTTCTGAGATTCGAGGATCAGAAAGGTTGAATGAAGACCTCGTTGAACTTCAAAGGGAGTATGATGACGGTTCAGGTTCAAAACTAATGCATTCTTTGATGGAGATCTATGAAGATTCCTACCCCATAAAACTATTAGGATCTGGGTACTGTGGATATGCTTTCCTGGTAAAATACTGTGATCAGCCAGCAGTATTAAAAATAACCAAGATAGTGAATGGTAGGACGTTGCCAATGGGGAAAGAAGCCGTTGTGCTTTATAAGCTGAATGGTGCTGGTGGAATGCCAAAACTTTTTGCAGCGTCGATAAGTGGCGATGTGCTCATCATGTCTCACGTATCGGGAATTTGTTTTGAAAACTTAATGTTTTCGGTGAGCGGTGAAAAGTACCTGCGTAAAGTGTCGGACACGGTGCCGTTCTTCTTATCGGTAATTGAGTGCCTTTGTGTGGCGGTGAACGAGGTCCACACGGCTGGTTACGTCCACAACGACCTTCACTTTGGCAATGTAATGGTAGACGGTGGCTACGATGGAAAGCCAATAAAAGTTAAATTGGTAGATGCCGGGTTTGTCACGCCACCAGGTCCGTTCTACTGCTATATATCAAGTAGTACTAACAGGAAATATGGTAGAATATTTCAAGCCAGAGAGTTGTTTAGGGATCATATGACGTATCCTTCGAGTGACATTTTCAGCATTGGGGTTATGTTGCAAATGACAATAGAAAAGAAACTTTTGAACAACCAAATTCCTGAGATATATACATTAATTGATAAAATGGTGTGCCTCAATTGGCAAGAACGAATTTCGTTGGATGAAACTGTGAAATTCCTTAAAAATATTATGGAAAAGTATAATGGCCCTCGGTCTATCGGCTCCGCACTATCACCCACACACACAAGTTCTTCACCACCCCCAAAATCACTCCATGGAGGTATAACGTTAATGCTACACGATGGGGGCAAACTTACACTGCCTGGCGGGGATGTACTTACACTGCCAGCCGGTACTACTCTCAAAATTCCTGATGGGTGCAGTGTCAATGTACAAAAAGTACCCTCGCCCACGAATGGCCATGAGACATTCATAGGAGTTGTGGATAATGACACCGCAAGTCAGATCATCAACTCCCCTCGTGATTTGCAACCCACATCTCCCAGCCAACCATCGGGATCATCGTTCCATCGGTCGTTTAATTCGCCCAACGAGTCGCCAAAAGGCCTATTAAATAACATCAAAATTAAGGTAATGAATGTTACTCGGGCTATAATTAACTTACCGTGGTGGGCAATATAGAAAGCTCTCAAGATCTCTATATATCTATCTCTCAGGATGACACTGTATAAAAGGAATACATTTTGGTATGTATTAGAACTTTCGTGGCCATATTTTATTATTGGGGCATTTTTGTTTTTTCTAATTTATGTTATGTTATAATTTTAAGATTATATTTTGCTTGGGAAGGACTTGTGGAAGTCTGAAGGTAAATCTAGAATTCTAGATGGATCTACCTATTTACAAAGTACAAAGGAGTACAACGGAAATCAAGCAACAACAGATCTAGTGACCCTTCTAGGCTGCTTGTCCTCCAAAACACTGAGGAACAAGTGTCCAAACAGTGGTTTAGAGTGGGTAAGGGAACATTGGAAAGGGAAGTACTGCCCTGGAACTAATGTCCGTAGCAGGATTAGGAAGTTAGTAGGGGACAGATGGGTTAGTAACTGAGGGGGGGATAAAATAAAGTTATTCATTTACAAACGCAGTCAGTCGCGGGTTTGATGCGAGATATTTGTCTAGGCGGAGTTTAAATGAATCAACGGTGATGCAGTCTATAACGTCTCGGGGAAGCCCATTCCACAAGTTGACAACTCGATTGAAGAAGAAATTCTTAGATTCGTGTGAGTTAAAAGATTTACCAATAATTTTGCAACTGTTTCCCCGCGTGTAATTAGATTGGTCGATAGTGAAGTACTTACTACAGTTCATATTGTCGATGCCTTTGATGATTTTGAACACTTGAATTAAGTCACCTCTTAATCTGCGCTGGGTTAAAGGAAATAGATTTAATTCTCTAAGACGCTCTTCGTATGGTTTGTTCTTTAGGCTAGGTATCATTTTGGTAACTCTACATTGAACTCGTTCTAGCTTGTTTATATCTTTTTGGTAATAAGGGCACCAGGATTGAACGCAGTATTCCAGAAGAGGGCGGACTAAGGAATTGTAAAGGGTTAGGATAACTTCTTTGGATTTATGCTCAAATGACCTGCCTATAAAGCCAATTATTTTGTTTGCCTTCTTAACAACTTCTGAACATTGTTGACTCGGTTTTAGGTTACTCGATATTGTTACTCCCAGATCGGTTTCTCTGTTTACATTCTTAAGCTGAGTGCCATTCATCGAATAGTTTGCTTTCTCATTTAGGTATCCGATATGTAGTACTTTACATTTATCCGCATTGAAACTCATTTGCCAAATTTGGGCCCAACATGACAATTTATCTAGATTGTGTTGCATATCGTCAACTTGTTCTTTTGAGAGTACGCTATTTGCAATTTTTGTATCGTCAGCAAATTTTGAGATTGTACAGGTGAGACCCTGATTCCTGAAGGTCCCTCCTAAGCTTAAGAAAGTTGCCTAATAGTCGGTGGATAAAATGGACACCTAATGGCACGAAAGGCCTTATTATTGACAAGAAATGGGGCGATGGGTCTTAATATCGGCAACTAATGGGGCGAACATCATAAAATGTCAAAACTAATGGGGCAAAACATGAGGAAGAAGGGGGTCCAGATATTACAGGAATCGATCCCATCCAAGGTGCTTAAACTTTCAACATAATCTCCAATAAACGGCTATTAACCCCTTCAGTACCGGCGACGTCTTCTTAATGTATTGTGGTTACTACTAATCGATTTTATTCAGTTTAGAAAGGATCTCTGGCAATTAAAAGGCTTTCAAGAATCTCACTTAACCCTTTTTACTACCATATATCCTTTTTAGGGGAGATTTTCACCTGGAGGATTTTTTTCTGGACCCCTTTCTCCCTCATGTTTAGCCCCATTGCTTTTAACATTTTAAGACGTTCGCCCCATTAGTTTGGCGATTTCAAGAACCCTCGCCCCATTTATGTCAATTTTAAGACCATTCGTGCCATTTAGGTGTCGATTTTTTCCTGGCGAGCGATAGCGAGCCTGTAATTTAAGGGGAACCGGCCTACGGCTGGGAAATTTTTCTACCGAAAAATGTACAAATTTATCTTGAAAAGGGGTCTAGGGGGAGTAATTTTAAGCTTGATGGAAATGTAGAGAATCAACTAAAAAAAATCTGGCAACCTCTGCATCATATGAGTCTGAAGGGGTTAAACTGGCAACCTCTGCATCATATGAGTCTGAAGGGGTTAAACTGCACAAAATAATCTAAATATAGATCAAATATAACTGGAAAGACGTAGCCGGTACAGAATGGGTTAAGGGGATATGGGCCGTTTTTCTGGTCCCCTTTCTCCCTCATGTTTAGCACCATTCATTTTCAGATTTTAAGATGTTTGTCCCATTAGTAAGTCGATTTTAAGACCTTTCGCCCCATTTCTTCGTCAATATTTAGACCTTTCGTGCTATTTAGGTGTCAATTTTTATCCTGGCGAACGATAGTGAGCCTGTAATTTTGGAAGAACCGGCCTTCGGCTAGGATAATTTTTCTCCCGAAAAATGAACAAATTAATCTAGAAGTCGGATCTAATGGATGTTTATTTAAGTTTGATGGAGGTCTAGGGAGGAAACTAGAAAAATAATGAATACATGCAAAAAAAAAAAAAAAGTGAATTAACCATCTCCCCTTAACCCTTTCACGCACATATGACGCAGAGGTTGCCAGATTATCAATAAGAAATAGAGTTCTCTCACTCTTATAATTACCTCTCCAAAATTATTTTTCTGCCCACAGCTAACTCAAAGACAACTGCAGAGGTTGAAGTAACTAAACTAAAGGTTTCTAAATACCCCTGATGGTAACAAAGGCTTTAAAGTATCCCCAATAGGCTCAACACAGCTAACTCAAAGACAACTGCAGAGGTTGAAGTAACTAAACTAAAGGTTTCTAAATACCCCTGATGGTAACAAAGGCTTTAAAGTATCCCCAATAGGCTCAACACAGCTAACTCAAAGACAACTGCAGAGGTTGAAGTAACTAAACTAAAGGTTTCTAAATACCCCTGATGGTAACAAAGGCTTTAAAGTATCCCCAATAGGCTCAACACAGCTAACTTAAAGACAACTGCAGAGGTTGAAGTAACTAAACTAAAGGTTTCTAAATACCCCTGATGGTAACAAAGGCTTTAAAGTATCCCCAATAGGCTCAACACAGCTAACTCAAAGACAACTGCAGAGGTTGAAGTAACTAAACTAAAGGTTTCTAAATACCCCTGATGGTAACAAAGGCTTTAAAGTATCCCCAATAGGCTCAACACAGCTAACTCAAAGACAACTGCAGAGGTTGAAGTAACTAAACTAAAGGTTTCTAAATACCCCTGATGGTAACAAAGGCTTTAAAGTATCCCCAATAGGCTCAACACAGCTAACTCAAAGACAACTGCAGAGGTTAAAGTAACTAAACTAAAGGTTTCTAAATACCCCTGATGGTAACAAAGGCTTTAAAGTATCCCCAGTAGGCTCAAAATCGCGTCATATGTCGGAGAGGGTTAAGGGGAGGTTTTTAGTTTGCTCCCTAGATTTCCACCAAGTTAAAATAATAACCCCAAGACCCCCTTCCAGATAATATAGTACATTTTTTGGTAGAAAAATGTCCCAGCTGAAGTCCGGATCCTACTAAAATACAGGCTCGCTATCGCTCGCCAGGTAATGGTCGACACCTAACTGGCACGAAAGTTAATAAAACTGACAGTAATGGAGCGAAAGGTCTTAAAATCGCCAAACGAGTAAGGCAAAACCTCTTAAAATCACCAAACAAATGGGGCTAAGCACGAGGGAGAAGGTGGTCCAGTAAACAATAAAATAAGAACAAATCTCCTATTAACGCTTTTGCTTATGCCAGACAATGAACAGGGAATAAAGGCAATTTAAGGCCAGATTTCCACTTGAGGGACTTTTTTCTTGACCCCTTTCTCCCTCATGTCTAGCCCCATTGCTTTTGAGATTTTAAGACGTTCACCCCATTAGTTTGGCGATTTTATGAACTTTCGCCCCATTTATGTCACTTAAGACCTTTTGTGCCATTTAGGTGTCGATATTTTCCTGGCGAGCGATAGCGAGCCTGTAATTTAAGAGCAACCGGCCTTCAGCCGGGACATTTTTCTACCGAAAAATGTACAAATTTATCTTGAAAGGGGGTCAAGGGGATGTAATTTCAAGCTTAATGGAAGTCTAGGAAATACACTAAAAACCTAGTAGATCTTATCTATAATAGTTTGCCATTCCTTTCTCTATCACACATACAATACTACGCCACCTCTACGGGGGTGACAGGGGGGGGGGGGGGCACTACTGTGATGTGTGTGTCCCTGATGAGCATGTTTTCTTTTGCAGTGTAGCTATCTTAGTATGGACATTTTAGTTACCCTTCTCCGGTCCACGTTTTCTTTTGCAGTGTAGCTATCTTAGTATGGACATTTTAGTTACCCTTCTCCGTCCTACGTTTTCTTTTGCAGTGTAGCTATCTTAGTATGGACATTTTAGTTACCCTTCTCCGGTCCACGTTTTCTTTTGCAGTGTAGCTATCTTATCATGGACATTTTAGTTACCCTTCTCCGGTCCACGTTTTCTTTTGCAGTGTAGCTATCTTATCATGGACATTTTAGTTACCCTTCTCCGGCCTACGTTTTCTTTTGCAGTGTAGGCTTAGTAGCTATCTTATTATGGACATTTTATAGTAGGCTATGGGTGATATGAGCGGGGAGTAAGGATTTAGTGTAGAGCTATATTTAAAGGCCCCCATAGACAGTCAAGCATTACTGACAATCAATATTGCTGTATCTAAATACATGTACATGGTTTCAATCAATTGTGTAAGATTTCATCACACCCATACACCACAGTTATGTCTGCACACACACCATGTTTGCGCAGTCATGATCGACATCTTTACATCCAAATGTGTAGGTTACAGTCAAGAGCATAAATGGCTACCAAGAAAAACAAATACCTGTAGGCTATAGGATAACTGTGAGGTTTAGTGTGTGGTATAACCGAGGCTATGTGGAATATCTGGTATAACTGTGAGCAATAGCTGTGTGTACTGGTATAACTATGGTAATGGTATTACTGTTTAAATATCTGGTGATACTAGAGGTAGGTTATAACTGGTAGGTCTATAACTAACTGTGTGGTATATCTTGTGGAATATTGTGGTTGGTTGCTGTATAAAACAAATACCTGTAGGCTATAGGATAACTGTGAGGTTTAGTGTGTGGTATAACTGAGGCTATGTGGAATATCTGGTATAACTGTGAGCAATAGCTGTATGTACTGGTATAACTATGGTAATGGTATTACTGTTTAAATATCTGGTGATACTAGAGGTAGGTTATAACTGGTAGGTCTATAACTAACTGTGTGGTATATCTTGTGGAATATTGTGGTTGGTTGCTGTATAAAAGAATGCAATGCCAATGTGCTACTTCGGTTAATATATGTATGTCTTTAACCTAAGAAGTGCGCATGGGGGTAATTAGAAACGTCTGCCTGTGCTGACGTATTTGAGCTGTTTCCATCACTAAAATATTCATTTTACCATATATAGCATTAACCTAACAAGTGCGCATGGGGGTAATTGGAAATGTCCCCCTGTGCTGACGTATTTGAGGTGTTTCCGTCACTAAAATATTCATTGTACCATTAATAGCATTAATACTTATCCATATGCGCCTATTATGGGTTGATTATAAAGGTATTAACCTGAAACAACAATAAAACGAGTGTAAACAGCGTTTGGATGGTCAAAATCGGAGATATACCCCGCGAGTTGTATAATGTATGGGTGAGGCAAGCTGCTTTCCCGCCAATTTCCCCCAAGGCCACTGAGACACAGTCGATCGATACTCTCTCTCTCTCTCTTGCATTCGCTTGCTATCAGTGATGACCACACCCTCCAACCGGATTTCTAATGTTAGCACGAAAATATACCTCAGAATAAGGGAATAACAGGGAAAATAGGTGATAACTGAAGGAGAGGAGGAAAGTGGGGAAGGAGGGGAGGTAGAGGACTGAGATTTTGCATGGCCCAGGGGCCAAAAAAAAAAATATAAAAAAATAAAAAATAAAAAATAAAAACAAATTTCGATGTCAAAAGTTGATTTTTGTTTTCACTCACTCTTAAGAGTCTCCCCGCAGTCCGCCGGGGGAACTCTTAAGAGTCTCCCCTCAGTTCCCGGGTTAATACTTATCCATACGCGCCTATTATGGGTTGATTATAAAGGTATTAACCTGAAACAACAATAAAACGAGTGAAAACAGCGTTTGGATGGTCAAAATCGGAGATACAGGCCGCGAGTTATATAATGTATGGGTGAGGCAACCTGCTTTCCCGCCAATTTCCCCCAAGGCCACTGAGACACAGTCGATCGATACTCTCTCTCTCTCTCTTGCACTCACTTGCTAACAGTGATGACAAGGCCCTGCTTGCAACTCGCTAATGTTAGCACGAAAATATACCTCAGAATAAGGGAATAACAGGGAAAATAGGTGATAACTGAAGGGGAGAAAAATGGGGAAGGAGGGGAGGTAGAGGAGTGATATTTTGCATGGCCCAGGGGCAAAACAAAAATATAAAAATATAGATTTTTTTTTTTCGATGTTTAAAGTTGATTTTTTTTTCTCTGACTCTTAAGAGTCTTCCCGCAGTCCGCCGGGGGAACTCTTAAGAGTCTTCCCGCAGTTCCCGGGTTAAGGTCCTCTATTCCATCCCCACACATATTACATCCTGTGTTTCCTCCTGTAAATCTATTTCTATCATTTAGCTGTAGGTTATTTGTTCTCACTTTGTATAGGATTACAGAAGCTGGTCTGTTATCATATATTAGTTCTTCTCCCCTTATTTCTTTCTTATACTTTCTATAAATATCTAAACTAGTTTTCTTGTTCAGTTCTTCCCTCCACATTTTAGAATCCCATTCTTTTAATTTACCCTTCAACTGGACTTTCCCTATATCTATTAATTAAGTCATCGTATGTCAATTTCACTTCTCAGAGGTATTTAGTGGTGGATTCGAACCAAGGGTCTGTAGCTACTATTCTAGGCGAACAAACTGGATTTTAGGTCACGTATGGGATATAATGTTCTAAATGTGTACTATAGCTTTGTATTAGAGTATTAGTTACCACAATATATGTCTTTACCGCTGCATATTCAATTTATTTTTCCTTAGACTTAGGGGGTTAAATAAGGGTGATGGCGGCCATCTTGGATCAGCTGAGAACTAATATTTTTCACTTTTTTACCGTATTTTTAGTATTTTGTCATATTCTATATCAATGCTAACCCTGCGGGGGTCAGGGGGCGGCAGCCCCCGGGCCCCAGGTTAGGTTAGGTTGTTAGGTTAGGGTAATGACAAAATATGGTTTTAGGGGGCATGTTTTAATAGGCCTATTGCAAAATAATGGGTAGGCTAAATATGAATTTCCAGAAGGAAAAACACCTTAAAACACAGTAATCAATGAAGAAACTGATGAGCAAAAGGATTAGCCTAGCCTATAGCCTAATACAAAAAACGGTAAATTTCTATAATTGCACCTATACGAGCTAACAACAAATATTATTGTATTTAACAGCAAGGTACGACGAGGTAAGTGATGTGGTATAGGTGGCAATATGCGGACATGGATTATAAGGGCATTCCTCCCCCTCTGACAAAAGTCTATCAATCTAGATGTGGCACGGATTTTACAATATTTCGGAGAGACATTAACCTAACCTAACAACCTTACCTAACCTTTCCTAGTATTATGGGTGGGGGCTGCTGCCCCCCCCCCCCCCCCCTTCCCCGCTGGTTGGGTAAAACGGTAGAAATCCAGTTGGGGTGGAGTGAGTAACCGTAGATTTTCGTAAGGGGGTAAGAGGGGGCGGAATGCCCTTATAATCCATTTCCGCATATTGCCACCTATACCACATCACTTACCTCGTTGTACTTTCTTGTTAAATACAACAATAATTTGTTTAGCTTGTATAGGTGCAATTATAGAATAATTCCGAGGATAGGTAGTCGGTACAACGTAAATACCATCAATTATGTTGTATCGTTAAGGGGGTACTACTCGCTTTTTCTGGACCCCCTTCTCCCTCTTGTTTAGCATATTAGTTTTGAGGTTTTAAGACATTCGGTCAGTTAGTTTGGCAATTTTGCGACCTTTTGCCTAATTTTGTTGTCAATATTAAGACCTTCGTGCCCTTTAGGTGTCAATTTGTTTTCCTGGCGAGAGATGGCGAGCCTTTAATTTTAGAAGGTAAATTTTTTTACCGAAAAATTTACAAATTTATCTTGAAAGGGGGTCTAGGGTGTGTTTTTTCTAAGCTTGATGGAGGTCTAGCGAGGAAACTCAAACATAAATTAACAAACAAATATATAGAGAAAACAAACAAGCACTACCCCCTTAAACAGCATATTATTTAATATACACAAATAAATACCGCATATTTTGTATTAATTTATAATGTTTAGTTATATATGCCATAATTGTTAACACTATCATTTGAATTTACATATATTATACAAGGCTTTATTTATATTACATGTTACGACCGGGACTCATATAAAACAAAGGCTCTTAATCATTGGACTAGAAAGGCACACAGCCACAACTGTATCACTAGATCCAACCCTCGAACTTATAATGCCGGCGTACAAAAAACACCTATACCCTCCAGAATTAAATCTGCGATAGCGGGGTATCCTCTAACTCGGTATAAATGTACTACTACTACAGGCTGATGATCTCTAATACAGCCTGATCACAACAACATACAATTACGTTAATAATGTATACAAGGAAAAAGATAGAGAGCTTAATTAGATCACTGGAATGATTTAATGCAAACAAGAAGAAGGTATAATTACAGTTACTCTAAACAATAATAAACTGTCACTCCTATATTAAAGAAAGTGAATGAAAGTCCTAAAGCATCGAACGGGAATCTTCTGAAGAAAGTCTGATGCTGCTTAAGATGATCGAATCGGATTTTGAACTGTTATATAAAGCAGGAACAAGATATGACAAGTGTAGGGACATACAGTGTTAACTGGCATGGGAATAACGATAAATGCGCAATAGTATTATCTCCAACAACAAAAGAAGTACTTCCTCAGGCAACGCAAAAGCCTGCTCGGATTGTGCAACTCAACAACAACCAAGGCTTACAATCAACGTGAATAAAAATGCTGCATACATAACATAAGAGCTTATAATCCTAATTGGGTGTCTGCTAGGCGAATAAAGTCTAGCTGGGATGTCGTAGGCTAGGAAACAATGGCTGAGCAAGCGGCTCGTAGCCTAGCGAGGTCCTTAAGACTGTACGGCCAAATTACGTTAAATGACGGGGTGCTCTCTTGAGAGATCCAGATCGCTAGTATCTGGTTCTCTCCTGGCGACCCTCTTCAAGTCAAAGCAAAACGAGTTAGCACAGTGTAGGGTGGCAGAGGCAAAAGCCCTCACTCGTAACACAGTGCTAAACTCACAAGGTACACAGTCAGAAAGACAACCTAGGCTTCCCACGTATTCGTTGCGATTGTACAAGTTCAACAAAACCTGGTTACACATCGGAAATCACAACACCCATAGCCTCACCCCAGTCTAGCATTAACCCGGCAAGCGCGATAGGCCTCACGGAAGGCTTCCTATAGGGAACGCGATAGGCCTCACGGAAGCAAGACCATAAAAAAAGCCTTCCAAAAAAAAAGGGTCTATCAAAACAAAGGATTTTGTCTCTAGGTGAGATAATTCCCCTCTAGTACTCATCCATGTGTTTCTCCACCCCTCCCCCTCCCCTCCTTCCCCACCTTATTCCCCCCTCCCCCCCTCCTCAATTATCACCTATTTTTCCTCTTATTATCATCATTTATCGGTTATTTTTCTCTCCCGCGATAATGTAGCACAAGTGGGTTGCATAAAAGATCGTTATGCAACACCCAGACACCGGCACACACCGCTCCGCTCGTCTCAGTTGACTCCCAGACAGCGAGAGGGGAGGGCTGCCTGTGGCTCTCTCTCGCCTGAGATTTTTTATTTTATTTTTTTATTAATTTTTATTTTGCCAATCAAACAGACAATATATGTTATTTTACAATAAAATAATATTATGGCTGCGCCTTTTGAGAACAATCTCTATTAAAGATTATGACCGGGTGGGCCAATATCTTCGTTTTTCACCACCCAAATGCTTTTTCCAACTTATTTTAGCACTC